>OY755203.1:6482658-6878312 GCA_963576765.1 Draba incana | reverse complement strand
GGTCGTCATTCGCTTTAACGAATTCTCCGTTTCAGAACCGTATGTGAGATTTTCATCTCATACGGCTCCTCCTTTAGGTGCATAATGAAAATAATAGATGGAAAAATTTGATGTCATTATGAACTAAGCGGGGCTAATGTTTTTACAAGAAATCCCTAGCCAACCTTCTTGCAAAAGATCTTTTCTTACTACCAAGTGGGTTCATACTAGATAAAAATAAAAAAGGAAACTCTAAAAATTGCTTTGTTCTCAACGCCCCTCAATTTCCAGGAATTAGTCACTTCAACAGTCTTCAATGGTTATACGGGTATCCAAAGTACGAACGAGATGGATGTTTATGGTTCCAACCATTTGAATTAGTCCCAATCCCAAAGAAGAAGAAAGAAAAGGAATCATTTTGAAGAAAGTTTTCGTGTTGTTGATTTCTCAGCGTAGTGCTTCTTCCCCTATGCCTCCTATTCGTATATTGTATTAGTGTAGTAGGATTGATCTGTAATACGGGAACCATAGGTAAAAACCTTTTGCTCAATACTAGAATTTACAATTGAAGCATCTAAGGCTGCATTAATCGTGGATACATGACAGAAGGGATTGCTTTTTTTATATTATAAACTTCACCTTCAAAAGCGTAGATTTTTTTCAATACTCGTTTTTCTTTCTATTCCAAATCGGCGAGAAAAAAAATAATTATAATCAAATCCAAATCGCACCATCTCTGTAATAAGTAAATGCCTCTTTTTCTCCGGAAGTTGTCGGAATGACTCGTAATAAGATATCGGCTACAATTGTAAAGGTTTTATCAATAAAATTTCCATTTATACGCGATCTTGGCATAGGTAGTAATCCATTCTATAACTCTTTTTATTTCCTTTACCTTTTCTTTTGTGAGAAATTTTTCTCACAAACAAAGGAATTTTATAGTACGAACTAACATAAAAGCGAACTCGTTAAAATAAAAAAACCTTCAATCTACTTCCAATTTTTCCGGTCAAAAATTAACCATAATCTAAAAAACGACGAATAACTCGCTATTCACCCAGGTACTCATTCATAATCCTGATGTCGGAGAGATGGCCGAGTGGTTGAAGGCGTAACATTGGAACTGTTATGTAGACTTTTGTTTACCGAGGGTTCGAATCCCTCTCTTTCCGTACTTTCAATAAATTCACCAATTTTACGTGATTGACCACAATGTATCAAATCAAATAAAAACGAATAGATATCAAATTTAAATCGACATTTAAAATGCTGGGAAGAGCAAGCAAGGGATCCAAACCTCCCTACCAATCTATGATACATGAATAGGAAAAAGATTCCGCGACAAAACCCCTTACCTTGTGCCTTTTTAATAAAAAAAGAGGGAAAAGGGGAGTTGGCCGAACTCTTGTTTTTAGTTTTTTTTTTTTTTAGGTTTCTTTTTTTAGGTTTATTAAGTCTGTCGAGAGTAATATTCTACGACAAGCAATTCATTTATTTTCAAACCGACGCATTTCCTATCTATTATTTGATTGACTAACCCTTCATATTGGAATGTGTGAAGAGTCAGATGGTTTGGTAATTCCTCGGGGGCAGATGAATCAAGAAGATTTTGAACCAAAGTTCTAGAGTTTTGTTCATCCTTCACTGTAATAATATCTCGGGGTTTGCAGCGATAACTTGGTATATCAACTATACGACCATTAACTAAAATATGTCCATGGTTAACTAATTGGCGCGCTTGAGGAATAGTCAAAGCCATACCCAATCGAAAAAGGGTGTTATCCAAACGCATTTCAAGTAATTGTAATAAAACTTGACCTGTTGACCCCTTGGCTTTTCCGGCGATACGAACATATTTAAGTAATTGGCGTTCTGTAAGACCATAATGAAACCGCAATTTTTGTTTTTCTTCTAAACGAATACGATATTGAGATTTTTTTCCGGAGCGTGATTGGTTTCGCAGATCGCTTCCTGCCCTAGGTCTTTTACTAGTTAGTCCCGGTAGAAGCCCCCAGACGGCGTATTTTTTTAAAACGAGGCCCTCGGTAACGTGACATAAAGACTCCTTTTTTTATTGAAATTGTACAAAACTAAACAAAATTTAAACTGAACTAAATGATAATGATAAATGACGTGAAATCCACTCCAATAAACTATTGGAATACAAAGACTCAGAAGATATATTCTCTGAATATACAGATTTTTTTTATTGTATATACAATATATATCAATCAAAGAAATCACAAAGACTTTCCTTTATTTTCTTGATTTATTTTGCAAAGATCTAACCCCCTTACCCAATAGATATTCCTAAATATGGAAGTTTATATGACATAATATAAATGGCGTGGTAACTCTTGGAAAAGGGGCAAAAGAAGTCTTTTCAATCTTCTTTGATTTTGAAAGTACATTTCAAATCATATAAAAAAAAATGCAAAAGCCGGCTATCGGAATCGAACCGATGACCATCGCATTACAAATGCGATGCTCTAACCTCTGAGCTAAGCGGGCTCAAATAAAATAGCGCATGCATACAAATTCACTAAACTACTAGATCGTATCAATTAACTATTCTATTCATATTTTTCCTTATCTATTTAGAATTATATTCTATATATTCTAGAACAGAATATAGCTGAAATAACTAAAACATAACCTTATTTAATTAAATTAATAGAATATAGCAATATATTGACTTTCTAATTTTGATTTCATTAGTTTCTAAATAAGAAAATCTTAATTAGATCAGAAATCTTTTTTTTTTTAGTGAACTTATATCTTATCTTATTTGAAATTCTTGTTTTTTTTGTTCTTACCTCATGCTATTATTATTATTTTTTACTTTTTATTTTCTTTCTAATATTTTTTATTTCTAATATTATAGAATTTGTTAGAATTATTCGAATTTCAAATCTACGAAGTAGACTTATAATCTTTTTCCATTGCACATTGTAGAATTATAAGTTTCCATAATAATCATAAATTTCTTTTCATGTAAGTAAAAAAAAAAAAAAGAATCGACCGTTCGACTATTTCTTAAAATTGAAGATAAAGATGAGAAAAGGAATAATATATATATATATTATGTAATATATAACCATATTGAATTACAAATACAAAAATGATAGAATCTTTCTAGAATCTTTGTTGATTAGACTAAATAAATATGGATGGGGCTAAAAAAACTGAAAGAAGATATCAAAAAAATCAAAAAAGTATCTATATGTAATGAATTTAAAAGTTTCGGCATAAGAAAAAGTGGAAAGACATCATAATGAGATCCTAATCTCAAAGCAAAAAAGGGGATATGGCGGAATTGGTAGACGCTACGGACTTAATTGGATTGAGCCTTGGTATGGAAACCTACTAAGTGATAACTTTCAAATTCAGAGAAACCCGGGAATTAACAATGGGCAATCCTGAGCCAAATCCTGGTTTACGCGAACAAACCAAAGTGTAGAAAGCGAGAAAGAAGGGATAGGTGCAGAGACTCAATGGAAGCTGTTCTAACAAATGGAGTTCACTACCTTGTATTGATCAAATGATTCACTTCATAGTCTGATAGATCCTTGGTGGAACTGATTAATCGGACGAGAATAAAGATAGAGTCCCATTCTACATGTCAATACTGACAACAATGAAATTTATAGTAAGATGAAAATCCGTTGACTTTTAAAATCGTGAGGGTTCAAGTCCCTCTATCCCCAACTCTACTCCCCCAAACAGTCTGTTTGACACCTTACCTTTTTTAGTTATTCAAGAATTCATTATCTTTATCTTTTTTCATTCATCCTACGCCTTTACAAACTATAATTAATTTCTTTTTTTTTATTATATAAAAAAGTCTTGTGGGATATATCATACACGTACAAATGAGAAATCAAATGAGAAATAAATATAGATTTGAATTAGTTAGAATCTATATCATTTTTTTATTTGCAAATTTAGAAAGTCTTCCTTTCGAAGATCCAAGAAATTCCCGGTCCAAAACTTTTCTCATTTACTACTTTTGCGTTGCTTTTAATTGACATAGACCTAAGTCATCTCATAAAATAAGAATGATACTTCGGTAATGGCCGGGATAGCTCAGTTGGTAGAGCAGAGGACTGAAAATCCTCGTGTCACCAGTTCAAATCTGGTTCTTGGCAGTGGTAAAGCAGAGGGCTGTAAATCCTCGTGCGTACCAGATTCTTGGCATAGGATTTATTAATTTTGATAAGTTTTTATTCTTCAAATTAAATGTATCTTTAGTAAAAAAAGTAAAAAAATGCAATCATCCTTTATACCCCTCTCTGCTTTTGTTCAGGTTGGGGGTCCACCCGTTCAAAAAGAATGTATAATACTTTATACATAATACATATTAGAAAGGAAAGTTCTGTTTGAAAGAATCAAAGCAAGTAAAAAAAAGGTAGAGATCTTCTATATCTATAGTATCTATAGTTGAAGGGCAGAAAGACCCCAAGATTCATTAGATACAATAGAAATAGAATTGGACCCCTTCATTTATTGCTTTCCGATCTTATTTATTCATTCCCAGTTATGTGACTAAAGTTTACTAAGTTATGTGCGCGATACAAAGTTCATAATGCAGAACTCTTTTTTTTTAGTTCATCCTATTGGCTCGGCTTTTACGAAAAAAAAGGTATCTTTCAAATTGGAGATCAAGCTATCTATAATAATATGAATGAGACCTCGATTCTTCTGTTTGTTTGATGTAAAAAAGAATTCAATTCAAAATATTCCGCGAAGGTCCGTAGTTATAGAAGCTAAGACTCTTTTTTATCATTCAATAAGCATCTTGGATTTCATAAAAATTGGGGGCAATATAATCCTTACGTAAAGGCCACCCCATCCAACTTTCGGGCATTAAAATCCGTTTCAGTCGTGGATGGCTATCATAAGTGATTCCTAACATATCATAAGATTCCCGTTCTTGAAAATCCGTACTTTTCCAAACCCAGAAAACAGAGGGAATTCGAGGATTACTCCTCTGAGTAAATACTTTTATGCATACTTCTTCCGCTGGATTGACACCATATTCTATTCTCGTAAGATGATACACACTGGCTAAAAGGCCACCTGGTGCCACATCATAGGCACATTGCAAACGTAAATAATTGTAACCATATACATATAAAATTACAGCAATAGCATGCCAATCTTCGGGCTTTATTTGTAAAGTCTCTATTCCTTGGTAATCGAAGCCCAACGATCTATGAATCAGCCCGCGTTTGGCTAGCCAAACGGACAAAGTGCCCTGCATCTTTTTTATTTCCCCCACACCTTTTTTATATAAAATAAGTATTTCACATTTACCATGAGTTCTCATTTATGAATAATATTTTTTTCTTATTCTCTAACCCCCCCCCTAATTCACTAATTCGTGGGAAGATACTGGACTTTTGTATTTAAAAAATGTTTCAGTAGAGATCTCTGAAGTAGATGATGGTGGGTAGAGTAATTCTTGATCATAATTTCCAGTATGCGTACTGCGTACAACAAAAAATTTGTGATTGGTAGTAAAACACCGATTACCCTGTTGAGGTCTAATTCGATCCGTATAGATTTCTCTAGCTATTTTCTTACGAAGCTTTGTTATAGCGTCTATAACAGCCTCTGGTTTAGGTGGACAACCGGCAAATAGACATCTACAGGAATTAGCTTATCAACTCCTCGAACAGTACTATAAGAATCGGTACTGAACATCCCCCCTGTAATTGTACACGCTCCCATAGCAATAACATACTTTGGTTCAGGCATTTGTTCATATAATCTCACTAAAGAAGGAGCCATTTTCATTGTTACTGTACCTGCTGTTAAAATAAGGTCCGCCTGCCTAGGACTTGATCTTGGTACTAGCCCATAACGATCAAAGTCAAATCGGGAGCCTATTAATGAGGCAAATTCAATGAAACAACAACTGGTACCATAAAGAAGCGGCCATAGGCTGGAAAGTCTTGACCAATTTGAAAGATCATTTAACGTGGTTGAAATAACTGAATTTTTTGTTGTTCGATCAAGTACGGGAAACTTAATGGAATTCATAATTGGATTGGTTCAATGGTTTTTTTTTACTTTTTTTTTATTATACAAGTATTCAGGAAAAGAACTAAGACCATTCCAATGCGCCTTTTCGCCATGCATAAACTAAACCAAGAATTAGGATAAGCACGAAAATAAACGCTTCTATAAAAGCAGATACCCCCAGTACATCGAAACTCATTGCCCACGGATACAGAAAAACGGTTTCAACATCAAAAACAACAAAAACTAGAGCAAACATATAATAACGAATTCTAAATTGTAACCAAGCATCCCCGATTGGTTCTATACCTGATTCATAACTAGAAAGTTTTTCGGGCCCCTTCCTAATTGGAGATAAAACTCCGGAAATTAGAAATGCCAAAACAGGAATAGCACTTGATATTATTAAAAATGCCCAGAAAATATCATATTCGTAAAGCAGAAACATAGACGAACTCCTATGAATGTAGAAAAAATATCCGCTTAGTCAATTCCAATTGGAGTGGATTGGGCAAGGTATTAGAACTCTTGAGTCAAAACAAAAATTCAGGTTAATCAAATCATTTTTTTTTGTTTGGTTACTGTGGTAGACGTCTCATTTCATGTTTCTATTACTAATAGTTAATCATATTAATAATATATTATTAATATGATTAATAACTAGTAATTTTTTTTGATTTCGGTTTTCATTTTTTAAATTATGACGTATTAAAAAATCCAGTAAGACTTTACCACACCCATTTTACTTAGTATTAAGATAGATTAAATTTGGGTTGAATTTAATTAGATTTCCACTTTTATCTTTAAAATTCAAAAAGGGCCGCGTCATAAAAAAAGTAACCAAGATTGAGTGGAGATACAAAAAAAGAAAGTATTATGAACTTTTTGATTATAGCCAGTGAACGAGGAAAATTAATATAAAAAAATCCACGTACGACTATGAAAATTAATGAAGAAAAAAGGTTTATTCTAAATTAATTAAATTAGAAGTATCTATCTAGATATATCGATAGATAGATAGTGATTGGATCCATTGAAATAAAATTAGGTTTTCCGTTTTATTCTGAACGATCCCCAGGACTTGTGGTTTAGGGTATGGGAATTTTTTTTATGAACCAAGTAATTAAAAGTAACCAGTTAGAAATAAGGAATACAATAATAAGTCAAAAACTTATCAAATTATTTAAATTTGAATGTCATTTATCATTTAGTAGAATAAATTTCTTAGTTAGGGCTATACGGACTCGAACCGTAGACCTGCTCGGTAAAAGAGTTCGAACTTATTATTATCCAAATGATTCGAGCTCTTTCAAAGACCCAACATGCATTTTTTTTTGCATTGGGCTCTTTCATTAACTGATAGAAAGATCAGTTAGTCTACCATATTTTTTCTAAAAAAAAAAAAAAGATAAGAAATGGTTCCAAGTACTCTGATTGATTTTTTTTATTCTAATACAATACAGAAGAACTACCAAAGTGTTTCAAAGAAGGGTTGGGTTCTCTTGACGTAGGTTTGCTTTTGGTCTCGATCAACTTAAGTTAAATATAGTCTCTAACATCCTGATTAAAAAATCAAACATGAAACTTGATACACCTTAAGGTTCATAGGATGAAAAGATCGTTTTTGAGTTCCTTATACTCATTCTGCCTAGCATTAAGTAGACTGGGTATTTACCCTATCAATATCTCAAATCAATGATGGGTTCTATTAATTCCCGACCTAACGGGGTACTTTAATAGGACCTAATGTCAGGCTATTGTTCTCCTCTTTTTTCCTTTAAAAAAAAGTCATGGAGTAAGACATCGATTTATTAATAAGATCAATCAATTGGTTTGATTGCGTGATGGACTCCTCTGAAAAACTTCGGCGCGCGTGTAAACGAGGTGCTCTACCTAACTGAGCTATAGCCCTTGTGTTTGTGATACACATTTTATCTTATCATGTAGATAATTTCTTGTCAAGATTAATATTACAAGATCGAACATTATATCTCTTTGATCTCGTTGTTTATTGGTATTGCTTCGAAATAATATTGGATTTATAATTCTATCGATGTGGTAGGTATCCCTTTGCCTTCTTTTTACGATTATAAATAACCTACTTAACTCAGTGGTTAGAGTATTGCTTTCATACGGCAGGAGTCATTGGTTCAAATCCAATAGTAGGTATAACTTATTAGACACCATGATCGATGGTGTCTAATAAGTTTTTGTAACCGGCTTTTTTTTTCTCCCTTTTCGATCCTATTTTATATATATATATATATATTTTTTTTTTTACACGTGAGCTAGTTACAAAATCAAATCGTATTGAGAGCCTCGACTCGTGTCCGAGCTCGTCTGAGAGCTAGATTTGCCTCAATTGTTTGTCTTTTGCCTTCAGCTTTTCTCAAGTTAGCTTCTGCTATTTCAAGAGTTTGCTGAGCTTCTTGTGGATCAATGTCACTATTCTTCTCTGCATCATTTACTAAAATAGTGATTTCATTATTGCCTATTCTAGCAAAACCGCCCATCAGAGCCATTGTTAACCATTGGTTATTAAGGCGTATTTTCAAAATACCTATATCAACGGCTGTGGCAATCGGCGCGTGATTTGGTAATACGCCAATTTGTCCACTATTAGTAGATAAAATGATTTCTTTTACTTCTGAATCCCAAACAATTCGATTCGGAGTCAGTACACAAAGATTTAAGGTCATTTCTTCAATTTACTCTCCATTTCTAAGTTCGTAGCCTTCGCAGTAGCTTCATCGATGTTACCCACTAAGTAAAAGGCCTGCTCAGGAAGAGAATCAAATTCTCCGGAAAGGATCAATTTAAACCCTCTAATTGTTTCCGCTAGACCAACATATTTTCCCGGAGAACCTGTAAAGACTTCTGCTACGAAAAAGGGTTGTGATAAGAAACGCTCAATTTTTCGTGCTCTTGCTACGGTTAAGCGATCGTCTTCGGATAATTCGTCCAACCCCAGGATAGCTATAATGTCCTGAAGCTCCTTGTAACGTTGTAAAGTTTGCTTTACTTGTTGCGCAGTTTCATAATGTTCCTCGCCAACGATTCGAGGTTGTAGCATAGTTGACGTTGAATCTAAAGGATCTACCGCTGGATAGATACCTTTGGCAGCTAATCCTCTTGATAGTACGGTAGTCGCATCTAAATGTGCAAATGTAGTGGCAGGGGCGGGGTCAGTCAAATCGTCTGCAGGTACATAAACTGCTTGAATAGAGGTTATGGACCCTTTTTTCGTAGAAGTAATTCTTTCTTGTAAAGAACCCATTTCTGTACTAAGAGTGGGTTGATAACCCACAGCAGAAGGCATTCTACCCAATAAAGCGGATACCTCAGATCCTGCTTGTACAAAACGGAAGATGTTGTCGATAAATAGAAGTACGTCTTGCTCATTAACATCTCGGAAATATTCTGCCATAGTTAAGGCAGTCAGACCAACTCTCATACGAGCTCCCGGCGGTTCGTTCATCTGACCGTAGACTAGGGCTACTTTTGATTCCGCAAGGTTTTGTTCATTAATGACTCCAGATTCTTTCATTTCCATGTAAAGATCATTTCCTTCACGAGTCCGTTCGCCTACTCCACCAAATACGGATACACCACCATGAGCTTTGGCAATGTTGTTGATCAATTCCATAATTAGTACTGTTTTACCCACGCCAGCCCCACCGAATAGTCCTATTTTTCCCCCACGACGATAAGGGGCCAAAAGATCTACTACTTTAATTCCTGTTTCAAAAATAGATAATTTTGTATCTAATTCTATAAAAGCAGGCGCGGATTTATGGATAGGAGATGTTGTGCGCGTATCGACAGGCCCTAAATTATCAACAGGTTCCCCAAGCACGTTGAAAATTCGTCCTAGAGTCGCCCCGCCGACTGGAACACTTAGAGGACTTCCCATATCAACCACGTCCATTCCTCTCTTTAAACCCTCTGTTGCACTCATAGCTACAGCTCTAACTCGATTGTTTCCTAATAATTGCTGTACTTCACAAGTCACATTAATTTCTTGACCAAGAGTATCTCGCCCCTTAACCACCAGAGCATTGTAAATATTAGGCATCTTGCCCGGGGGAAAGGCTACATCCAGTACCGGACCAATGATTTGGGCAATACGTCCCAGATTTTTTTTTTCACGTATCGAAACCCCTGGATCCGAAGTAGTAGGATTTATTCTCATAATAAAAAAATATGTTAAATTTTGTTGCGAAATTTTTCGAATACAGAAAAAATCTTCGATAGCAAATTGATCGGTTAATTCAATAATAAAAATAAATGAGAGTAAACACTCGATTTCGTTGGTACCCACGCAAGCGAATGTGCAATTCAAATTTTTACTTATTTTACTTATTCAATGAAGGACTAGTCATTTTCAAGCTCAACTAACCGAAACCGAGTTAAAAAAAAATATATTATGAATAAAAAAGAAAAATTTTGCGGAAAGTCTTTGGTTTATTTATCAAAATAGGCAAGACCTTTTTTTTATCTAGCAAATTAGAAACGTAACTCTATTTATCATTCATTATTTCGATCTCATTAGCCGTTTTTTTCTTATTTTGATTTTAGCATATCCGGTTATGCATCCGATCTAATCATCCCTTTATCAACCCCCCCCTGTTTTTCATTTTCATGGATGAATTCCGCATATTGTCATATATAGGATTTACATATACAACATATATTACTGTCAAGAGTGATTTTATTATTCTTTTAATAATAAATATTTCGATTTCTAAAAAGTCAAAGATTCAAAACTGGAAAAACAAGTATTAGGTTGCGCTATACATATGAAAGAATATACAATAATGATGTATTTGGCGAATCAAATATCATGGTCTAATAAAGAATCATTCTGATTAGTTGATAATTTTTTGAAAGATTCCTGTGAAAAAGGTTAATGAAATCTATTCCTAATTTATGTCGAGTAGACCTTGTTGTTTTATTGCAAGAATTCTAAATTCATGACTTGTAGGGAGGGACTTATGTCACCACAAACAGAGACTAAAGCAAGTGTTGGATTCAAAGCTGGTGTTAAAGAATATAAATTGACTTATTATACTCCTGAATATGAAACCAAGGATACTGATATCTTGGCAGCATTCCGAGTAACTCCTCAACCCGGAGTTCCACCTGAAGAAGCAGGGGCTGCGGTAGCTGCTGAATCTTCTACTGGTACATGGACAACTGTGTGGACCGATGGGCTTACCAGCCTTGATCGTTACAAAGGACGATGCTACCACATCGAGCCTGTTCCAGGAGAAGAAACGCAATTTATTGCGTATGTAGCTTACCCCTTAGACCTTTTTGAAGAAGGTTCGGTTACTAACATGTTTACCTCGATTGTGGGTAATGTATTTGGGTTCAAAGCCCTGGCTGCTCTACGTCTAGAGGATCTGCGAATCCCTCCTGCTTATACTAAAACTTTCCAGGGACCACCTCATGGTATCCAAGTTGAAAGAGATAAATTGAACAAGTATGGACGTCCCCTATTAGGATGTACTATTAAACCGAAATTGGGGTTATCCGCGAAGAACTATGGTAGAGCAGTTTATGAATGTCTACGTGGTGGACTTGATTTTACCAAAGATGATGAGAATGTGAACTCCCAACCATTTATGCGTTGGAGAGACCGTTTCTTATTTTGTGCCGAAGCTATTTATAAATCACAGGCCGAAACAGGTGAAATCAAAGGGCATTATTTGAATGCTACTGCGGCTACATGCGAAGAAATGATCAAAAGAGCTGTATTTGCCAGAGAATTGGGAGTTCCTATCGTAATGCATGACTACTTAACCGGGGGATTCACCGCAAATACTAGTTTGGCTCATTATTGCCGAGATAATGGCCTACTTCTTCACATCCACCGTGCAATGCACGCTGTTATTGATAGACAGAAGAATCATGGTATGCACTTCCGTGTCCTAGCTAAAGCTTTACGTCTATCTGGTGGAGATCATGTTCACGCAGGTACAGTAGTAGGTAAACTTGAAGGAGACAGGGAGTCAACTTTGGGCTTTGTTGATTTACTGCGCGATGATTATGTTGAAAAAGATCGAAGCCGCGGTATCTTTTTCACTCAAGATTGGGTCTCACTACCAGGTGTTCTGCCTGTGGCTTCGGGGGGTATTCACGTTTGGCATATGCCGGCTTTGACCGAGATCTTTGGAGATGATTCCGTACTCCAATTCGGTGGCGGAACCTTAGGCCACCCTTGGGGAAATGCACCGGGTGCCGTAGCAAACCGAGTAGCTCTGGAAGCATGTGTACAAGCTCGTAATGAGGGACGTGATCTTGCAGTCGAGGGTAATGAAATTATCCGTGAGGCTTGCAAATGGAGTCCTGAACTAGCTGCTGCTTGTGAAGTATGGAAGGAAATCAGATTTAACTTCCCAACCATCGATAAATTAGATGGCGACGCGTAGATAAATTAGATTAGTAATTCACGTTCGTTTTATTTAGTTTAATTGCAATTAAACTCGGCTCAATCCTTTTAGTAAAAAAAAAAGATTGAGCCGAGTTTATCTATTGGATATACTATTTTTGATAGATACATACTTATCTAGATATACAAAATCTTAACTAAAAAAAAGAAGATTAACCACAACTACAATTTTGTATTTGTAGTGTTGTGTCCACAAGAAATCCTATACAAAATATAGATTCTTAGGATTCTTGTATTCGTTTTTTAAGTTTCGTGTCAGGGCTTGAACCAAGTATCCCCGCTTCTTCTACCCATCCTGCATGTTGTCCTTTTCTTTTCATTCCCTATTGGAATAAAACTTTTTTTTTCTATTAGTATTTTTTTTTCAATTAGTATATAGTATACGAGATTTTACTAAAAAAAGTTCTTCATACGTTATATTCATAAGCGAAGAACAAATATGTCTTTTTTTTATAAGAATTTTACACAATATAAGAAAATCCTTATTTTCATTTAGAATTGAAATTAAAAAATTTCAATTACTTTATTTTACTTTTACTTAATAATCTTAGCAATTGCATCAATATGCTTTGCTTACTCTGAATAGAAAATGAACTATTCAAAAAAATTTTGCATTTTTCAATTTTGTCATTGAATGACTATTCATCTATTGTTATTGTATTTTCATGTAAATAGAGGCCAGAAGCTCTATGGAAAAATCGTGGTTCAATTTTATGTTTTCTAAGGGCGAATTGGAATCCAGAAGCGGGCTAAATAAAGCAATGGATAGTTTTGCTCCTATTGAAAAGACTACTATAAGTAAAGACCGTTTTATATATGATATGGATAAAAACTTTTATGGCTGGGGTGAGCGTTCTAGTTCTTACAATAATGTTGATCTTTTAGTTAGCTCTAAGGACATTCGGAATTTCATATCGGATGACACCTTTTTTGTTAGGGATAGTAATAAGAATAGTTATTCTATATATTTTGATATAAAAAGAAAAAATTTGAGATTAACAATGATTTGAGTGACCTAGAATTTTTTTTTTATAGTTATTGTAGTTCTAGTTATCTGAATAATAGATCTAAAAGTGACAACGATCTGCACTATGATCCTTACGTTAAGAATACTAAATCTAATTGTAATAATCACATTAATAGTTGTATTGACTCTTATTTTCGTTCTCACATCTGTATTGATAGTCACTTTTTAAGCGATAGTAATAATTCCAATGAAAGTTACATTTATAATTTCATTTGTAGTGAAAGTGGAAAGATTCGTGAAAGCAAAAATTACAAGATAAGAACTAATAGGAATCGTACTAATTTAATGAATTCTAAGGATTTCGATATAACTAAAAACTACAATCAATTGTGGATTCAATGCGACAATTGTTATGGATTAATGTATAAGAAAGTCGAAATGAATGTTTGTGAAGAATGTGGACATTATTTGAAAATGACTAGTTCAGAGAGAATCGAGCTTTTGATTGATCCGGGTACTTGGAATCCTATGGATGAAGACATGGTCTCTGCGGATCCCATTAAATTTCATTCGAGGGAGGAACCGTATAAAAATCGTATTGACTCTGCTCAAAAAAAGACAGGATTGACTGACGCTGTTCAAACAGGTACAGGTCACCTAAACGGTATTCCGGTAGCCCTTGGGGTTATGGATTTTCAGTTTATGGGGGGTAGTATGGGATCCGTAGTAGGCGAAAAAATAACTCGTTTGATCGAGTATGCTACCAATCAATGTTTACCTACTCCCCAAAGAAGAAGTAGTTCGAATCCGAGACGAATGAAATTGAAATAACAACAACCACAAAAATACAACATAAAAAGAAAAGTAACAACTTCATAGAGTCAAAGAAATTACAAAGCTTTGTTATAGTTTCCTTTTGGATAGATAGGGAGCCAAAGTCGCATAAGACCGAAACCATGTTCGAGAATCTGGAATCTTTGACCGAAGCTTTAGCCAAAACACATCCGACCACCAAGAAATCACCAACCAAATTCCAGTCCACGAGACTTTTATTTGCTGAATTTTGGAGGGAGGCAGACTTGACATACACTTTCTTTAAACCCAAGACCATCACATGGTCATTTATAGCTCGCAATGCTAGAACCAAAGCATTAAGACTTTAGACATAGCCATCATCACAGTGCTTAACAAGACTCTCTCCGTAAAGGAGAATTTTCTCGGTTTTGATACCGGAGACCAATCACCACTACTAGGAAGAGAAATTGGATGTATGATAATCTTCTCGAATGAGGAGGATAATGCACACGATTTTATCAATTGGAACCAGTTCATTGAGAGTAAACCCATTCTAAGCCTATCAAACCAACTTTAGATATTAATCTTAGCCATATCGAGGATCTACACAGCCAAAACGTATGTTTATAGAGATGGCATAAAGATTTAAGAAATCAGACCTGAGCCATGTAAAGATTGCATGAATTGAGAATCCCAAAAACTGTAACTCAAATGTAGATAGTTTTGTTGATGATCTCTCCTTAAGAAAGGAGTAACTTGATATCGATTTCTCACCAATCATAGAGAAGGATGAGATATACCCCCTTAGAGCATGATAAATCGAAGCAACATGATAGACTCCATAACCGGATAAATGGCTCATATACTCCTGTCTGGTACTACTCATGTCTACGGTACTACTGTATTGTCTGCGGTACTCTTAATGAGTTCTGAAATAGTGAATCTCTCTTTTACCCTTAATGATCTGATTTAGTGGTTAATATATATATATATATATATATATATATAATAATAACATATTAATTGGTAAAAATTGTGGCCAATCAGAAAATGGGAGGTTTTTTTGGATCTGGTAAAATAACGACGAGCTCGTTTCTTTGTCGGGATTTCGCTTTGTCGTCGTCGGATTCGTCATCGTCATCGGTGAAAATTAGTAATCCCGAGCCATTCTCACCAGCTTCGTCGAGTTGCATTCCGTTCACACAAAGTTGATGACTAGTTCAAAATGTGGTTCATACAAAGCTTTTCTCAAGCTTTGATTGTGAAACAGAGGAGAAATTGATTGTGAAACAAAGGAGAAATTGGCTCCGACACAAGTTCTAATCGGAGACGAATAGCTTGGAACAATATCTGACGATGATGATTCTCCATCTAGAAAATGATCTAAACTCGATCGATTTTCTCTTAGCCGATGGGAACTCGCTGTATCTCTCGGTGTCTTCCTCGTCTTCTCCTCTGGACTCTTCTGCATCTACATGACCATGCCTTCTGCTGAATTTGGCAACCTCAAGCTCCCCAGAAGCCTCTATGATCTCTGTTTGCTCAAGTAGAGTTTCCTTAAACATGTTTTCTAATTTACAAATCTTAGAATCAGTTGCTTTTGGCTTAAGAATGGAGAATTTGATCAATGTTTAGCTTTAGGACTGAGATTAGTTCTGTATATAGATGATAACATGCTTATGAATCATTGATCTTGGTGGTTTCAGAGACAATCTTGCCAATTATGCGAATGAGTATGTGGCGCAATTCGTGTTAGGGTACTGTGCGATGTACATTTTCATGCAGACATTCATGATTCCAGGGACTATATTCATGTCATTGTTAGTTGGAGCTCTCTTTGGTGTAATCAAATGTGTTATCTTGGTTGTTTTCAACGCAACGACATGAGCTACGTCGTGTTTATTTTTTTGTCTAAATTGATCAGTCGTCCACTGATTACTTGGCTATGGCCTGACAAATTAAGATTCTTTCTGGCTGAGGTATAAACCTTTTGGTTTCTCTCATCATTACCTTGTGAAATTCTCAACTTCTCCAATCGTCAATGTATCTTTCTATGGATGTTTGCTTCTTTTGTTTTGGTATCTATTCGTGATTTAACATATATGAAAGCTTAAATTATGATTTTTTTTTTGTTGCAGGCTGGCCTTGCTATCGGAGACCTCAAATCGGTGAAGGATTTGTATGATTTCAAGACATTGTCAGTGCTTTTCCTCATTGGGTTTATCTCTATACTTATAACAATATTGAAAAGAAAGAAGATATATGAATAGCCACAATTTACGATTGTCAAGACCTTAATTTTCAACTAATGAGCTTTGGACGGTTAAAATTTATCGGAAGAGATCGTCGAGTAACAAGTCTTATCCAGGAAGAAGCTTGTGTAATTTTATCATTGTTATTGAACTTGTTGAATATGGGGTTTTTGTTATGTTTTCAAAGTCTCTGTCTCAATACTACTACGAGAAACTATTGTAATAGTTGTTTATGAACTTGTTGAATTTGATATTTTGGTGATGTGTTAATTCGTGTTTTTTTGTTGTCAAGTTATTTATGACATTGCCCAAAAAACAAACAATAATTAAAGAACATAAATATGTATGTAGCCATTAAAATAAAATACAATCATGGTCCACATTTCTTAACTAACACCATATACTTATATTGTCACTTTGAATGTTAATCACCACCTCATCATGCGAAATATGCATAACCAATGTATTTTCACATATTATTACATAAACATGTTATGGCAATACACATAACACCATATGTGGTGTGTACAACTAAATAACTAAAATGTTTCCTTGGTATAACTAACATAAATGAAAATTATCGAAAATATATTTTAGGTACCACTGACAACTAGGAACAACTTGGCAGTATAACTATATGTATTTGTAAAGTTTAATTTTGGCACCAACACGTTTTGCACGTTTCTGCTAACTTATTTGATTTCTTTTCCAATAAAAACAAAATATTTTCCACGTTTTCTCACTTTTTCCTTTGTCTGATACAAAAATAAGATTTGTTTCTTCTTTGTTTCTTGGTATATTGTAATTTCCTCATTTCTTTCTTTTTCTACTTTCCTCATTTTCGCAACTTTCCTCATTTTGAAATTAGGGTTTCGTGTGAAGAAGAAGAAAGAAGCAAAATTGAACACGAAATTGAAGGTAAGTTAACAATTCTTTACGGATTTGGGGATAACATGTACATTGATTTGGGGATTTTGGATTTTAGGTTAAATTGATTGGTGAAATCGATTTGGGGTTTTAGGTTCAATTGATTGGTGAAATCGTTTGTGATTTTAGGTTAAATTGATTGGTGAAATTGACTTGTGAAGTTTATAAATTGTGCGACGAGGCTATCGTAGAGGAGATTGATGCTGCCAAGAACAAATTGAATGACCAAGAAGTTAAGCTCTAAACATCTGCAAAGGAAATTACTCAACTGAAGGAGATGGTGGTTGAGCTTCATGCCAGAGTTATTAGCCTTCAGAGGAAGCCTTGAATGGTGGTTGAGTCTCTTTTTACTTGTTCCCTTTTTGTTTAGGACCTACTTGTTTTGGTTGTAATTTATTTTGGTACTCGCTTTGCTTCCTTGAACTACTTTTGGTTTGCTACTTGCTTTGCTTCATTGAACTGCTTTTGGTTTGCTACTTGCTTTGCTTCCTTGAACTACTTCTAATATTGTTTGAAGTACTTGTTATGTAATGTGTTTTGGTTTGACTGGTTGTACGAGTAGTTTTACGAGTAGTACGAGTACAAATAAAACCACAAATTTAAGTACAAGGAACATTAGTATATAAAATCATAAATCCAAATCAGATTACAAACCAGAAACAGAATAAGTCTTTACGCACAAACAGAAATTGTCTAGCAAAAAGAACATAGTAGTTCAAAGTTTTTCTGAATATTACCAGTGGTACCAAACCAGAAACCAAAATCATTACAAGCCTTCAGATTCTTCTTCTTCCTCACCACTTTCTTCTTCAGATTCTTCTTCTTCCTCACCATCTTCGTCTTCACCATGAATCTTCAATCCTCTAACTTCAGCGTCTTCTACAAGAACAACCTCAATCCTCTTCTTTCTTCGCTCTCGACATCACTCATCTCGCAAAATTTTATGATTCTTCTCTCATGAACACCTTTATGTTGCAAACACTTTAAAGCCTTTCAATTTCGATGCCGTTTAGAATCATTTGATTCTCCTTATCTTTCCCTCACGATGTTGTTTTTTCTTTGAATCCTTTCGATTTTGATTTCAATTTCGATGTCGAATTATTCGATTCTTCTGTGAATAAAAGCCTAAGCTCTTATGCAACTTGTTGAGAACTCGATTTCTCAACACCCGAGGTCCAAGCTTTGAACCTATCGAAGAAGATGATGGCAGGGACTTTGAAGATTATGAGCTTGACGGCGAGTTTGTCGACGGACAAAGAAGAAGGAGATTCTCCCAAAGCCGAAGAAGAATTACTATCGACTCGGTTCGGAGAACTCGGTTCCAGATCAACAACTTTTTTTGATTTCTTTTTCTTCAATTTGCTTGGAGGTCCAATGCTAGTTAGCCTAGTTATCTTTGTCCTCAACAGTTTAGAAATGGTAGAGGGAGATCGAGATATTGCAAAAGAGAGGTAATTGATTTACAGTTTCAATTTTAGGGATTTATTGTTGCGACCCGATTCAAGATCCGAAAACCGAATAGTTCGGATAGTTGTGGTTGGGTCGTAATTTTGTTGATGTTTCTTTGGTTTTTTTAGTATTTTACTCATTTTTTGGATTAAAAATAAATAAAAAAGAAAAGTCGGTTATAACAAGAGTTTTTGGGACATTGACTTTCCTAATGGGAGTGTCACAACCATTGACTCTCCATAACCGGTGGAGAAGGCTGCAATAGCTCTCGGCGGTGAAGTAGGAGACTGGAATTAGGGCAAATTATCGGTGAAGAACAACCGGATATGGCAACATAACGAACGGTGGAGAGAGACTGAGCCTTCCCGTGGATAATCCAGTGGATCCGGCGGGTCTGGTGGCTCTGGGAGTTGAATCGATTCAATGAGCAGCTTCATATCTTTCACTGGAGAGAAGATCGGAGGTCTCAAATCTGTCGCCGGAGAACAAATCTCGACCAAAAGCCCAAGATTTTTTGCATGTCGGTGGGTGAGCTCGTCGATGAGGATGAGACTTTGATGCAAGCTCTGGCGGAAGAAGATACGATGACGGGATGGAGATGTGGGAGGGGTGAGCTGCTAGTTTGGGCAGAGTCGAAGATCTCCGGCTGGTCTTCATCTTCATCTTGGTCTTCAGGTCCGAGATCGGAAGAGGCGAACATCACTACCTTACATTCGGTGATAGCGGTGAAGGTTTAGAAAACCTAATCGCACAAGTTTCTAAGGTTGGTGATGAGCACTAAAAGCATCTCCAACCTCACTCCAAATATTACACTAAAAGGAAGTTTAGAGTAAAATCTTTTCCAATTCCATTCTAAATCCCACTCTAAAATCGAGTAACTCACCTTTCTACTCTAAATGTAGAGTAAACTCATTTTTCACTCTATTCTAGAGTTGATTTTTTTTTTTATAAAATAATTCTTTAACTTTTTACTCATTCTAGTTTTACACCTAAAATATATTATTAATAATGTGGTTTTGTTATTGGTTCGTTAATTTTTGATAAAATGATTAATAGCCTTTTAACAAAATTAAAAATTGATAATCAAAATCCATAATAAAAAAACTCTTTAACCAACAAAATTAAAATGGAACAAAATATTTCAAATACGATTAAATTTATTAGTGAAAATAATGAAATTAAGATAAAATAAATATTACAATTAATGACTTAATAATTTAAGATAATTTAAATCAGCAAAATATTGTCCAAATGAAAAAGACAAAAGTAGTGGGAGATGATAATATTTGGTTTCAAGAATTTCTTGGACGATATAGAAGAATCAAAGATAAGGAAGCTCAATTTTTCACTTCGTAATGATTTAGTTGATCATTTGTGGGAAAAATTCGGTAATACTAATGCTTAGATTATATTATTTTCTTTTTTTTCTATTGTGTAATGTAATTTTATTTCTATAATAAAATTTTAATTAAAATAATATGAGAATTTTCATGATATGTCACTCTTGGCATGCCTCTTACACGTATGCCATCATTTAAAAATCATTGCAAGAATGCCACTTTTTTAATTTTTGGGTTTTAGTTTACTATTTTATATTTAGAGTATAGTTTTTGGGGGTAGGGTTTAGGGTTTGGGTTTTGATTCTTTTGTGGAAAAAAGAGAGAAAAAAAATTAATGATTTTTTATATATATATAAAAGGTGGCATGTTTGCAATAAATTTTTAAGGGTGACATGTTTGAAAAAAATATTTTCAAATATAGTGTATTTGTAATTTCCCCAAATAATATTATGATTTTAGTGAATTATTGCTAATTATAAAATAATTGGGTAAAATATGTATTTTTGATAAATTAATGGATTGGAGAAAACTTTTACCATAAAATTGAGTTAATACTCTATTTTAGAACTCTATTTAGAGTGAAAAATAGATCACTGTATTGGAGAAAAAAAAAACGTAAGAGGAAAACTTTCTTTAAAAAATCTTTTGAAAATATTGTAAAATTTTATTTTATGAAAACTAAATATTTAGTTCCTAAATTTAGGGAATTTGAAAACAAATTTTCTGGAAACCATATTCTACTTTCGGTAGATAATAGATATTGTGGTAGCAGGTATATTCCGGAAACGGTAGAAGATATTGAGTTTGGTAGACAGCTTATTCCGCAAACTGTAGATGTTAGTGCAAACCATGGAACCAATATTCTACGGAAATGTAGAACACTGACCGTGTTACATAACAAAAGATCTACGCTTGGTAGATTAAAGTGAATTAGGCAGATATAGTAATTTACAGAGTCGTAGCAGTAGAACATGTATTTATAAAGGTGTAGAAGGTAACTTTTAATTTTTTTTGAACATGGTTTTTAACAATAAAAAATTATTATTAATACAAATGACTAATCTTTATG
The DNA here is from genome assembly GCA_963576765.1 of Draba incana. Taxonomy (NCBI): domain Eukaryota; kingdom Viridiplantae; phylum Streptophyta; class Magnoliopsida; order Brassicales; family Brassicaceae; genus Draba; species Draba incana. Next base: position 6,857,056 of record OY755203.1, on the reverse strand, counting down.
TTATTGTAATTTGAAGATTCTTAAAAAAATTAAAAACCTATTATTTATTATTATTAAAATTTGTTAAGGGCTAATATGGAAAAATGGCTAAAAATAAGAAAGTCGTATTAGACTTAATCACTTTCAACGTAGGGCAATTTTACAATTTTCCCTTATTATTTTACGTGATATATCAGACACCGAATTCTTTTAGAGTCAATTTGCCAAATAACAAAAAAAATATATAATTAGATAAATAACAAAAATGGAGGTATGTGGCAAATTATGGACCCTTAGATTTAGGTTAATTTGTTAAGATTTGAATTATAGATTTTTTTTTTTTGTTATTCCACCTAATTTGCCATTCTTTTATGTTTCTAATAAATTTCCAAATGACTCTTGAAAAGTGTGTGGGACCTTACATACACTAAAAACAAATAAATGTGTGGTAATATCAGATTATGACATTGGAGTAAACGTGGGTTTGAGGTTGAAGAAAAGTAAAGAATGTCAATGACCACGGATTGCATATGCCCCTCCACTCTAAATATGAACCACCCATTGTTTCTTATCCTCGTTAAAATAAATAGGGTAAATAAAACTGAGTGTATAAATATTTGTGGTAGTGAATGAATAACTTAGCATATAAGCTACTAAGACCATCTCCAACCCTACACGAAATCCTACACCAGATCCAATTTTGATGTAAAACTTTTTCCAACCCAACACCAAATCCTAAACTATTTGGTGTAAAATTTGGTGTTACACCATTTTAGTATAAATTTTTTTTATTTATAAATTAATTCGTCAAATTATAAACAATTTCAAATTTAATGGGAAACATATATAAATGATGACAATTAGATCCAAATCTAATATGTTTATGATGATTAAACCAAAATCTATTATACATACCATTATTTTATATGATGTATTATATTTTTTTTTTCATATTTAATGTTACATTTAAATGATTTTATAATTAATCAAACTAAATAAAAGGTATATAGGTTAATATGTAAATTTGTAAAAGAATAAATTTATAATATTCTTTTTTTTGTGTAGAAAATGGTGTAATACATTAGAGTAAAACTCAACACCATTTTGGTGTAAAATATGGTGTAATACATTGGAGATGCTCTAAGTCGGTATTACAAAAGTGAGTCGGTTAGACAAAAAGAGAGAACTAGTCTATATCGAATAAAAACTGATGAACCAGTTTTTTTTTTTTTTGTCATCTGAAATTTTATTAAGATAAGATAATATTTTACAAACAATTTTTATACAGCCCATGATATAGTATAAGGCTTATTACATAACCTAGCTTCCTTGGCTTATCTATCCGCACAAGAAACCAAATCTCTGTTTACCCAGACAAAAATGATAATCATTCTGCCTCGCTAGATTTCTGATATCTTATACCATGACATCTATCATCGCATTACCAGCACTCCTCACCGCTTCATATAACTCTTTATTATCTCCCACAAAGATAATATTTGTGTAACCAAGACTTTGCAAGATTTGCATTCCCTGTAGGAGTGCCTTAGCGTCCGCCTGTAAAACGCTTGATGTTGATGCGATTACTGCGCTTCCACAGAGTATTTGGATGCCTTCTCTTCTATATACAAACCATCCTATACCTGTTATTTGATTATTAGCTACCCATGACGCATCCACTATGCAGTAATAAGGTTTATTTCTGCTTAAAATTTGATTCATATCAAAAACCTGAACATTTAAACATGAAGCTTGTGTAGCACTTTGTATGTCATCCAATAATTCTATTCGTGCCTCCTTCAATCTCTGTCTATCCATTAATGCATTATGGACAACATGAATAATGTGCTCCCTCTTATTGTTAAAGATTAAACTATTCCTCATCTTCCAAATCCTCCAGCCTGAAAAGATGTATCTCATCTTCTATTTCGGCTTGATAAAAAACCTCCATGAGATTTCCCAACAATGACCTTTGTTTTCAAACTTCCAATCTTGGAATTGATAAGGGAGCTAACTCCTATATCTCACTAGCAATCCTGCACTGAAACAACATATGATTTACTGTTTCTTCATGTTCTCCATTATCATATTCCTCCTAGCCAAATTTTCAGCCACATCCACTCCATTATGAGCTAGTCTCCACCAAAATACTTTTAGTTTTGGAAGAATATAAAAACTCCAGGTTTCCCTTGCTATTTTTTTACCTCCCTTGTTATAACACTAGACTGGCTCACCAATGTGTCTTGATTCCTCTAAAGTTCCTTTTGCTTTTGATATCCTGTTTCCCATCCTTGGCATACATCCATATTAGAATGTCCTTTTCCTTTGTTATATTTGGACGTAGCTGCCTAATTTCATCAACATCATGGGGAGAAATCATCTCTGCTAATTTAGAATCATCCCACTCAATAGTATCACTGATTAAGAGATCTATAACCAGAAGATTTGGCACATGAATTGAACCAGAACCCTGAGCTGGTGTAAGAGGCATTCTTGGAATCCAATTGTCCTCCCAGATATTGATTGACTGACCATTTCCAACCAGCCATCTTGTACATCTTTTAAGAAGCTCTTGTGTCTTGATTATACTTCTCCACGCATAACTGGATGTAAATAACATCAAGCTGAGAGAAAAGTACTCTTCCAAAAATATTTAGCCTTGAACACTCTAGTCAAAAGCAATGGTGGTGAGCTCTTGAGTCTCCAAGCCTGTTTTGCTAATAATGCAATATTAAAAGCTTCCAAATCTCTGATTCCTATTCCACCATCTTTCTTTTTCTAGTGACTTTATCCCATGCTACCCAAGGGATTCTATGCTTATCCTTAACAGATGACCACCAAAAGTTTCTCATCGAAGCAGTTATGTCCTTAATTAAACCCTTTGGTAACATGAAACATGACATTGTATATGTAGGAAGAGTTGTAATAACTAATTTAAGCAATACCTCTTTACCCGCTTGAGAAAGAAATCGATTATACCAAGCTTCCATTTTACCCTTAACTCTCTAATGAATGTAATTAAAAGCTTCTTTTCGCTTTCTCACTATATGCTCCAGCAATCTCAAGTACTTTCCAAATCCCCCTATCTTTGCAATACCAGCCATCTGCATAATCATCTTTTGTATATTGGACGCAGTACTTTGCTAAATGTTACTCCCGATTTACTATAATTTAATTCCTGGCCAGGTCCTTTCTGATATACATCCAGAACCTGAGGAAGGTTTCTATACTCTTTTTCATTTGCTTTACAGAACATCAAAGATTCATCTACAAATAAGAGATGAGAAACACTTGGTCCTCCCCTTGATGCTTTATACCGATGAAGAGCTTATTTTTGAATCATTTGCTTAATTAGATAAGGCAGCCTCTCCATACATATCAAATAAAGATATGGTTAGATAGGATCTCCCTGCCTAATACCTCTACGAGGAATGATTTCATCCGTAGGACTCCCATTAATTAGCACAGATTATGTAGTAGAGGATAGACAATGCATTATCCATTCCCTCCATTTAGCATTTATACCCATCTTTAATATCACCTGGTTCGAGAAAGACCACTCAACTTTATCAAATGCCTTAGAGATATCTAACTTTAGCGCCATATAATCTTCTTTCAATCTTTTTGTATGCAGAGAATGAAGAAGCTCATGAGCAATAAGCACAATATCCATAATTAGCCTTCCAGGAATAAATGCAGATTGATTATCAAAAATTATATGATCCAAGCATTGTTTTAATCTATCTGCTAAAATATTTGTGATTATTTTATAAGCAATATTACTCAAACTAATAGGCCTATAATCCTTCACCATCATTGGGTTCTCTACTTTAGGGATTAAACATATATGTTTGTGACAGATTTTGGGATCCAAATAATTTTCCTGAAAGAACAAGTTAACATATGAGCACACACCTTCTTTTATAACACTCCAATGTTGCCTGTAGAAACCCGCATTCATACCATCCGGTCCTGAAGCCTTATCAGAGTTAATAGAAAACACCACCTTTTTAATCTCCTCCTCTGTTAGATTACATGTAAGGGACTCATTCATCTCTGCAATGACTATAGTAGGAATGCCTTCAAGAAGCTCCTGCGAAATCACACAGTCATTGGATTGATATAACTTTGCAAAGTAGTTCTCTATCTCTTGTTTAATATGCTAAGGTTTAGTGAGAACTTGGCATTCTTCATTCTGAATAAACTGGATTCTATTGTAAGCTCTCCTTTGTTTGGTCTTTGCATGAAAATATCTAGTATTCTTGTCCTCTAATTGAAGCCAAAGAACTATATGCTTAGCTTTCCAATACTCCCTTTTTAACCTATACTCCTTCTCTAACTGAGCTTTTTAAATTATTAATGTAACAATAATCAACCACATGAGCTTCATAAGCAGAGTGAATTTTATCCTTTAGCTCCTGAATATTTTTTTGAGAGTTATGATTTTGTCCTCTTTTCCATCTAGCTAAAGCTATGCGACATTTATCAATAACTCTACTAATCTTGTAAGGAGTATTGTTATTATATTCTTTATTCCAGATATGAGCCACCAAATTTTTGATCTCATCATTGTTCCTCCATTATTAACATATCTACATAATTTTAAACCTCTTTTTGACTCTTTATCTGTACACACAAGAAAATGCCTATGATCAGACCCATTCCATGGATAAAGATAAATATACGCATTTGGATACATCTTTGTCATATGACAATTTGCCATAGCTCTATCTATTCTAGACTTAATAGTATATGTCTTTCTATTTCCTTTCCAGGTATATTTGCCTCCTACCATTTTACTGATGAACCAGTCTATATTGGGTGGGTTGGAATTTTTAGAGCTATAAAACAAATAATTAAAATGTGGTCTTCAAATTTTGTCTTTCCCAAAGTATATATTTTTACTTTCATGTAAATTTACTTTTCAAAGAAGACAAATAACTATGTGATTTTAATGAAATTTACATCATTCTACATATATAGAATGTGATGCTATTGTTAGTTTTTAAAATTATGCACAAGCCATATTGATGAACATGTCGTAACGGTTATAACTCCATATTCGGTAAATCGACTAATGATGGGTTTTCTTTCATCTAAAGAGACTAATGATAGGTTTTCTTGCAGCGCTTGGTGGTGAATGTGTGCATCTTATGCGGTGGTCGGAAGAGTTATCTCGACGGTGTATTTGCCCCGCTCATTGGCGAGGATGTCCTATCGGCATGTCACGCTCCTCCCTAATTGGTGAGTATTATTCCGACAAACCAACTCTTTGCCGTCGACCATCTTCAAGTGTTTCCACATTCATCTCGACCACCGTCTAAGCCAGTGATTTCGTCGGAGTTCAGTGCGGCGGCTAAAAAACTGGAGTCCAAGAGTTTTCTTTTGGAACTAGGGTTTGGTGTCTCCTAGATCTTTAACGGGCTTGGCCCAGTAGTTCATTATGCTTAAGAGGCCTAATCAGGTCCATTACGGAAATTTTTTGTTAGGCGTAGTATTGTAATACTAATTTTGACTCAATAAAAAAAAAAAAAAATTTTAACCAAAAATTTGAGTCAAAAATCAAAACAAAAAGAAACCCGTTAGTAAATTCCTCCCCCAGACTTAACCAACACTGTCCCCAGTGTTATCAAGCCCGAGATTGGTAAAAGAAATCAAATGAAATGCGAACTTGATCAAAGAAATACAGAATTTACCATTTTTGGGGGTCTTGTCGATCGACAGGGACTTCTGTCGATCGACATACCATGTTCTGCCTTAGACCGTTGTGTTGTTGAAATCTTTAAAACGACCCTGTCGATCGACATAGTGTATTATGTGTCGATCGACAGAGTATTTTAAAGATTTAGATGGTTTCTCTAGAGGTCCTCGTGTCGATCGACAGAGAATCATGTCGATCGACAGTGCTGGCTCTGTCCAAACTTCGTATTTGTCAACTTCTCGCAAAGTGTCTGGTTCGAAGCCCGAAGTTGTCCAAACCTGCATCTACTGACATTCAACAAACGATCAACGGGAACAACTCATTGCATTCCTTAAATAAAAATTCAAGTTCGCTTAGTATTTGAAATTTCAACTAAAAAAAATCAAAACAAAAGTACGAAATTGAAAAGTAAATGGGTTGACTCCCATTAAGCGCTCATTTTAAGTCATTAGCTTGACTATGGATAGGTTTGGGGAGGTCCCCAATGGCGCGTTTAACGTCACTAGCTTGACGGTTGCTTCATCTTTGTCACTTCCTTCTAGAACAAAAGAGAAAAGATTAACAACAAAAGGGAATAAAAATAAAACTCTAGCCTTAAGAAGAATCAAAATCCCAATGATCAATGCAAAAACCTCCCCGGCAACGGCGCCATTTTGATGTCAGCCTTTTTACACATGGCCGGGGCCATCAAAAACCCCTATGTATGTTGTAGCACAAAGGGTTATCGTATCCACAGGGAGGTTTGATTGATACACTAGGATTGCAATGATCCATTCTTAAGCTAGAGCGATGCTTTTTACAAGTAAACAAAAGATGGAACTATGAAACAAGTGATGATATGGTTTTAATTTACATTGGTCTCGAAGAGACAAAGATTAAGCTATGGAAATTCCTTGAATCGAAATCTAAGATAACACAATTGTCGAGGGTTTTGCTAAACGTCGTTCTAGAACTCAAACACGAAAGTATAGCCAGCTAACTGTCGTTACGAAAGCTATCTATCTTTAGATCCTCGGATCCCAAATTTCTTTGCGAATTCGTCGAATCTAAACAAGCATTTAGCACGAGTTCAATATGTTCACAAAGTCCCTAAGCCAAATTTCTATGCGAATAAGTAACTTTGCCCATTTAGACTAGATTCAGGTTATTAATCCCACTGTCGTGGCTAACCAACAATCCTAAAATCAAGATTCGAGGTGATCAAGCAAGAATCAAGCATTGAGAACAGTCTAAACGAATAACTAACGGATAAACCTCAACAAATATGCAACCTTAATGATTTCTAGTCATAACCCAAGAAATCCCTAAAACCTAACAAGCAATTTCACTCAGAAACAGATGATGAAATCAAGATAACTGAATATAATTGCATAAAAGAGATAAAGTAGGAGATACAGAGGGTTTGTAGTGATTGAATGAAGAACATATGGATCTCCCTCCAAAAAGCTCTTCCAAATCTCTCTCTCTCTCTCTCTCTCTCTAAGTCTCAAAACGAGAATAGATCTAGTTTTTACAAGTTTTCTAGATATTTTACAAAGAAAACAAGTTTAAACTATTTATAGAAGTGCCAAAATTAGGTCTGCAGGTCCGCCGTCGATCGACATTAAAGTCCTGTCGATCGACGCGAAGGCGTCTGTGGAAATATCTGAAAAACGCGTTGTTCTGGCTTCTTCAGGCTTCCTGTCGATCGACACAAATCCCTGTCGATCGACGGAAAACTCTCTGGAAAAACCCCTCCGGTAAAACGGCCATATCTCCTGAACCACCGATCGGAATGACCTCAAACCACTTCCATTGGAAAGCTATCTTAAATACCTACAACTTATATGAAGACCTCTGAAGCTAAGTCCAAATGGAAACCGTTCTTCTAAGTCGATCTTTGAAGCACTTTGGATGGTTTCGGCACAAACGACTATTTTCCTGCAAAACACTACAAAAAGACACACAAATACAAAATATACTATACAAAACCGACTTATATCATGGTTAAAAACGGGTAAAAACTATGATATATCAATAACTCTATAACCAAGGATGAGAAGACCACATGTAGGCATGACCACGGTTACGGTTATTGCGGTTACGATTTTTTAACCAACGGTTACGGTTAATATTTTTTGTTAACCTTAACCTTAACCATTTAAAATACGGTTAAAACGGTTACGGTTAAATACGGTACGGTTAATACGGTTGCGGTTAGATACGGTTATGAGTATGATACGGTTAATATTAGGGTTTTAATTATAATATTTTAAAAGTTGAAGAAAAGATTATAAGTGAAGATTCAGAAACTATATATATTTAAAAACCATTCTTTAATATGTTTTGAAAGTGAAATGATACTAAAAACAAATAAACGTTATTTTTTTTCGTGGGTGAACAATAAAAAAACTTACCTAATCTTTTAATAAATGAAAATTATGAAAAACTATTTTTTGGCTCCACTACGACAAATTTAAGATCTAATAGGATTTTTTCAAAATAATTTTGAATTGGGCATGTTTCGCATATCTAAGCTCGAACTGTGTTGCTTGTGACTAAGACCGTGAACCCGTCATCCCTCAATTGGTTGATGGCTCCCAAGAAATCTCGATATGATGTTATTAGGCATATTGGTGCAGGAGGAATGTGAGTTACATACCATAATAACATGGCAAACTTCAACGCCAAGTCCGCATAGTCACTTTTCTCGGCTGCGAGAAAAACACATATCCTATATATTATGTGAGGAGCATTTTGCTTATGTGTTATCACCACAATTTTTTGAATTTTTTATTTATTTATTTCAATCTTTCTATACTAATTACCAAACACATTTCTTTCCTAATTAACAAATGTTGATTATTTTTAGTCTCAATACTAAACACATTGAAATAATCATAAACTTGCCAAAATCGAAATATTTCAAAATCATGTGCTTGCCAAAATGTGTATATATATATATATTTATTTCGAAAATTCAAGATTAAAATCATAAAACTAATTATGAACAAAAAATAATATATATTCCAAAAATGTATTAATTAGGAAAAATAAAAGATATTTTCCTTATCTTTTGAAATAGAGGATTAAATACTAATATACCATTATATTAAAGGCCCACAGAAATGGCAGGTATAGTCTCTAGGACTTTCTTATAGCCATGGACGGTTTCAAAGATTTGAAGGAATTCTTTGTTATTCTCGTCCTTAGTTTCAACATGAAGACCATTCATTCGAATGTCTTTAAAGCTCAATAGACTTCTCTTTGAACTAGGTGAATATAACGCATTAGAAATTTCTAGATGCGTGCCCTTAGGTAATAAAATATGGGCTTGACCGTGGCCTTCAATTAAATTTGCTATACCCGCAATTGTGGTTACATTTGCCTTTTTAAGTGTAAGATCAATGAAGTATCTCTTATCTCTTAATATCGAGTGGCTTGATCCACTATCCACAATGAACACATCCATATCGTTCATACTTCAAAAGAGATAACAATAGATACTTTTAAATAACACTCTTTCATTCCATAAAGTTTAATAGAAAGCAATAACACAAAACCAAAGTATAAAGTGTAAAACGTAAAACAAGCAAAACACAAAACACCAAAACAGAAAATCAAAATCAATCACTTAAGTATATCTGAGGTTTCAAAATTCATCAAGTCATCTTGCTCATGATCGAAATCTCCTTCATTATCATGCTGGATCATATGAGTTTCTGGATTCTTCCCTTTAAGGCTCTCTTGATAGAGTTCAACCAGATGCTTGGGAGTCCTACATGTCTTAGCCCAATGATTACTCATTCCACATCGATGGCAAACTGATTTTGGGTTTGATTCTCGTGGTTGAGAAGTAATACCACGGTTATTACGATCATAGTCAGTTCGGTATCCGCGTCCTCGTCCTCGCCCGCGGTTAGAATGATCGTTATGGAATCCGTGGCCTCGGCCCTGACCTCGGCCGTATGGATTAAAATGGCCACGGCCACGTCCTTGCCATCTACCCCCACGTCCACGACCACGATGTCTATAATCACTTTGGACGTGGTTAATTTCTTTCTTTTCATCTGTGGCCACATTCGCTTTAGGAAGTGGGGCTGATCCAGGAGGTCTCATCTCACTGTTTCTCATTAGCAGTGTATTATTCTCCTCGGCTAGTAATAGACATGCTATAAGCTTTGAGTATGTCTCAAAACCTCTTTCACGGTATTGATGTTGAAGCAACACGTTATTAGTGTGAAAGGTGGAGAAGGTCTTTTCCAACATGTCTTTCTCAGTTACCTTCTCACCACATAGTCTCAATTGAGAAACTATTCTGAACATAGCCGAGTTATATTCTTCCACGGACTTGAAGTCCTGGAACCTGAGATTCCTCCAATCATAATTGGCCTTTGGTAACAACACCGTTCTATGGTGGTCATATCTTATCTTTAATTCTTTCCAAAGGTCCAAAGGGTTCTCAATGGTTAGGTATTGATCCTTGAGACCCTCAACAAGATGATGACGAATGATCGATATCGTTCTGTATCGATTCCTTTCATTCTCATTATTATCCTCAATGATACATTCGCCAAGTCCTTTAGACTTTAGATTTATCTTAGTATCCAACGCCCACTGTAAGTAATTGTCAACAGAGAGATTGAGGGCAGCATAATCCAAATTGTTGATTTTCGACATCTGAAAACATTCATCCTATTCTCTAAGAACTATAAGATTTTAAAGTTTATGCATATGATGCAAAATAGGTCATGGGTGCTTATATAAACGGGTACGGATGCATGATGCTTATGAAACCAGATTTTTATGTTTAACAACCTAACATAATGTTTTTATATGCTCATGATGCAAGCCTAGTATTCAAATTCTAAACCGTATGATGATATGACCGGATTTTAATCAAGCATGTTATGTCTATATGATGCAATCAGTTTCAGTTTCATGTTTATCAATCAACGAATCAATCCAAACAAGCAAACAAACAAACGAGTTCAAATAAATATGCAACCAAATTTGGACAGAGTGTTTACTATCGATCGACGGGTGATTTGTGTCGATCGACACAGTTTAATTCAAACAACAAATTCAGGCAGAAGTTTACGTGTCGATCGACATAAAACTAGTGTCGATCGACACGGGTACAGATCATGCAATCGGTTTGGATTTTAATTGAATTAGGTTAGGGTTTCAAGTTAAGGTTTCAAGTGATTACGAATCATGAATCAATAAACACAATCAAGCAAGCAATAACAATAACAAGCATGATTTAGATTAGGGTTTCTAAGATTATCATGAATCTAGGTTCTTTAGATTAGGGTTTCTTATTGTTTACCTTAACCTCCGTGAGTCTTCTAGTTCGCCGTAACCGTTGATAGGCTGTATGAACTTTCTTCTAGTTCGCCGTAACCTTAAAGGCTGTATGAACTATGATTTGAACAGTAACGCCGGATGAACAGTAATCGTTGATGAACAGTGCGCGATGAATAGTGCGCGATGAACAGTACGCGATGAACAGTACGATGAATAGTAACGATGAACAGTAATCGCGTTTTTTGTGTTTTTAGGGTTTAGGGAGCAACTCGTGCTGATAACGTGTTGTGAATCAAGAGAACGAATGGGAAGATTGTCTTTATTCATTAATCATAAGATCCTTTATATAGGATTATTACAAGAGAGAAAAGGAAAATTCCTTTTCCTAATGGGAAAAGGAAAGTACATAAAAGGAAAATCCTAATTCAACTAGGATTCATTAAACCGGCCTAAAGACTAAGTGTTAATGGGCCGTAAACGGACCAGAACTAGTTATGACAATCCACTATGATTTATAACAGAAGAAGAATTCTAAACCATTATATTAGGTGTCAAGCTTGCAATTTATCTCATTGTAAAATAAAATAAAATTATATTATTAATATCTACTATACTCTTATCCAAACACTCTTCATAAGACAATTCCTATAACCAAACACAATAATTTGTAGTTAGTTTGCATAACTAAATGTGAACAAGTTAATTTTAAAGTATATAAAATCTTCACGTTTAAAATCATAAATCAAGATTTTAATTTTTATTTAATTGAAAATAAACTAATGAAAGAATGCATTGTTTTCACTTTGGATTTTTCAATAAAAAAAGTATATTTCAATGTTTACAAACAACTGAATGTTTACAAACCTACGATGCTTATTATATATAAAAAATACATTGTATTGAGTCATAAACTGTATTTTATTATATTATGAGATGAAATTAATACATTTTATGATATATATTGACTAAGGAATTAAAATCGTTATTTTTGAAGATTGTGATATTGTATACATTGACCAAAAAATTAAAAACCACTATTTATCAATTATTTCACAGGGGGAATACATTTCTATTCAAAATAATGAAATTTTTTCAAAATATAAAGCAGATTCCGTATAACAATTTTCCAAAAATGGTATTTGATTTTTTTAATTCAAATTATATTGATTTACTCGCTAAACATCTTATCCCGCGTATAACGCGGGTAACTTTCTAGTTCAAATTAAATAGTAGAATATAAGATATTCTTTTGTTAATAGTTGAGTTATTCTCGCTGAGTATCTTTGTAAAATCTCCCCAATATGGTTCAGTTTTGGATATACGTAGTTTTAATAGTATATATATATATATAATATCGACCAAAAAAACTTATTATATATATTTAAAACTTGTAATACGATGTTCTACCAAATATTCACCCATAGCATTAATCCTATATTTATTTAAACATAAACAAATTTTATCTCTTGAGAATACCATGTTGTTGTTATGGGCAAACGAATGTGTTCTCAACCACCGAAGACGACGATGCTTCCGGTAATTCTCTTACCCTCGACGATTTCCTCCGCCGGAACCAAATTTTATCTCTTGAGAATACCATGTTGTTGCTCTTTAATAAATTTCACTGTTCTTATTCATATTTCATTTTTGACTTCCATAGTCCCAAATGACCAAGTTGTATCTGTTTTTGCAAAGCCCATCCCATTATCACTTGTTTAGCCCATTAGCCCATTAAGTTAAGTATAAATATTAAGCTGTCAAAGTCACTGAGTAAGCCAGAGGGTCTACAAGCTGTCTCTCTTGATTTTTTCTCCCTACTCTCACTTTCTCTCTCACCATTAAATCTTTCTCTGTCACTGTCCTTGCGATAATAAATGGAGTTTTCTTCGTGAAGCCAAATTACGAATCAAAATCAACCGATTTCACATTTTCCGGTGAGAGAAAAAATGGATAACTCAGCTCCGGATTCTTTATCCAGATCGGAAACCGCCGTTACCTACGACTCTCCTTATCCACTCTACGCAATGGCTTTCTCTTCTTCACGCGCCGGTACTTCCTCCGGTCACCGCATCGCCGTCGGAAGCTTCCTCGAGGATTACAACAACCGCATCGATATTCTCTCTTTCGATTCCGATTCAATGACCGTCAAATCTCTCCCGAATCTCTCTTTCGACCATCCTTACCCTCCCACAAAGCTAATGTTCAGTCCTCCTTCTCTCCGTCGTCCTTCCGCCGGAGATCTCCTCGCTTCCTCCGGCGATTTCCTCCGTTTATGGGAGATTAACGAAGATTCATCCACCGTTGAGCTAGTCTCGGTCCTTAACAACAGTAAAACGAGCGAGTTCTGTGCGCCGTTGACCTCCTTCGATTGGAACGATGTTGAGCCGAAACGACTCGGAACCTGTAGCATCGACACGACCTGCACGATTTGGGATATCGAGAAGTCCGTTGTGGAAACGCATCTCATAGCTCATGATAAAGAGGTTCATGACATTGCTTGGGGAGAAGCTAGGGTTTTCGCTTCCGTCTCCGCCGATGGATCCGTTCGAATCTTTGATTTACGTGATAAGGAACATTCTACAATCATCTACGAGAGTCCTCAACCTGATACGCCTCTCTTGAGACTCGCTTGGAACAAACAAGACCTTAGATATATGGCTACGATTCTTATGGATTCCAATAAGGTTGTGATTCTCGATATTCGTTCTCCGACGATGCCTGTTGCGGAGCTCGAAAGGCATCAGGCTAGTGTTAATGCTATAGCTTGGGCTCCACAGAGCTGTAAGCATATATGCTCTGGTGGTGATGATACACAGGCTCTCATTTGGGAGCTTCCGACTGTGGCTGGACCTAACGGGATTGATCCGATGTCAGTTTATTCGGCTGGCTCGGAGATAAATCAGTTGCAGTGGTCTTCTTCACAGCCTGATTGGATTGGCATTGCTTTCTCTAACAAAATGCAGCTCCTTAGAGTTTGAGGTTAGAGTTTCTTTTGCGTAGTTTTCTGCTATATGACTATGAAATCGATGATTATCACTTGCTTAGGCCTGAATTCGTAAAGAAAATTGAACATTTGTGGAAGTATTGATTATTGGTTTAGGTCTATATGTAACTTGCATTCATAGATTTTACAGATAGTCTTCTTGTTGCTAAACTTGGTTCTAGGGATTCTTGACATGAATCTGGTTTTAGGTGTATTATAGTTTCTGATAAACCCTATTCAATAACTTTGATGAAACCAGTTTCTTCATTATGCATATGCACATCACAGTTTAGGGGTGCAAAATTTTGATGTCCAAGGATCTTGTTAGCAACTGATCTCACAATTAGTCATAAATTAGCTCATACCTAGATTCATGGGTAATATGATGAATTAGTTCGGCATTGCTTGGGTTGTAGGTGTGATGCTCCATTCATAATTCTTCATTTATGGGATGTACAAAGGGACTTTCTCTGGGGTTTCTCTGTAGGAAACTGAGAGTTTGGAGGTGTTTGTTGCATATTATACACAAATCATGAGTTAGGGTAAATAAGCATCTGAGAATTGCTTCTAGTTTACTCTGTTGTATGTACGATGATCGTGAACCACAACTTATGAAATGCTGGTACAAATGGGTGTACTTTAGTGCTTGAGGTTTTTGTAACTCATAGAGAGAATTTAGATTGCACAATAACATTTGCATGTATAGAAGATTAAATAGCATTTCCTTATAATAACTACTATGCATTTCAGTTGATGTCAGATGGAGATGAATATCGGATATAGCATTAGACCGTATAATCATCGTCAAGTGCTAAAGATGGTAGGTTTGGTCTCGCTTCGCAATGCCTCTGTATATATTGCATTTTCTGGTGTTTAGATTTTGTAATTTGGAGCTTATCAGTGTATACAATGCTCCCATGGGTTACTTTGTTGGACTTTTTTACGATAAAGCGGTTTCGACTTGTCAGCGGTAAAAAGCGTTTTAATTTAATAACACAGCGTCACGTTTGATAATCTGTAAAGGGTCGAATATACATTTGTCCATTTCATCCTGTACAAAGAGGTAAATTTATGTACGGTATGTGAAGTAAAGGGGACCTAACTTCTCAAACTCAAAGACTACTAATAAGACTAGTAGATAAGAATGCGAGTTTAAAAGTCATCAAACCAATAGTAAGAGATTTAAATCAGTGGATTCCAAAACTTAATATTCAACTAATTCAACATTGTGTGAAAATAAAAAATAGTATGAATTAGAATTTGCAATTGTAGTTTTCATGTAATCCAAAACGGCGCACTGTTTAAAACTTACAGCGAAACCCAAAAAAAAAAAGTCAACATTTTGCAACTTCGTCTTCTCCGATGCTCAGCTCCGTTATCGACGACAAGCCCGTCGCCTCCACTTGGCTTGACCGTCTCCGATTAAGCAGAGGAATCTCCACCACCGAAGACGACGATGCTTCCGGTAATCCTCTTACCCTCGACGATTTCCTCCGCCGCAACCAAATCACCGGAGATCCCGCCACTAGTTCCGCCTCCGATTCACCTCCTTCTGCTCCGATTCCTTCGGATCCGGAGTTATCCGAGAGTCCATTGGAAGAACAAAATCCCGGCGAATGGTTCGGCGTCATGAGCGATGTTCTCTCGGAGCTATTCAATTTCGGCGTCGGCTCCTCGTCTCGCTCTTCCGGTAAGAAGTTACCCAGAAAACAATCAAACCCTAAGCATTGCTCAGTCGAGACTCCGATCGACGTTCCGTTGCGAAATCAGAAACGCGATTCGAGTTTTCATCCAAATGTTAAGAAACCGGCGACGGAGACGAGGGAGAGGAGACGAAGCGTTGCCGTGGCGGAGGCGGAAGACGACGGAGTTGATGAGGAAGAAGAGAAAGGAGAGAAGGATTTAGTTGGGTTCTCGAGGAGTGAAGTGACTGTGATCGATACTAGCTTCAGTATCTGGAAATCAGAGAAACTTGTGTTCAGGAGGAAGAACGTTTGGAAAGTTAGAGATAAGAAAGGTAAATCTTCCAAGAACAAGACGATGAAGATGAAGATGAAGTTGAAGATGCAGAAAAAGAGGAAATGTGACGTTGGTGATACTGAAATCACTCGGAAAAGCAAGAAGATGAAGATTTCAAGCAATGTGAGTACCTCTTTTACCCAATCTCATTGCTTACATTAGTTTGATGCTTTGAAATTACTCACAATACCACTGCAGAATCCACAATACCACATTGAAGAAGTTGATGATGATGAACCAGAGAGTAGCAATGTCAACAGAATCTTCTTGAGTAGGCAAGTTCTTTAGTTGCTTACTACTTTGAGATGTTTGTATGTCTCCTCCTACTGTATATTAATGGAGTCTTTTCATGATCTATCCAGATTACCGTCTAAACCAAGAAAACAAGGCTCTTTCGGTATGCACACAAGAAAGAAGAACTGCGAACCACAGGCTCGTGGCCATCGGTCATAAGCGGAATAGAGCCAGTAAGCCAAAACCGATTTAGCGTTCATGTATATGATGATTCTGTTACATTATTTTGTTTATGAAAATGTATTGCTATCAACTGATTTAAAAGAGAATCAAGATTGTGATAGGAAGACTAAGAAGAATTGAGGGACTTGGCTGCAAATTGAAGAAGAGTATTCTGCTTATGGTGGATCTAGAGTATTCTCAAGGACACGTCACTAAAGAGGATTGGGATGCAAGGACAATCCAGCTGTAGTAGAGGCTATAAGTAGTACGTTAGGAGTAGCGGTTTTGGTTATCAAGGAGTTGATCAATTTGGTTGTTAGTGTGAGAAGGAGAGATGAGTCTCTTTTGATTCTCTTGGTTTAGTTCTTATCTTTTCTTTTGCATTTCTCTTAAAGTTTGTTACTTTACTTTGTATGAGTGATCCCAGAGTTTTACAAAACTAATCTTATCAGATTGTACTTTGAGATTCAAATTCTTTTACCTCAAAAAAGTAATAACAGAATCAATCTACAAAGAGTTTGGTACTTTGATTTTTTTTTTGATGTACAATATTTCCTCAACATTCGGAAACAATCTCTGCATTCTACTCGGCGAAAGAGCGTTCATTCAATTTCTCGGTTGGAAGCGGCTCAATCTTCTCGGCCTTCCCGTCTTTTTTAGGGATTATCAGACCGTATCCTCCTTCTTTTCTCTTGTACACTATGTTTATCTCACCTGCCAACCAAAAACAGTATCAAAATGCAACTCTTTCTTATGATCTCCTTCCGCAAAATCGAGCATACATGGAAGAAGATAGAAAAAATGTAGCATCCATACCGGTTTCTTTGTTTTGGAAGCCATAGAAATCATGAGCGACTAATTCCAGCTGCTCGACTGCCTCAGACACAGTCAACGGTGGCATTTCAAAGTACTTGGTACGAACAATCTGTGAAAAAAAAACCGTAAGAAAGAACATCGTCAAACAAATCAGTAAGAACCAGTGATAACATAAGTTCTGAACCAACCTCCTTGATCAAATCATCCTCTTCTTCTGCTTCTCCCGGGCTCGAGTCAGTAACGTCCTCAACATCCTCCACGACCGGCTCAATCACTGGGTCTCTTACGTTCGATCTGTTGAAACCTTTCATGTGCCTTCCGTGGTCAGAGTCCTTCTCCTTAATCTTCCTCAGCTTCCGCTGTATTATCGACGAAACCAAGTCGATACAACCATACACCGTCTCAGCATCTTCCTCAGCGCGCACCACACCATGCTTCTTCGTAAACAATGTTACGAGTTTCCTGGGATGAACTGGCATGGGTTGAAGATATCTGAGAAGCTTTATTGTTACAACTTTTGCTCTCAAGAAAACGTACAACTACACATGTGATGTTATCTGCACTTCCTCTCTTTATTTCTTCTTGGTTGATTCCTCTGGTTCTTCGACCTCTTTCACCACTGCGACCGCTTCCTGCAAACACCATAGAGACCGCAATCATTATAATGTGAAACATCCGGTTCATATCGGAAAAGGAAATGTGAATTGACGCACAAACCTCATTGGAGAAAACATCCCATAGCCCGTCGCTGGCAAGGATGAGAAACTCAAGAGAATCATCAATCTTCTCTTCCTGCAGTTGATGCATGAAGACATGACATTAAACACAAGTAGGATATTTGGGGTAGATAAGAGTTTATATGCTAGTGATGATATATATATATATATATATACCTGAATTTCAGGATCAGCAACAACATACTGTTTCAACAGTCGATCGCCAAACGAGCGAGAAACTGCAAGAACTCCTCCAACTCTCCAAGTCCCTAAATTCAATCGAGGATTTAAGACTAAAAAAGCAGCCAAAACGGAAAAGAATTCTACGGGTTCTTGTTACCTGCCCACATTACAAAACCACCAGCATTCTCAATACGTTCACGCTCATCACTTTGGTCAGGTTTATGATCTCTTGAGACAGCAAAAGCTACAGAGGACACAGACCATTTCATTAAAAAATTTCCACATAATAACAAAATATCACTAGATAGAATTAGGTCAACGTCATTCGCCATGAAAAGATTACCATTTCCGCCTCTGCATATAACAGCTCTGGAATCACCAACATTTGCAACAAGCAAACGATCACCAACGAGAATAGCTGTAGACGCAGTTGAACCAGCATCTTTAGTGTCTGACTTAAGAAGTTCAGAGTCTGTATGATTATACGCATCAGCTGGAAAAAAAACAAAGCAGATTTTGAGACGGATGAACAATAATAAGTCGTAACCAAATTAACGTTATACGGGTTCTCGAGAACTAGCTTATTGCAGATTTGGTGTCAGAGATGAACTTAGGATGAGTAATAAGATTGCTGAAAAGATGACGCTTCACACACTCAGCTGCTCTGGCTCCACCATGGCCTGCAAAATAGTAGGAACCATGATTAGCTTCAACTTTTCCTAAAGGCAAACCTAATCTATAAGCTAGAGGTAACACTAGTCCTAATGTATAAGTTGTTATTCATAAAAATGTTGCATAACTATATGATATATTATTACCATAAATGTTGCAAACCTAATAAAAAACAAGCTGTTCATTTGTTTCTACAGAAGAATATTATTACCATAAAAATGTAAATATTACAAATAAATTTATTATTTGTTGCATAACTATATGATATATATAATATTGTCTATGAAAAATGATATATATTTTTGTTTTTTGTTTGTGGCCCCAAAAATCTCAACAGCAATTCGAACATTTCATGGATTTCAGTTGTTGATTTTAAAACCACAAAATTATCGACACCGATGCTTTTAACCATTGCATCTAAATGTTGTTGAAGCTCAAATGCTTTTTTTAGCTAAGTTATATATTCTTTTTTGAACTTACATATACCACACATATTCGATTTATAATTTATCGTACTAATTTATCATCAATGTCGATTCTAAGAAAATTTAGAGGAAATTTTGGTGTTAGTCCTTCATAATGTGGGCCCCCCATTTTGTGGGGCCCACAATGTTAAGATAAAAAATTATATAATAATGGTAATTCTATGTTTTACAATACTAAATAAAATAAATTACTAGAAGAATATAAATTATGAAGAAAAATTTAACAACGAAAATACTTCAGTTGTTCATTTGTTTCTACAAAAGAATATCATTACCATAAAAATATAATTTTACAAGTTAATTTATTATTTGTTGCATAAATATGTGATATATATAATATTGAATATACAAAACGAATATTTTTTATATATTTTGTTTGGGGTCCCGAAAATCTCAGGACTGATTCGAACATTTCATGGATTTCGGTTGTTGATTTTAGAACCACAAGATTACTGATATTGAGGCTTTTAACCACTAAATCTAAATGTTGCTGACACTCCAACGTTTTTTTAACTAACCTATATATTCTTTTTTAAAACTTACATATATCACAAATATTAGATTTATGATTTATCGTATTTATTTATCATCAGTGTCGACCCTAAGAGAATTTAGAGAAAATTTTGGTGTAAGCCCCTCATATTGTGGGGCCCACAATCTTAAGACAAATATATATATATATATATATAATAATGATAATTCTTTGTTTTACAATTTTAAATAAAATAAATTACTAGAAGAATATAAATTATGAAGAAAAAAATAACGACAAAAATATTTCAATTGTTCATTTGTTTCTACAGAAGAATATCATTACCATAAAAAATATAATATTGCAAATTAATTTATTATTTATTGCATAACTATTTGATATATACAATATTGTAATATGAAAAATGATTATTTTTTTTAAATATTTTGTTTGGGGTCCTGAAAATCTCAGGACTGATTTGAACATTTTGTGGATTTCGGTTGTTGATTTTAGAACAACAGGATTATATATATATATTGAGACTTATAACCACTGCATCTAAATGTTGTTGACGCTCCAACGTTTTTTTAACCTTACAAATACTAAAATTCTTTTAGCTTTTGAAAGAGTATCAGATAGCATACAAGGAACTTGAAAGAATCATATCCAAGATATAGATGAAGAGTTGTGAGATATTGAATGGAATTATAAAGAGTATGATTATGCGGTAAGCAGCTTATTGTATTGGTAAAATGTGGTTGTGTATTCTATAATGTTATAGTTTCGTTGGTATGCATTATCTTCAGATATGTAAGATAGCAACATTCCCCAGTGTTATCTCATTAATAATACACATTAGTCACACTGAATATGTGTAATGTAATTTTGGCAATCTACATAATTGTTTTTATTGAATATTTGTGATTACACGATAGAAAATACTTTTAACTTTTTTTAATTAATTACTCCTAATCCAGATAAGTTTATGGGCCTTTAGTCGCCTTGAGGCCCAACCATATTAAAGTGTATATTTTATGTGACGAGTTAATGGGCTTTGTGCGGCGGTCAGAGATAACCGAGGGGATATTTTAGGAGAGAACCTCTCTCAACCAGCCGACATAATTTCTTCGTCTTCCATCTCAATCATGCCGAACAAATTCTCCGGTAAGATCTCTCTATCCGTTCGTCTTTTTCTGGTTTAATATCTGTAATATCAAATGAGCGGATTTAATGAATCTATTTGTCCTTCAAGTTGTTTGGAATTGATTTGTTTTGTAATGATCTGATGTTCTAATCAAACTAAAGATCTAAGTCTGTGTCTTTATTTTCCTATCTCATGGCAGAGGCTGACGACGGTGTCTTGTGGGATTTGGATGATTGCCCAATTCCATATGGTCTCACTCCTGAGTCAATCTCTGCCAATATCACAATATTGGTCACAAGGGAAAGGGAAAGTTGTCAATAGTCGTTTATACTATTGAGAAGCTGAAGGATGAACAAGTAAAAACGTTCGATTCTGCCAAAATCAAGGTTTCTGAATCAGGTTATTTTCTAAACTTGAACCCTTTTAATGAATGTGTCATTCATCTAATTTCCTTCCTTGGATAAATTGTTCCAGAAAAGTCTAGTGCAAAACGTGAAAAGAAGTTTACAGACATGTATTTGTGGGGAATAGACCATGCATATGAACCAACTAATCTGATGCTCATCTCAAAAGACATCTCCGACGACTCTCTCTACGTCAGGGCTATTCAGCGTGTAAGAGATCAAGAAAACAATATTCTCTTTGCGTTTTCTGAGGTCTCTTCTTCAAGAGCGGTTTGTGTTCCTAGTGTACTTTGGGTGTGGAGTAGCCTCTCCTTTGGAGGGAGTCCTCTATGTTCGCAGTTCGTTACCCCTCCCACTTGTTCTTCCTGCAAGAAACAAAGGAAATGGAGCAGCAGATTGGCTCACAGACTATCTCCAAAGCTAATAACACTCCTGTTAAATCCAAAGCTAATACCAAATTCTTCTGTAAGTCTTGTCCTTGAATCATGTTCGTTCTAATCGGTTTCCCATGGATCTTATCAAACTAAAGTTCCAAGTTTTTCCTTTCTCATGGCAGTGGCTCCCGTATCCGTCTTGTGGGATTTGGATGATTGCCCAATTCCACCTGGTCTCACCCCTGACTCACTCTCTACCAATCTCGTAGAATCTCTTAAGAATAAGGGTTACTTGGGTAGTATCTCAATCTCTGCCTATACAGTTGAAAAGCTCAAGGAGGAACAACTAAAAGAGTTTGAATCTGCCAAAATCATCAATGTTTTTCAATTTGGTTAATTCCTTCACTTTAACTAACCTCTATAATCTTTTCTTTTCTTCTTCTTTTGTGTCCTTTATCTCATCTAGGCCTGGGATTAAAACCCGAACCCGACATACCCGACCCGACCCGAAAATACCTTACCCGAACCCGAACCGAAATTTTCAAATACCCGAATGGATCTTAAACATAATTGAAATGGGTAACGGTTCGGGTCGGGTTTTACCCGTTACCCGAATGCACAACCCGAAAACCCGATAAGAAAAACGTGTTTTTTATTTTATCGGGGGTTTTAATCATTTTTTGGGGGTTTTTGGAAAAAAATTGTATAAAAATTACTAAAACATAGTAAATCCAAAAAAAATTAGGGTAAATCTAAAAAATATTATATTTTTTTTAGTATTTAGGGTAAAAATTACTCTAATGGATCCTATTTTAAAACTCAAACCCGACCCGAACCCAAAGCTACCCTACCCGAACCCGACCCGAAATATTCAAATACCCTAATAGGTTCTAAACACCTAAACCCGAACTACCCGAAATACCCGACCCGACCCTACCCACTTACCCGAAATCCCAGGCCTAATCTCATCTCTCTTTCAATTTATGTTTTCAGAAGATCTTCATGCTAAAAGTGTAGAGATTGTTAGTGCCATTTATCTGTGGCAGCTAGATCATCAATATGAGCCAACAAACTTGATGCTAATCTCAGAAGACTTGAATCAATATGTGGACCCTCTTCAATGTGTAAAAAAGCATGAAACCAATATCCTCTTGGCACTTCCTAGAGACCCACTAAAATCGTTACTCTATATTTCAAGTTTAGTATGGATATGGTCTACCATATCAGTTGGAGGGGGTCCTCTCGGTTCCCAAGTCGGTAATCCTTCTCCTCCAACTTCTTCTTCATCTAGCTGTGGAACGACTTGTCTCTTTTGTAAGAAACTGTTGGGAATAAGCCTCAAGAGAACCAACGGAAAAAGCCGCAAGAGGAAAGCAACTAATGAAGTCTCTGAGGTGAGCAACTAAGTACCACACCACTTTGTATCTCTTTCTTGATACTTTTGGCTTAATAACTCTGTAATAGCGTCTCAAGTTTAATTTTTTTGTTTTTTTTTTTTGTAAGAAGCCGATGAAACCTCGGGGAAAAAGACTCAAGAAGAGAGCAACTAGCAGACAAAGCCTCAAGAGGAAAGCAACTAATGAAGCCTCTGAGGTGAGTATCTGAGTACCACACTTTATCTCTCGTTCCTGACACTTTGGCTTAATATGACTATCTTATTTTGAACTCAGTAATAGCTTCTCAAGTTTTGTTTTTTTTGTAAGAAGTCGATGAAACCGCGGGGAGAAAGCCTCAAGAGGAAAGCAACTAATGAAGCCTCTTCGTCACAAAAGCCTCAAAAGCGTCATAAGGTGGAAGAGGCGAGCATCTGAGTATCTCTCGTTCCTGATACTTTGGCTTAATATGCCTTTATCTTATTTTGAACTCTGTAATACCTTCTCAAATTTGGATTTTTGTTATAAATATGTTTCTGTAAGATACTTTTAGTTATTCCTGGCTTGACTTTTATTGCTGCGATGGTTAAGTGTTTCTCGTTTTGCTTACAAGTATTTGTTTCGGTTGGTTTTCTACATGAGATTATCTATGTGGCAGGACTCTAAACCTATTTATATTTCTGTTTTTTTGTTTGTTTAAGCAACTAGTATACCAACTAAAAAGGCCCTTGTCAAGATGAAAGACGATTTAATTATTGGCTCTTCTTATGATGGAGCAATTTGGAGAAAATAATCCAACAAGTGTGAGGCACTTTGTGACCATAATGTGTAGACAGTGCAGAAAAAATATCTAAAGCATAACTATGAACATCGGGTTTCCTTGACATCCGAAGAAGCATCGCTGTCCACATTCCCGGCGCAAGCTTCACGGCTTCACCAAGACATTTGAATCCATTGCTCACTCTTTTCATTGTTCCTTCTTCCTGAGAAACCAGTAAAATACAATGAGACTCGAACACAGTTTTTTCCCGATTCCATTAAGCAAATGGGAAGGTTTTTGATGACTACTTACCCTGGGATTGACGGTTTGCCTCTTCGTGTTCAGATCAAGAACCTCTTCTTCAAAGAAAATATCAACTACTCTGATTATGTCCTGAAGAAGGAAGACTCGAACTCTCTGCCCTTTCTGTGATAATATGAACAATAACAGATCTTCTGTGGCGGAAACTACTGAATGCATGTCGAATGATTTCAGTTCCGATGATTTCTTCAACGTTTTATCTTCTGGAGACTCTCCAGAAGTCACAGAAGCCTGATTGGATATAGCTACTACCTGAAACAGAGAGTTTTAACACCTTTCTTCAGATTACTCAATTTCCCAAGGACAACTATCAACTCACCATAAGTCTATAATTTATATAACATACCAGACGTTCTAGCCGATTCCACCTTATTGATCCATCATTACAAATGACAAGCTCCCTCAGTATTTTCCTCATATCTGGGCTTGGATCTGCCAAGAGCCTCCCGATCACAAATGGATATGCGCTCTCGATCACTTTAAACTCTGGATCAAGAATCTTAGCTGTGCCTTCTAGTGAACCAAGGGATCTTATGACAAGAGCATAATCTGGAGGCAGCGAGAAGTTAAACTCGTACATAACATCATATAACTGTCCCATCACCCCCTGTACAGCAAAACGTATAAGATTATGGTAGATGTCGATGAGTTTGAATAGACTCACAAAGACAGGAGGTTAAAGCAGTAATCACTGTGAAGTATTAACTCAACTATGACAAAGTCAGCTGCTTCTTGGGTTTCTTACAGTAAGAAAGGACCAGTACACAAATAACCATCTATCTCATAAATCCAAATTCCACCAGTGTCTCATGATTTTTTAGCACAATTTTTTAGAAAGGTCTCACGAATTTTTACCACTCCATCAGTGGCTTGGACTATCATGAAGTAAAGATCCTAATTTGATGCATGAGATTAGCTAAGTGCTTTAATCCAAGCACAAGTGAAAAAAAAAAAAAAAAAGTTTTGAGGCTGTCCACTTACCATCATTGCAAAACAACCAAGTACCTACTGATAACTACTTACTTTTGCGGCTTATCGAAATCATAAAGTAATCATTCCACAATGTGCCTTTCCCGACTTTGCAAGTTTAATTGAAACATTTCAGAATAACTATAAAGATGTTAATAAAGGCTTTGCCACAATTATATCTTTCAGTAAATGTGTCTGCAGAGTTGAGCTTTACTTTCACTACAAATAAAGAAAGGGCACATATACCTGGAAATCTTGAGAAAGTCTACCACTAGAACCAAACGAAGCACGCAAAGCATTTGAAACTGCTTGTATATCGACCCCCTCAGGCAAAAATCCCAAGGAAAGGAAATCATTTGCCAAACTTAGTGAATCACGGTTGACAAAATGCACCAGCTGTAATTGCAACAGAAGTTACAGAACTAATCAAAATCGACAAAGGGATGAAAACACAATTTCAGATACAAAAGTTATTATGTTGCCATATGTAACAGAAAGTCTTCTCCATGTAGTTTATTTTATAAGCAAAATCGAGAAGAGAAGCTAGAAAGACCGCAAGCACATAAGACACGAAAGGTAAGGATAAACTGGAGTAGAGCTTACAATTTGAATAAGCCCCACACGGTAATGTCGTGGGATATTCCCCATCACCCCGAAGTCAAAATAAACAAGTGACCCTTCTTTAGTAGCCACAAGATTTCATGGGTGAGGATCAGCATGAAAGAAACCAACCTCAAGCAGCTGCTTTAACGAACATGATAAGCCCTGTGAACCAAACAATTTCAAGGTCCTTAGTGGAACATTTACATGAGAGGAGGAACCTAGCCATACCAAGCCCACACCTATGTCTCAGAATCAGAAATTTCTATCCACAGATTAATTTGACTCTGTGAGGACATTACCTAGTATATTAGGTATCAATTATTTTGTTACCTGATCGATCAAGTCCCTACTATCAAGAGAAGCCCTTCTCAGGTTAATTTCATCAGTGAGTTTTATGTTATCGACCCATTCCATTGTGAGCACCGCGGTGCGTGTAAAATTCCAGTATATTTTAGGGACTTTGATATTCTCTGCTCTATGATTCCTTGACTTATTCCTAGGTCCACCATTATCACTCATCTGATGTGAATGTTCAAAGATATATTGTATCTGACAGTGGAAGAGAGTGCAATTTGAAACAAGAGCACCTACCTGAATCAAAAGAGTATAGAGAAGCAAATCTATTTCGTCAAACATATGTCTGACCTGTTCATCCAAGAGAGACAAAAACGTGATATAGGTATGTAAAAAACAAGTGCGACTTTTCAGATAAACGACTCACCATCTCATTCACCGCTACCAAAAGATCCTTCCGAGCTTTCGCAAATCGTTTCAGTTGTCCCCCGATCATCTTGAATAAGAGAGCATCACGTGTTAGGGAGATTGACATTCCAGGTCTCTGAACCTTAACAGCTACCAACTGTCCAGAATGCAGATGAGCTGCAATACTTGAAGGGGAAATTGAACATTTAGCTTCTAGTTTCTAGTTATCCTAAACTGAGAAAAATGGCAAGGAGTATAACAATAAAGATCAAAAGGATATAAGAAATCAGTCCACAGTTAAAAAAAGGTATCTAACCTTTGTATACCTGGCCAAGAGATGCAGTAGCAACAGGCTTAGGACTAATATCTGCAGAAAGTTTCGACACTGGAGCACCCAGTTGCTCTTCAATACACCGGCATGGCAATAGGAGTTGGAAATGGAGGAATTTGATCTTACAATCATCGAGAAATAATAAGTTATCCAAATATTAGGCACAGCCATATGAGTGATTTGAAACAAAGAAAGATAGCCCACCTGCAATTTTGGAAGCTCCTGACAATAGACTGAGGGTAATATGTCTGGTCTCGTGCTCAGCGCCTGTCCAAGCTGCAACTCAAATAATGTATTATTTAGGATGAATTCAAAAGAAGAGGAGACTAAAACTAGTATATTTAGAGGATTATTTGAATAAAATGTGATATATATTACTGTCAAATTAGTTATCGACCAAGCCATGTATCCAAAGATCATCAGAGGTCGCGAGGTTACAGACCTTGACAGCTCGTTTCCTCATATCCCGTACAAACAGCTGCCAAAAAACAAGCTTCACCACATAGAACGAAATAATTGCAGCTCTATACAATGCCAAAAACTGGGGTGATTGTCACATTTTCTGAGAGCAATTCCAAAACTTAAGAACCTCACAAAAACTTCTAGAGTATCTGCTTTATAGCTCATGTTGAATTAGACTGGTAAAGATCAAACTGAGTTAAAGAATTCACTAAAGTTTCAGCTCCTTTAGTTTTTTCTTCTCATGCTAATGCTTTTCTTCCTTGGTTTTTTTGCTCCTCTTCTTTAGCTAATTTTGCCATCTAAAATTATGCCCAAGGTTTGATTGGTCAAGTCATTAAATTAGTCATTCATTAAAACAATAAAAGCACTGCCAAGTGTTTAGCTCCTCATTAGAAGGCAACGTGGTTATGGAAACAATTTGAGAGACTCATGTATTAAGTTCTGAGTAAATTAGGTTATATCATTTAGAAAATGAACAACTCATGTATCAAGAAGATAAACCTAAGAACTAGATCCATGCCAAAAGAAAGTTATAAAAGCATGAAAACAAATAAATAGCAATAGAAATTTACGTAAGACACATAGTTGCAAAGCAACCCAGGCTGAGCAAAACGCGATAAAATCTGAGTTCTTCATGGGAGCAAGGAGCGCTTCACACATGACCGATAATATGGAATTTACTAAAACCTCACCTAGTGTTTACAAAATATCTCTGCAAAATCAGTATGTGCAGAGTTGGGGTTTCCAACAAACACACAAAAATTACCAAAACACTTGACCATGACACACCACGTTATCCCAATGAGAACAACCTGAAGCAGCATCGATGAGAACCTGCGGAGCACCCACCCGGTGGACAAGGTAGATTGGCTTTCGAGGAACCAAACGTCGTACTGTGGCAGCAAGTCTCTCGTCGTTTGAGACCAGAATTATTGGGGCTCGATCAACTTGGTCTGTGCACCATTCGTATAACATCTTCACGATTTTTACATCGGTGAAATCTTGGCCAACTACTTTTTTGCCTGAAAAAGTTGAAAACATTTGAAAATGTCTTAAAAGCCTATAAGATTAATATCAATTAAACGTTTTTAAAACAGCTGCTACTTACCTCCCGTTGGAGGATCCATCATCTAAATCTTGTTAAATCCGGCTTTCTTAAGATTCTTTTTGAATATTTTTTCCAAACTACCAGATTTTGCAACAATTTCGATTTCACAGTCTATGATTCCAAAAGACTTCACCATATTTGTATATATTTGATTGGGAGACAAATCATATGGTAGATGTTTATACTTTTTATTCGGTCCATCATTATACTCAAGGGTGGACTCAATATCCCACAAAACCTATCATAAACAAAATAACAAAATCTATATCATAAACAAAACAAACAAAGACAGTAAACTAACTGAGAGAAAGTCAATAATACAAATACATCAAAAAACTAACCTTTTTGGGGCAGTTTGGGGGCGGAGACGGGCCTTTGCCGGGAGGCACATTAACAACCACACCGCCGAGCAGAGAACCGGAGACTAACGGAAGCCACTCGACACTGTGAGTTACACTCTTAATTTCCTTGCCAGTCCTATTCAAGTCATATGCAACAAGAACTTCGAAGTTGCGGGACTCCATGTACTCTACAGTCGAAGCAAAGTCTTTGTCCGAAGTAATGAGAAGAGTTGGGGCGGGAGGAGCGCGAGTTAATACCCAATAGAGAACTTCCTCTTTTATCGCTAAATCAGTGTCTTCCCTCTTTTCGCCTACAAAGTGTGTTACCAAAAACCCAAATTACTTAACCAAAAACTCTGGATTACGTTACCAAAAACCATTTGAGTTTGTAATTCGTAAACAAAGCAATAAGATATTGAAACTTGAAAAACACTTCTCTGATTAATTCCAAAACCAGAACATGGCTTATATAGCCTTACACGTACAACAACAATGCCACTCATTCCTAAAGTTATTCCACCTAGCAACTTCTACGATACTTTAATCAAACCACTAAAACACTCACGCCACATTATTGATTCAACAACAACACCATTAACACATTAGACACCACTATAACAATACTTTAATCAAGCCACTAAAACACTCACTTACTCGGCCACATTATTGACTCAACAACAACACCATTAACACATAAGACACCACTTCAACAATAAACACCACTCCTTTATTCTCTCGGATTGATTTGCTCCAACAGAGTTACCTTTGATTGTGACAGTGGTTTGTGGAACTTCAATAACGTTGACATCCGGTAGAAGTTTGAGGGTCTCTACACGGTCAACTGTAAACAGACCCTTACGAAAGAACCCTTACGAAAGAAGATATTGATGGAATAAACAAGTTGTCCATAATTGTGATAAAGATATTTTTTGATGTTCTCTACAGCAACAGATTCAGAAACTCCCTTGGGAACACTGTTGTTTTCATAGTCCCATTTAATCTACAAAATAAAAACAGACATACCAAACACACGAATTCAAAATCAATCAAGTAAAACGAATGAAAGTGAGAGAGAAAGTAATATACCTCCCGCAATAATAATGAAGGTGGAGGTTGGGGTGGAGTTTGAGGTGGAGTTTGAGGTGGAGGTGGAGGTAATCGGCGTCGACGTCGACGTCGGTGTTTAAAGCATGCTGATTTAAACACACCTAGACCTAACCGTAGGTTTCGCATCGTCGGCGCTCTTTTCTTATCTCGGTAAAGATTACTTATCTCGGTGAAGAGAGAGGCGAAACGACGAAGACGACGGCTGACTAGGGTATTTTGTTTTAGTGATGAGGAGTTTGGTATTTAATTTGTTTTGGGCCGTGTTATATTTCAAACGCTTTGTCGCTTAAGGCCCAAAGATATAAAGTGTGTTTTTTACAAACATGTGACGAATTATTTTCTCTCAACCCTTAAAACAGAGTACATCGCTTTGAATTAATCACAATACCACTGCAGAATTCACAATACCACATTGAAGAAGTTGATGATGAACCAGAGAGTAGCAATGTCAACAGAATCTTCTTGAGTAGGCAAGTTCTTTAGTTGCTTTACTACTTTGAGATGTTTGAGATATTAATGGAGTCTCTTCATGATTTATACAGATTGCCGTCTAAACCAAGAAAACGAGGCTCTTTCGGTATACACACAAGCAAGAAGAACTGCGAACCAGAGGCTCGTGGCCATCGGTCATAAGCAGAATAGAGCCAGTAAGCCAAACCAAATTTAGCGTTTATGTATATGATGATTTTGTTACATTATTTTGTTTATGAAAATGTATTGCTATCAACTGATTTAAAAGAGGATCAAGATTGTACTTGTTATTCAAATTCTTTTACCTCAAAAAGTATAACAGAATCAATCTACAAAGAGTTTGGTACTTTTATGTACAATATTTCCTCAACACTCAGAAACAATCTCTGCATTCTACTCAGCGAAAGAGTGTTCATTCAATTTCTCGGTTGGAAGCGGCTCAATCTTCTCGGCCTTCCCATCTTTTTTAGGGATTATCAGACCGTATCCTCCTTTTCTCTTGTACACTATGTTTATCTCACCTGCCAACCAAAAACAGTATCAAAATGCAACTCTTTCTTATGATCTCCTTCCGCAAAATCGAGCATACATGGAAGAAAAGAGAAAAATGTAGCATCCATACCGGTTTCTTTGTTTTGGAAGCCATAGAAATCGTGAGCGACTAATTCCAGCTGCTCGACTGCCTCAGACACAGTCAACGGTGGCATTTCAAAGTACTTGGTACGAACAATCTGTGAAAAAAACCCGTAAGAAAAAAACATCGTCAAACAAATCAGTAAGCACCAGTGATAACATAAGTTCTGAACCAACCTCTTTGATCAAATCATCCTCTTCTTCTGCTTCTACCGGGCTCGAGTCAGTAACGTCCTCAACATCCTCCACAACCGGCTCAATCACTGGGTCTCTTACGTTCGATCTGTTGAAACCTTTCATGTGCCTTCCATGATCAGAGTCCTTCTCCTTAATCTTCCTCAGCTTCCGCTGTATTATCGATGATACCAAGTCGATACAACCGTATACCGTCTCAGCATCTTCCTCAGCGCGCACAACACCATGCTTCTTCGTAAACAATGTTACCTAAGGTACCATATCAATTATATGTTAGCTCCTGAAATAACAAACATGTATACATAGTTTTATTATTATCAAATACCTCGCATCTACGGATCCTAGGTCCTTTACCAAACTCGCCGCCACGAACAGAGAGTCTTACATCAACTTCTCTTACAAGATGACTATGTTTCTGAACAGATTTCCCTACTTTCTCCTCAACATGCTGCTTGATTGGCTCTGATAACTGTCACAACAATGTCATCTCATAGTTAACCAAATGTTCAAAAGCAACAAACTTCAACTGTCAAAAACCAAGAGGAACAAACACAGCAAAATTTCCTAAATTTCAACAAAAAAAATCCGAGCTTTCTCTTGGATTTGTTTCTTTTCGACCAAAAGTTCCAAACTTTCCTAATACCCATTTCTCAATCACCAAAACCCAATACAAAATCCACATAAATTTCACATTTTTTTATATATGTGAAGCAAAAATCCAAACCTCGAGGTTTTTGCCTTGGATGATTAACTTGACGGAAGCAAGAGGACCGTCCCAAGACATTTTAACAGCTAAGGAGCTTCTTCGAACCAATTTACAGGATCCTACTAGTTTCCGATTATCGTAACCGGCACGGCCGAGGAAACCGGACCGGAGTGTCTTCGGTTCAGTCCGGTTTGAGGTCACCATCGAGACCGCCGTGGAAGAAGATGAACACGGCGGCGAAGAGATCGAAACGCCGCAGTGTTGAAACTGCGTTTGAGAGAAACCTAAGAGTGTCGACATTTGATTTGATTAACAGATTCTTTCTTTGTTGTGAAGTGAAGAGTGAAGACTGTGGAAATTGGAAAATGTTTTTGTAAGGAAATTGTTTTGGATAAGGTGAAAAAAGGATAAGAACGCTGACAATAATATGTAAAATTGCAAAATGGGGGAGGATTATGTTAAATATTTATGAAGTGACCCTTTTCTTTCCATATGTACAAATAATTTCCTCATTTTTCCGTTTTAAGAAAAGAACATTTTAATTTGGACCATTTTTTATACGTACGTGTCATGTGTTGCGTAGGAATCATGCTAATTTTTTTTTTTTTTTTTATGGGATGTGTATGAAAGGATTCCTCTTATTTTGTTTTTGTTCTCTAATATGAATCAACAAAATTGCCTTGCATTGAGGTGTTTTGTGATTGAAATGTGATCCCTTTTGTGGCAGAAAAATGAGGTTGTCAAAATTTCTAAAAATGTACTTAGAGCATGTTTATAGATAGGTAATATGATGAGGTAATATAAAAATTTTATATTATTAATTGTATTGGGATTATCATATTTACCGTAATTTAGTTTTGTGTTTTTTATATTGATTATAGGTAGTAAATATAGAGGGGTTCTAAAAATTTTTTTTTTTTGAATTTGTGATTTTTAAGTAAAATTTATTTTTTCAAATTAAATATATATAATACATTTAATAAAATATGAAATTTTAAACATACATGAAAAAATTTTAAGCTTTGTAGACTGAAGAAAACTCGGGAAGTTACTGGTATTCCATGTTGAGCCGATGCTATCGTGTTTTCCTGGACTTGTTTACGTTGTTAAAAATAAGTTTAGTAGACTGATGAGACCGCCAGGCTTTGCTTTATTGAATTTTGAAGCCAGATAGAGGATTTTCTGGAATTTCTTTGTCTTGTAGTAATTAGGGAAATTTTTATTATTATTCTTTTTTTGGAAAAAAAAAGTTTCTTCTTCATGGATGATAATTACGCCCATCTTCTTTGTCTTCTCCGATCAATTCACGCCGCCGCCGTTCTGCTTCGCCGTCGCTGTACGCAGCCGTAGATCCGTTCGCGGTTCGTAGCCGCCGTTCATCATCGATCGAGCTTGTCGTCGTGAGCTCTCCGTTGAAGCAAGCTTTGTCTCTATCTCCAACTGTTGATGGAGAAATCTTCAGATCCGGTTCGTGGTGGAGCCACTTCAGATCCGGTTCGTGTGGTGGCTCGTGGTTCGACGGCGGGGCTCCGGCGATGGCGAGCTCCGGTTCGTATTCCGGTCAATTACCATAGTGTTTTTTTTCCCCAGAATGTCGACCAATCACAATAAGCCACACAGCTTATTTTTACCGTAAATATGATGTCCACTGTTAGAACCGGTAATATAAGAAAAAGCCAATTAACAATTAAATTAATGGGTTTATACATAATAACCCACTCATATTTACTCTAATTTACCCCCTATAAACTTGCTCTTATATGTCAAAGCTAGAGCTTAAACCTAAGAAGGTCTCCTAAAGTATTTACATCATTAGTTGATAATGTGAAGTCTCACTTTTAGCGAATTTGGCGAAGAAAATGATCCTACCTTAATTATCAGAAAATCTTTTTGGTCTAATGTCAAAAACACATTATCTTTTCTTAACAAGTTGAGAGTTTGAACCTTAAGGGAAGTCATTGTGATTCTCTTTGGTGGCGGTTTTGGAGAGTCGGTAATGTGTGTGACCCATTTCTTCTTCTCACTGATCTGAGGATGTCCTGGGAAGAGAGACGCCATGTGGCCATTAGGACCCATTCCTTGAAG
This sequence comes from Draba incana, assembly GCA_963576765.1. Classification (NCBI taxonomy): domain Eukaryota; kingdom Viridiplantae; phylum Streptophyta; class Magnoliopsida; order Brassicales; family Brassicaceae; genus Draba; species Draba incana. Next base: position 6,823,196 of record OY755203.1, on the reverse strand, counting down.
CTGGAGATCGAACTGAGGATATCCGGTCTTTGGACATATTGGGATTATGTTTTCCTTCACCAAGTTCCTGAGGCACTCCTCGTAGAGTGTCGCTCAATGCTCGGCATTACCATCAGCCGCAAAGTGGTTATCGATTGCGTGAATGTTCTTGTTTAGAATTGGAACCTAAACATATGCAATAAAAGAGTTTTACATTCACAAATGTAAAATGGAAAATGCAAAAAAAATTTACATATTTTTCACACAAAACAAGGAAGGAAAATGCAACTTGAATAATTAAAGAACGTATTTAAATATTTAAAACAAAATATGTTCTAACAATATTAATATACCACTTGATATATATATATGAATATGATACTTATTAAGTAATACCTTGGAAAGAAACTCAGCCATGGCAAGTTTGTTGATATATCGTGGTTTTTACCCATTTAAGACCACGATATAAGTCCATGTTTTAGAGTCTTTTTGGTGTTTTCGAATGTTTTGGTGTTAATCTTAGGTACAAAGGCGTTTTGGACTCAATTGGTGTTTACTAGAATTTTTTGGAGCATAAAGGAATGAGCAGTCAAAGTAGCGATTTCGGAGTCAACATTTCAAGACTGTGTCGAGCGACAGAGATGATGGTGTCGCTCGACACTAAGCTGTATCAAGTGTCGATCGACATGGAGAATGGTGTCGCTCGACACGATACTCGACCAAGCCCAAAATCAAGTTTTCAGAAGATTTCCTTTTTACGTCAGAAAGCCCAGATGTTTGCAATTGGGCCCATGACGGTTTTGTAACCTTATAAATATGTATTTTCAGCCATTGTTTAGGCTTATGCTTTCTTTTATTGAATTCTTAGAGTTAATCATTAATAAAATCATGTTTTCTTCTATGATAATGTCTGAGTAGTTCTTTTGTTAGGTTTAGGGTTTTCAAAAGTGTTTGATGAATTGCTAAATCTGATCTGATTGTTAGGATAATATCTTTAGAATGTTCTTCATCTTGACTTGTTGTTAATGCTGATTTTAGCCTCGCGAACTGAAATTTGATCTAGGGTTAATTAATAGAAACGACAGTTTCATTGATTTACTTGAACTAGTCTTTGATGAGCAAAATTCCTATTCGCAAAGGGATTTGGTTTAGGGTTTTGTGAACAATTGTGTCTGATCTTTAATGCTTGTTTAGATTTATAGGATTCGCAACGACAGTTGGTTTTCTAGGATTTAGACATAGAAAATATTCGCAGCGACAGCTGGTTTATTTTACATTCGTGTTCATGTTCAGGAACTGCTCTTTATAATCCTAATAACTGATTTATCTGCAATTCTGATTCACTGTAGAATTCCCTGTGCCTAGCTCTTTCTTTAATTGATTTTAAACCGTTTTTATTACTTCTTGATTTACTGCTTTAATATCATCCTGCTTAGCATAATCTGAATTTAATAATCTACTGTGTTTTCCTTGACTCCTTGTGGATTTGATAACCCTAAATACTGCAATTGACATCTTAATTTGAGAGAGTTTAGCTCTAGGGATAATTTGAGCATATCAAATTTTAGCGCCGAAATTGCTTCTCTTGCATTTAAATCTTCACCTCCTATCTTCATCAAGGATTTAAATTGTGAAAAGCCTGTTACACGCTTACGCAAGCATCAAGTTTCTCGAAAGCTTGGTTTTTCTTCTGATGAATTTGCAGAAATTCCTAAGGAGCAAAAAGAAGAGGTGAAGCCTAAACGGACTTCAAAGATTTTTGCGCGAATGAGAATCATTATTCCCCAGGATTTTAAGGATCAAGGAGAAGCAATTTTTCAGGAGATGATGGAGAGAACAATGAGACGTTTCTTTGCAATTGCTTCTGATAAGTATGGGGGAGCTTCAAAGAAGGTTCGATTCAAGCAAGTTGCTGCTGGTTCCAATAACATGGATAAAGGAAGTACATTACTTTTTAAAGATCCACCTTAAGTCCTGAGTTCCAACACAGTCCAGCTAATGACTGAAAACAAGCGCTTAGTGGGAGGCAACCCACTTGTAAGTTTTATTTTTTTCATTTTTGTTTTCTTTTTCAATTTTACGTTTTGGTTTTGTTTTTGTTTTGATTTTCAGGAGACTAAACGTTGAATTGCAAGTGAGCATGATCTTCAGATGTTGGTGTCGAGCGACACCAACAGGAGCATCGCTCGACACCAACAAAAATCCAACAGTCGATCGAAACCGTCGCACATTCATCACAAATTTTGTGACGATTAAAAAAGCGTCACAAATTTGCGACGGTTTAGAGACGAACCTGAAGCATCATATATCTGCGACGGTTTAGAGACGATAAAAAAGCGTCATATAATTGTAACGAAATTGTGACTCTCATATTCATCATAAATTAGCGACACTATTGCGACGGTAAACTTCGTCACAACTGCGACGAATTTGTGACGCTTTTCAAGGATTCTATTGTTCTTAATTCGTCACAAAAGTGTCACAAATTTGTATATTCACAATATTTTGTTTTTGAACCGGATTTGAGAATTGAAATTGTACAAAATTAAATAGAAATGGAAGCTAATTGAAACATTAATCCAAAATAAACATAAAAGCATTCAAACATGAATCTAAAAACAAAAGAAAGTTCAAAAAACAAAATAATGTTGACATTGTTTTCAAATAAGACCAAGTTCTTAAAGGGTTTAGAAATGGAAGCTAGGTTGAGGTGGCTGGTGCAGTGCTTGGGCCAGTGCCTAGGTCGTCGTCGAGTTCTTCATTCCGATAAAAAATAGCAATGCCCCAAGAAGCGCAATGCTCTGCAATAAAATATCAACACAAACGAATGAGACTCACCGAAGAAGATAAAGGAACATACTTCAAAGAACAAGAACCCATCTCTGATGGCTAAAATGAGTAAACGAAGAAAAAAAGTAAAAGACTAACCTGTAAGAATTCAGTCAAAAGAAGAGAGAACTGCTTGTCTTTGGGTCCAAAGTTGTAGAAATCATATAGAATGGGACTAACAGCCACCAAGTAGAAAGCCTAAGAAACAAAGAAATGAAATTCAAAGTTAATACAACAGTTAAGGTTCAAATGTTTTAAAACAAAAGTGAAGGAGTCCTAATCAGAAGGTAGGCGCCGAAGAGGTTGCCGATAACAAAGAGTAAGCCTCCGAGTCCTTTCAGAGTAATAATTGCCCATACGACTTGTTTCACCTTTCAAAACGTAAATATAGATAGCATAAGAGACATGAAGACAATGAACCATAAGATTAATCAACCAACAAAGGAGACAATACCTCAATATTGGGCAATGCTACTCCTAATCTGGAAGAGATGTGTGCTTTGGTCAAATCAAGCTTAGGAGCCAACTTTTTAGCTGTTGGACTAGCATCAGCTCCAAAGTCATTGAACCTAACAAGAAATACCAAGATGCAATAGTTCAGAGTTTGTAAGATGATCAAAAATAGGAATATCTGAGAATCAAACACATATGTAACCAATTTAGAGCTAAATTGTGTATTTTGGCGAAGGAGTTGAAATGACAGAACAAATACAAGCAGAATTGTGAAAACCAAAAACTAGATCCTTAGATGATAGAGATCATATGAACAAGATGGCTATTAAAAGGCTCAAAACCAGAGATATCGCAGTTTCTAGGGAGCTAACTCTATTGAAAAGCCATAACATTAACAATCAGCAAATCATACATCGAGAGATTAATAAGATAACAACACAATGTATCCATAAACTTGAAACCCATAGATTGGATTTACCCAAATCAAAGCTTTTATTAGATTCAGTAAAAGGAATTAGACAAGCCATAGATTGGATTTACCCTAGATATGTTTCTAGACCAAATCAAACAGATTTTTCGGAGGTTCTCAAAACAAATCAGATCTAAACGAAACCCTAATCCATGTAATTGGAGAACAGATCGAGATGAAAGGGGGCAAAACTCACATTTGCCAAGCGGAGAGGATGAATAGAGAAGCGAAGAGAACTCTTCCAAGAAAAGAGAAGAAACCCATTTTCTCTCCGTGTCTGTGTCTGAAAGTCGCAGGCTTTGTTTGCTTTTTCGTCGGAGGTGGAAGCTAATGTTTGGTTCCTCTGCTTTGCCTTTTTTTTTGTAGGAACCATGGCTACCGAAAGCGTTGAAATCACGGCGACCGACGAGGATTAGCTCTGCAACACCGAACTACTGCTTAAGAGCTTCGAAGAAGAAGAAGAAGAAGAGCACCGGAGAAGCTTTGATTGGGCGCGAATTGAGGAACTCAGATCTACAGCTCTTGGCGGACCCGAATCAAAGAATCAAACAACCGTCGATGAGCTGATGAGACTGGAGAGAAGAGAGAGCAGAGAAACTCATCAAATTGAATCGTAAATTCCAGAATCTACATTATCGATTTGGGTTCTTTCACAAAATCAAAGCTTGGAGAAGAAGAAAAAAACAAAGATCTGAAGATAAGAAGAGGAAGCGTCTCGTTACCTTTCTCTCGAGAAGAAAAAAAAAACAAAAGGACGGACAAGATAACTGAGGAAAGTGAACGGACGGACAAGATTAGCTAAGAACAGATCCACGATTGCCACGTCAGTGATCCTAGTGATCCTTTCTAATTGGCTCTCATCTTCTAATTGTATTTCTCATGTATTTTACTGTTTTTAATACATTTTAAAAAAATAGTTTATTCAATTAAATATGCTAATGTTTTTATACATTTCTGTATATAATTTTTTTCTTTATATACTAAATTTATTATTTCAAAATTTAAAACTTTTTAAGAGATTAATAGTGAGATTTATAGGTTATATTTTAAAACTTTTTAAAGGATTAATAGTGAGATTTATAGATTTATAGGTTTGGAAATTAGAATATTTAACAATTATATGTAAGATTCTTAGTCCACGCATTAACAATATACGTATGTATATACTCCTAGTACTTGAATACACATTTAAAATTGAGTGCTAATTAATCCTAGTACCCAGAAAAGCGTCACAAATGAGTCACACAAGAGTCGCAAATTAGTGACGAATTTGTGACGCTAAATGTATACACAACTTGAAACCCTAAACCCTAAACATTTCAATGTAAATTTGGTAAACTTATGGGTGTAAAATAAGTTTTCTATGATCTTAGAACCATTTGAATGATTATATTTAGGTAATTTGAACTTCAAACGTCCATTTCTCAAAAAATAAAATTTTTACAAAGATTACAAAGTAATAACACTTATACTTTATATAACACTTATATGATTGATATGAACATTATAATATTTTTTTTGGAAATAGAAGATTTAACAATTAGATGTAAAAATTTTAGTCCACACATGAATAATATATGTATGTATATAATCCTAGTACTTGAATACACATTTGAAACACCAAAATTCAACTGGGCGTAGCTAATCAGCAGCAAAAGAGTCACAAATATGTTACGTTTTTGTGACTCTTTAGTGACGCTACTTGAAACTCAGAAAAGCGTCACAAATGAGTCACACAAGAGTCGCAAATTAGTTATGAATAGTTTACTGTCGCTAATTCGTCGCAAAAAGTGTGACGTTTAGTAAAATAGTCTCAACTCCGTCGGTAATTTGTGACGCTTATGACAGAAGTTTTTCGTCACAAATTTGCGACGAATTTGATACGTTTTTCCTTTTCGTCACAAATCTGTCACAGTTTCGTCCCACTTCCGTCGCAATCTTTTGTGACGAAAAAAATTGTCACAAAAATCCGTCACAGATTAACTATTTTCTTGTAGTGATTGCACGTTTACGTACTATCTCTTGTTGCTTTACGATTATTACGCTTTTGCATTCAAACATATGGCCTCAAATTTATTCTAAAATTAACTACTGAATTGTGTTTGTTTCACTCCCTAAAGTTAGAAAATCTACATTGGAATATTAGGGCAATTAACCTCACGTTTTTATTAAATAAAAAACGCCTACGCGAAACAGTTTCTCGCTATTTTTGGTATACAACACTAATAGCCAAATCGTCCATATGTTGTTTTTTACAAATTTATTACAGGTTATATTTTGTATCACACACATTGTTACCGACAGGCTTCCAATATATTGTATGCTCGTTAATTAGTCCATCAATTTGGTGACCGACGGCCAAATAATTCCTTTATATACCGTAAGAACATATATATCATATTTTTGGTGATTAATATACAAAATTCTTGTAGATGTACTTTAGTTTTTTTTTTTTTTGAATTGAATTAAATGTAAAATTTATTCAAAACAAAAAAAAAAATCGTTTTTACACAAGTGCAGTTTTTCTAAAAAATTATTCTGATGAAATGTAACTATAATCTTTGAAGTATTCATCTTGAGGCGAACAATAATTCCATGCTTTCGTTGTATCGAGCATCGCTCATCTCTCTTATCGAAGACAAGCTATTTCGGATCTGCTTATCAATGATTTGTGCTAACTGCAAAGCCATTTTTGGCATCTCACCGTGTCTTCTATTATTGCGTTCCCGCCAAAGAGAATTAATGAAACGTGATTTGGAATGCATATCATAAGAGAAACTAACGAATTTTATCTTGCGATGTATCCAACAACATTTTGTTGATAGGTAGAACACATCTTTCTCAACAATATGTAATTCTTGTTTCATTAATTTCTAAACAGTGAAATTTTCAAAATATATTAGATACCTATATATATATATATATATATATATATCAGTCAAATGTAAAAACTTGAAAAAGATGATGCATATAAACGAAAGCTATCACAAGTAAAACGAGTGTAACTAACACTGCATAAATTATCACTGCCAAAGAAAAAGTGGTCACAACATGAGTTCCTAGGTATAAGATTTTCCATCAGCCAGTAAGGATCCCCTAAATGAGTAGGAGAAACATATGACGAAAAAGTATCAATCTTGAGAATATAGAGGATATGTAATACTTAAATTTATCCTTCGAAATTATTGAACTCTAAGGAAACTCTTGAATTAGATATTGAAGCAAACAAGTAAAGAAAAAAACATTCTGCAGCAAACTACTAACACTAATCAAGTTAAAACGGAATGGTGAAACATTTAAGACATTAAGTAGAGTGAGTGAGCGCGCCAAAAAGACGAATGGTGCATGTGTGACTAATTATATACCTCTTATACAATTTGAGAGGGAGCCTATGAAAAAAGATATTGGTATAGTCTAAACATCGTTAGATTAGAAAATATGACACTACTGACAACCACAATATATTTTAAACACCCGGTGATCGACAGAATTCAAGAGAACTTAATGAAAAGAGATATTTTATGCTGAAAAGTGAGAATACAATTTTTTTAATCGAATTTCGTAAGGAAATAAATGATGCTAGATTGATGTAGCCTCCATGCTTTGTTTGTGACTTTGTGATAATAAGAGTAGGCGAAGGAGCTTGACTCAAATTTGAGGATTGAGCAGATTGATCAGATTACTAAGAGCATGATGATGAATTGAAGCAAATGCATAATGCATAGGAGAAACTTTAGTCAAGACATTTGCAATAGCATTTGTTTTCCGATATGAAGTCAAATGCGAAACTAATGAGTTCGACTCAGGTGAAGCTAGGTCTACGTCTCACTGGAATCAAGTTTGGAATCCAGTTGAGAGAGGGAGCAACAACTATTACAAATTTTGAATACCCTAAAGAGAGAAACCACACAATAATCTTAGCCAAAAAACAAAAACAAAAAAACCACACAATAATTTATTTTTAAAGTGAGAAATCACAAGAATGTTTTTTCGAAAACCCCCAAGTCTCTTTTTCCAAAAATATATACAGTATTTGTTAATTATACAGTTACAAACGATGACCAAAGTTGTGTAGGTTTTGGAAGTAGATTACATAAAGTGTAAAGATAGAGTGAAAACATATGAAACTAGTAATAAATCAGTCTTCCGCCTCGGTTTAGTAAAAAAATGTATGTTTGTGTAATCGTTTTAGCCACGATCGCTTTTACATCGCTTATACTACGACCACGATACGCGGAGCCAATTCAAAATCCCCCAAATCTCGAACACTCTATTCAAGCTGGTGGATGATTTCAAAAAGTTTGGACTGTTTCCCGATTTGTTATATAGCTCAAGCTTTATGTAGTTATAAATAGAATCAAGCTATAACCACAAATGAAACTAAAATATGAGCTTAGGAGAGTTTAAACGAAGATGTCACACACACTGATTTGTCACTTATAGAGACAATAATCACCGCATCTCAAATGTTACATCATTGGTACTACACTACTCTCATATGACCCATCAGAACTTTGGCATACCTCTTCATTTCTTTAACTTTAGTTTTCGATTTTTAGTTAATCGTACACATTTATTTACAAAGAACTTAAATGATATCAACTATAAATATAAATTTTTCAAACTAGCAAGAGTAGTTTAAAACAAAAGTTGCAAAAAGTAGGAGTATCACTTAAAACGTACTTATAAAAACAGAAATAATAATACAATTAGCGAACGGATTTCTTGACTGTTACATTTATATAGAAAACTAATCGGACTTTAGTCCGTATTATTAAGGATTTTCATGTTCGCTATAAAATGATAATTTGGGTAGAGTTTGGTAGAGGCACTAAAGCACACCGAAAAAAAAAAAACTTTAGCAATCGCAAAGAGTGATCTTTTTTCATATTAGTTTAGTGACCTAGGTAGATTGATTTGAAGGTTTTTGATATCCACCATAATATCGCTATCCTTTTATCTACGGATAACCATTGGTTTTGTTCGGTTCATCGATTGGGTTAGATATGTAGATTTTTTTTATTTTTTAGTCGGAGATGTAGATGGGTAATTAGCAAGTGGATCTTTCATCAAAATTATAATCTAAAAACTAATCAAAATTCACATTTTCTCTCTCTATCTCTCCCTATATCTCTCTAACCCATTTGTTAGTTTTTAGATTTTAATTTCTTTTTGTGTTATTCCACAAATTTACCATGTAGATGGGTAATTAGCAAGTGGATCTTTCATCTACATTAATTAGTATCTACTAGTAACTTTTTGGGGGGAAAAAATGGCCAAAAGCATTAAACATATGATATTTACTTAAAAATATCTCAATTAGCCTAAAAAGAAGAAATAATATCCCACAGACTGTAAAGAAACAAAAAAGAAATATCAAAAGTGGCCACACAAAAAAGAGAGGTTGAGAAAATATCACACAGAGAGAAAATATCTGTTTGATAAAGGGTGGTGCATGTTCTTATTAAGTTAGGCCAAAATATCTCTACATTTTATTCCTTAAACCAAAAGTCTCACTTTCACACTCGCGCGTTATGTTCCAAACAAACCTATATTATTTCTGATTTTTATAAAGAAGATTGATTAACAATTAAAATGTTTGACCCAAAAAGAAATAGAACTAATGTAAAGCTAAGATGAATTCATTAATAGATGAACGTTTTCAAAGTTATATTTAATCCATTTTTTATACTATACTATGAGTTTTTTTTTGTCAACTATACTAGGGGTCTAAAATTATTAGTTGTTTGGTATAGTTTGGTTTTACAAAGTTCGATTTAGTTGTTTTGGTATTGAAAAATAACATCATCATTTATATTTATCGTTATTTATTTATAAACAATTTGGATATATGTTGGTTTTTTTGTTAGTGTTTAGACTTTAAGGTAACTAATCAGATGTTAATATATATTTTTTTTTTGTCGACAATCAGATGTTAATATAAATAGAAGAAATTATCATATATGGTGGGGACTTCTTAGTATTAAATACTAAAGTTTTTTGATTAGAAGAACTGCAAACCATTGGTCAAACAAGAAAGAAAGTCAAAGCCGAATATTGGTGTGAGAGGGAGCGCGTGGCAGCTACCTATCATACTCGCAGCGCGTGGGCAGACAGAAGAAAAGATATTTTGTGTGCCTGACAAGACCATCAAAGGTGAAGAGCTGTGTCAGATATCCACCACACACGTGTCGTATTCCTATCCACCAACGACCAACTAGTGTAAACAAGTGTCGTCGTTGCCTTATCCCTGCAAAATATCTAGCCGCGGAAATAACTTTAAAACTCATCATGTGGTCCCCATCTTTGACACGTGTTGATTTGGTAATTAATCCACCACACAATGTACTCAATACAGCAGCGCAGAGGAAAAAAACCAAAATGTTGATGAAATTCGGTAGACCATTTTTCTGATAAAGTCAAATTAATAACAATGAAAATGATAACCAATGACTGTTATTCCTCGTGCGTACCAGTTCAAATCTGAGATAGCATCGTTTGGTTGATTGTTAGATATTCTGGTATAATAAACTGATTTTTTTTTTCTTGTGAAAAAGGGAAAATGAAATATCCTCATTATCTTTTAACAAAAAATACATCCTTAATTTCTTTTGTGAAGAAGAAACCAAAATATCCGTTTAAATTTTTTCACAGAATAAAATAATATTATTATTATTTCAGAAATCAAAATTTAACGCAATGTACCCAAAAAAAACAATAAATATATACTTTTTCGCCACTTGCATTAGATATTTTTTCGGTTGATTTATCTCAAAAGTCACGAGTGGTATTTTTTTGTAGACCTTTTTGCTCATTTTAATAGGTGAATGAATGTTAAGAATAAAATAATTAAAATTTGGAGTATCAATTGTTTGCTAATTATAAGCATTAAGTAAATTAGCTTCATTGTTGAATGATCTATTATGCTGACAAAATAAGTAATTCACTGAACATTTCCACCACCTTACAAATTTACAAAAACATACAAATCCATATATGCAATAAATATTCGGTAATGTATAAAGAAAATAAAAATCCAACTTTAAATACGAACCACAGAGTATAAATCAAAGCCCAGCAACCACATCATCAATTATATAAAAAAAAGGTTATTTGGCGTATTGGATCACTTTGTCTCTCATACAGTATTTGCTGATGTGGCAAACGTGACCACGTCACTAACTTCCAAGATATTTTCTAATCCTTTTCTGACCGTTAGATCAAGGTCGGTCGTCACCACGATTCTAATCTCAGCCGTTAAAACATTCGCTAGATTCTCAAGATATTTATTTTTCTCACGGAATAAGATTTTTTTGCCTCTTTAATTATCTTCCCCCACTCAACAAAACATTATTTTGAATTGTTTAGCAACTGTTTCTTCTTTCCTCTTTTCTTCAAATCGATTTGGGTTTTTAAATCTGAGAGTATCTAGAAGTTGTGATGAGTACTAGCGACGAAGTAGTTGAAGTGACGGTTGAGAAAGTAGTTGAAGCCGCCGGAGGAAAACTAACGCGGCCGAAGATGCGGCGAAAAGACGCCGGAGAAGGCGGCGGCGATGGTTTGGTGAAATGGGAGAGGTTTCTTCCGAAGATCGCGTTAAGGGTTTTGCTTGTTGAAGCTGATGATTCGACTAGACAGATTATCTCTGCTCTTCTTAGGAAATGCAGTTACAGAGGTCAGTTCCTGTCCTGATGAGGCTCTTGTCCTTTCGATTGGTGTTATGTTGTCCTCGCGTTCTTGTAATTTTGTGCTTTGGAATGTAACAATTCAAGTTAAAAATTAGCAAAAGTCAACGATTTATCAATTTCGTTACTTTCGGTTATTCGGATTCGAACAAAGATTGTTGTCGGAGGAAAGAAATGTGTGCCGTTTTGTTATCTGGAGAACATAGATTGCGTAGATAATCTAGGGCCAAGTAAGAGGAATTTGATTAAGAATGATGTGAATTTTGGTCATTTGTATATAATCTGTTCATTTGTATCATTATTGTTTTGAGTTTAATGAAATTTAATTTCCACAAGAAGCTCAAACTTTTGTTTTTTGTTCTATTTCTTAGTTGCTGCTGTACCTGATGGCTTGAAGGCTTGGGAGATGCTAAAAGGAAAACCCGAAGGAGTCGATTTGATATTAACGGAGGTCGATCTTCCTTCGATATCTGGATACGCTCTTTTAACACTTATCATGGAGCATGATATCTGCAAGAACATTCCTGTTATAAGTATGTCACACTTACAACTCCTGCTTCTTCGTTTTTTTTTTCATCACTTCGAAATGATTTTCGGCTCATAAGTATTGTGTTTTGTTTCCGCAGTGATGTCGAATCAGGACTCGGTTAATACCGTGTATAAGTGCATGTTGAAAGGTGCGGCTGATTATCTTGTTAAACCGTTGAGGAGAAATGAGCTGAGAAATCTTTGGCAACATGTCTGGAGAAGACAAACTGTACGTACCATACGATCTTTTACTGTTTTTTTTTTTTGGTCCCGAGCAATCTAAAACGAAACGAATCCTTATTTAAGTTCTGGGAAATTTCGTTGTCTATTAAAAGATAATTGAGTTCTCAGATTTTTTCTTTTGTTTTTGTTTATGAATGTTTTGGCAGTCACTAGCTCCTGGTGGCTTTCCATTGAATGAGAGTGTTGGACAACAGAAACCCGAGGGTGCATCGGGAAATAATTCGGTCAGTAACCACGGGAATGGTGGTGATGCGCAGGTTAGTTGTGATTATGGATTAATCTTATTTTCAGTAACATTTGAATTTGAATCTAAACTATTAGTTGAATTTTTTGTTATTGTAGAGCTCGAGTACAAGACAAGAAATGGAAGGCGAGAGCGCAGACGTGGAGGTTAATCCAAGAGACTCGTTACAGATAGAAAGCGCAAAGTCTATGTTCAATGAGACACGGTTTCCATCGAAAGAAGGCATTGATTTCATGGGAGCTTCACTTAAAAGAAATGGACAACTTAACAGAGAAGAAAGTGTTGCTCAATACGAATCTCGGATAGAGCTTGATCTCTCTCTGAGAAGACCAAATGCTTCCGGGAACCCATCTCCCTCTATTCATCCGTCTAGTGCCTCGGCTTTTGCACGGTATGTCCACAGGCCGTTACAGACACAATGTTCGGTGTCTCCGGTTTCTGATCAAAGAAAGAATCTTGCGGCAAGTCAAGATGATAATATTGTGCTAATGAACCAGTACAATTCATTTGAACCGCTTCCAAGTGCTCAAAGAAGAAACGAGGCCGGTTTTTACACTTCAGCTAACTCGCCCGGTCCACCATTTAGCAATCAGATGAATTCTTGGCCGGGACAGAGTTCTTACCCAACGCCAATTCCAGCCAATGGTGCACAGTTCAGAGGTCCTAACACAGGTTATGCATCTGCCATGGCTCCTGCTTCACTCTCCCCATGCCCTAGTTCCGTTAGTCCGCATGAGTACAGTTCCAGGTTTCACCCATTGAACGGGAGACCAGAGGGTTTCCAAGAGCGGGATGGTTCCACAGATCTAGAGGAAAGAAGATACGGCTCTTCTGGTACAGAACAGAGTACTATAGGCAATCACATTGATCCACAGCAGCAGCTAGAGAAGAAGAACGAAGACGGATATTCGTCGTCTGTCAGTAAAATCCAGCAATCTCTTCAACGGGAAGCCGCTCTGATCAAATTCCGAATGAAGCGCAAGGACAGGTGTTTTGATAAAAAGGTATAAAACTTTGATCACTATTAAACTCTCGTGAGCACATAAATATAGCTTTGTCAAGAAGAATGATACTAACAGAACAGATTTCATTTCAGGTCCGATACGAGAGCCGGAAGAAACTGGCAGAGCAACGGCCGCGAATCAAAGGCCAATTCGTTCGTCAGACTTAATCCACCGAGACCACAACACAAGCTCCGCAGTGATCCAAACAAAATGATAACACAGTTTCATTTTTGTATCAACTCAGGGGATTTTTTGTGCTAACTCCACACATATGTAGTGTTTGTGAAGGATTTGGTGTGTGTACATACACAACTTTTCTAGCTTCTTGTTGAGTTTAGTTTAGAATCTATCTATCTATCTTACTTTAGAATCTGTAATTACACATTCCATGGATTTATCTCTCTGTAACTTCCAACAAGATTTTCATGAAACTCTCAAGCACAAATTGAAGAAGAAAGATTATGTGATTCTTGATTGAGATCAAAGCTTCTGAAAATCATCATGAAATTACAAATATGTAACATGTGTATATAATAATAAGTATGTATCTCTAGTAAATTATTCTTGTAACTGGTGATCACTGTGAATGGCAACAAAAGGAAAATTTTCAGAGTCGAATCGAATTGGGACTAACCCATTTCCAATGATGCCGTTTCACAGTAACGGCTTTACCGGCGGCGAGAGTTGCTTCCGAATCTTCCGTTGAATCTCCGTCGTACTCTTTCTCTTCCGTACAGAAATCTTCCTCCGGTAAGCCCTGCACCGTCGCGTCCACCGAGTGAAGAGCGTAACGCGCCGGTAACCCCGGATACGAAACCGAATTTCGTTCTTCCACTCTTCTACTGTATGTTCCCGGAAGAATCCTAATCCTCTGACCGGAGATATCGCCGTTGAAGATAGATCCGAGCTCTTCTTTTATGGCGCGAAAGACTGCTTCGTCGGGTGTTTCTTCAGGCTTCATCTTCTCCGATAACGGACGAAATCTCTCACGGATACTCCCATCGGATAATTCCTGGTGAGATTCAACGAGGATTTTCCCGTCCTCTCCGATTACACGGACAATGACGACGTTAACGGTTCGTACCGGCGGTGTTGAATCGGCGAGTGAAGTTTCGCCGTCGGAGAGTTCAAGCCAGAGGTTATGGACGTTTTTCGTCCCCGGTTTGACTCCCCAGGCGGAGAACGAATCGGAAGGTAATCGCGATTCGAGCCAATCGGAGAGCGATTGAGGATTCGCGAATCGTTGAGAGAGAGGCGACGGAGGAGGAGATCGGCGAGACATGATGACGGTGGATTGACGACGGCGAGGGTTTGAAGGGAAAGAGAATCTGTTTGGAGGGAAAGAGAGTAGAGGTTTTGGAGATGATGATGACCAGAGGAAGAGGAGAGATACCGCCGCGAGAAAGAGATCGGGAAGAGCGGAGGAGACGGTTGAGTGGCGAGGACGGTGGTTGTTACGGCGGTTTATCAGAGGAGTTTGCGGCGGAGATTGGCCAACGAACATGTCAATGACTAAAATACCCTTGAACACTCTCTTCAATCGTGGCTCATACTCGAGAGAGATTGGTTTGTTTGGGATTTTTCTATGACCAGAGAATAAATCTGAGGGGGAGATTTCCATTATCTAATCTTTTTAATAACTAGATTCTCTTTAATTGCACTATGGTTCTTTTTGTTTTACTAATTTACTCTTTTGAACCCTCTACTTCACCTTCATATCAAGTTTTACCGTTATATTAACAACACACAAGCCATTCATTGTATACTAGTTTCGTAATTACAATGAAAATATTCAACGTTCTTTACTCATCATCATCATCATCATCTTCATCATCATCGTCAAAAGCGTTGGATTCTTGCTCGTAAATCTGATACTCTCCATCGCTACCGTCCAAAGCTGGTTCGCTGCTTGGAAATTTATCGAACAAACCTTGTAGATACATTCTCGAATTGTTCTCCATCTCACCAACTTATCATTGTTTTAAGAAAAACAAAAACCAAAGATCTAAATTTTCAGTGTTACTAATCACCTAGAATCTGCAAGTACTAATGAACGTTTATGCTTTGAAGGATACATCCATGAGAACTAAGCGATATCTCATTATTGTCATCATCATCATCCGCAGCCTGCAAAACAAAACATTTAAGAGGAACAGAGAAACGATGGAACGGCTTTTTTGTGAAAACTAATGGGTGAAGTAAAACAAGGAAAAATTCATAAGTATGGTTACTACATTGAGTTCCTCGTATTCATCATCTTCATCCGCATTGGTAACACCCTCTTTCTCTTTGTTTTTGCTTTTATACCTTTTCATATCTGCAGATTATTATACATCAATACCTGTTAATCCGTATGTTATGATAATGAGTGATGATATGCATAACACAACATAGAGGACAATAAATTGATCTTACCTTTGGCTGTTTCCTGGTGATTCAGTGCATCTTTCTGAATTCGGGTCTTCTCTGACCTCTCAAATTCTTCTTGAATAGATTTAATAACATCTTCGAAACCTGGCTCAGGAAACACAGATACGAACCGCACAGCTACACGGAGTCTCAAATTATCAAGTAGCGCTTCTGAGAACCATCCTGTTTTATACTGGCAACAAAACACATCAAATCAGATAACCAAGACCTCATATGAATCAACCTTAAGAACTTTTTATGTATTCACGCTATACACTAGTGATTGGTGAGGCGTATTTTGGTAGTGTTTTTTTTGCAAGTGCGTAAAAAGGTTTGATCTGTAACTTTTAAATAATGGAGCAACATGTCATATATGCTCTTCATTGTTAACACAACAAGTGAGAGATTAACTTTTTGGTATTTACTTCATGGAAAAGGCTTAGCCGAGAACTCACATTGCAAGTAGTCTGCTTGGGTGGCTTTCTTATCTCTTGTTGAATGTACTCATCGTCAAGTTCAAATAACTGTAGAAATGTTTGGCATTTGAAAGGAAATACTTTAAACGCACAAATGTCACCCCAGCTTGGTTTTGACCTGACACACAAAGAAGAAGAAAAGAAAATATCACTTTCTAATCAGACCTTTTCTCAAAACACAAATCCAATGATTCAGTTGCAGTTTCTCAATATATCATGCTAAAATCCATGATATGCTCCCACACAAGTTATTTTAAAATTTCTAAAGAAAATGTTGACATCCTTGGAAAATGGCAGAAAATCTTAAAATCCAGACACCTACACGAACTTTAACTAAAAGGCCCTCCAAGTTTTTGGACACAAATGTGAATTTTCCCATACATATTACCAAATTGAGAATCTTGAGTAGAGAAAAGATTGACTTTACAAGGAACTAGGAAAATCTTACGTGTTAGTTGCATTGGCATCACAATAACCCCTTAATTCAGGTGGAACCCTGAACTCCATTCTCTGGAATCTGGAAAAAAAAATATACACATTGAATTTAGAGTAGGTTTTGGCATACATCTGCAGACTATGCAAAAAAATGTGATATACAGAAGAAAAGTTCATGTCAAGTACGTTTCCAAAATGAGAAACAATTGAGAATTCTACATTACCGTGTCACAGACCATGCATTTGTAATATGAATGAATTATAGAGATAGGACTCACACTCGAGACTCAGGATCTTTCCGTGGATCATAGCCTCTTTTAATCCAGAACCTAAGAAATGGACCACCCGAGAAATAATATGCAGTCCTAAGAAGAAACCTACAAAGATAACCCCAGAAAGTTGGTTATTGCGGTACTAAGAAAATTTCATACACAGAAGAAATGCATAAAATCTGTTCACCTGTTTAGCATATGATGCGTGCATTTAAGACCTTTATCAAATAGTCTTTGGACTATGGAATCTCTTGTCCATACAGGTCGCTCGTCAAACAATGAAGACACGGTGACCTGCCATTGCCATTGGTCGGAGCTGGGAGCAATAAAGTCTTGCCAGTTTAACGTCTTTGGGATCTGTATGAACGCTAAGGACAGATCAAAGATATCCAAAATGACAAAAGACAATAAAAACAGACATGGCTTCATACTCGGTAATAATAACATTTGCAAGATTCGTAAAGCAGAGAAAAGGATATCTTTGACATTGAAATCAATTGCAAATACTGGGCCAATATCTATCTGCATAATCAGTAAATCAATTAGCAAATGGAGAAGTAGCAACCACAAAATAAACTGTCATGGTATCTATAACATTTGCAAACAAACAGGTCTGGCTAAGAAATGCCAATCCGTCAAAAAAACGTTTACCTCATTAAGATTCTGAGTTGCTGCCTCATCTTTCTTTTTTGGGCCTGATGTTCCTGGAAGTCTCAGCCTGTGAATCAAACAGCATAAGTGAAATTAACAATAGAACCTACAACAGTTTAATCAACTATGTTCTCCTTCATTGTTCGCCTATAACTAAAGTACTCCAGACTGAACATCCTATCACTAAAGTACGTACTCCAGACTAAACATCAGGTTCTCCTAACTAAAGATTCAGATGAAAACAGATAACTTCACTTGGACAATACTTGCGTTACCAGGTAAGAATGATAAAATTGTCAGGAATAATAAATCTTACACCAAGTTGTCTGGCATATCTTTGGGTGCAAAGAACTGTGGCAGTAACATCATTACATCTTCATCAGCCATGTCCATCAAATCATTGTTTCCTGCATGAAACAAAGATGATTTTCTTCAAATTATGTTAATCACACTTGAAGATTTGCAATATAATGAAAAACACCAAATGAATAGAGACAAATCACCTGCAAGTGAATTCACCTCCATCCATTTTCTCTTCTTATGCTGTGCAATATCCGCATGAATAGGAATAACATGCTGGTAATCGGCCATGCCTTGACAATACCCATATGAATAAGAGTGAAAAAACTCAACACAATAAGGCAACACTCACTATAGAAGACATATTTAAATGCACAAGACACACCAGAAGTTGAAGAGCTAGGTTGTTACCATTGAAGCAATACGATTCAGACACATGAGCTACAATATCAGCGCATAGAGCTGGGCATGGATCGCTAGTGGCAAGAACAGGTCGGCTTTCAGGCAGAGAATCTTTCTTAGAAATTTTTAACAGAAAACCATTAAACGGACGTTGTTCTCCCCAGGCAGGATGTGCATACGGATCTTCAGGGCGGAAATGCAACTCAATCTTGTTTGACATCGATTCTCTTGCCTAGAAATAAAAAAATTCAAATTTGCTACTAATCAAGTTAATAACTAGCATGCAAAGAAAAAACTCAGTAAAGAGAAAGTCTAAGGCAATTTACGGTTGTGATCCCTTGAATTCCCCCAAGAGTCTCCACGGCTCGGGAAATAGACGATGGATATCCAGGGTAATGCACTACAAATGTCTCATTGCTCGGAAAGTTACCCGATATTTCTCCGTTTTCGATGATTCCCATTGTTTGTTTCCAAGCTGTGAATCACAAGTAACAAAAGATATACATGAGATTAGGTATTAGCTAAAGTGGTTATAGGTTTCTTCCTCTAATCTAACTTCTTTAAAGAGAAACAATCCCATTCCTATGTGTTCATCTTCTAGAATTTCCCAGAAACAATGACATAGGTAACAATTTGGCTCGGAAATTATACTTCAAAAACCAAATTGAAGCTCGAAACCTACGAGAAACTTAATCGATATTGAAAAATGGAGCTTGGAAAAGTTCGAAATCCATGGAAGACTAACGATGCAAGTATAAGGAAGACTCTAGTCAATACGATCCAAATATGCATAGGCTAGTCAGAGAGAACAGAGTTATATACCAGAAGTAGTGGTTAGGGATCTTAAAGAGATATCGAAATCAAGTCGGAGATTGCCGGAGAACATACGGTGGTGGAAGAGGAACCACCGGAGCTTTTTTGCACGGAATCGGATTCCTGCACTTATGGCGAAATGTCAAAACGATGCCGTTTCAAAAAGGTTCGTATTTGGTTTGGTCTATATCTGATGAAATCAGAGGTACTTGACTGACCGGTTCGATCATTTCAACGTCTTTCGAATTACCGAAAAAGTCTCTCTTAACACTTTTCAAATTCAATGTTCTCACTAAAATGTAAATATTTTGACTAAATTAAAAAGAAACTTAGAAATCTTATTCCATATAATAAATTTTGTATCTATAAATATTTCTTATATGTTTCTTTTTTGAGATAAAATAAAAAGTGATTCTCAAAAATACCACCATTTTTAAAAAAAATTCGAAAGTACCAATTTTAGTTTTTTTTTTTTTTTTTTTTTGTGACAAAAAAATTGAAAATTGGTACCAATTTTAGTTCAAAGTTTCAAACATATTACAAAATTAAAATGAAGTTTCAACATTCAAAACTAAACCCTAAACCCCAAACTCAAACTCTACCCTCTAAAATTATATCATAATTTGGGAATAGTTAAACCAATCCAAAAAATTTAAACTACTTATCCATTGAAAATCAATTTTTTATATTTGTGGTATTTTTGGAACTATTCAAAAAAATAGTATTTTTGAAACTTTTCAAAAAATGATGGCATTCTAAAGAATTTCTCTAAAATAAATGAGTTTGTGTATGTTTTTGTTTATTGTTTTAATTTAATTTTATTAATTTTTAATTTTCTTGATTAAAAATCAATTTTAATTTTACAAAAAAAAACTTTTTGACACATAATTACCCTAATTTATTTTGACATTTGTGCTTGTACAAAATCCAAGCATTTATGAAAAAAATGAAATAATTATGTTGCCAAAAAAAAAAAAAAAGAAGAGTCATTTCTCTGATATTTTCTTACGCATAGAAATAGGCAAAAGTTCACGAGTTGTTTCTGATTTTCTTTCACCATCCGTAGATTCATCTTTTCCTTTGATCATGGCTGTTACGGAAAATGCTGGTGTGAAAGTGGACTCTTTTGGTCAGAATTCAGTCAAAATCACTGTTTCAGAAGCTATGACCACGCCCCCATGTCGTAATGATCAAAACCCTAAATCCAATTCCTCACCGCCAATGGAAGTGAATCTCAAGAGTGAGATAAGTCATTTGGATTATACTTTTTCTAAGTTAAATCCGATGGCTAAGGAATTTGTTCCGACTCGATGAAACTAATGATGTCACATACAAATACCATTCATTGCTTGCTAGCAAGCAGTCGAATGGAAACTCTGGTCGTCACGGTTCAGCTGTGAACAATGCTGATTTTGAAGAGGAGGAGGATGCTGATTTTGAGGAGGAGGAAGATGTTGATTTTGAAGAGGAGGAGGAAGAAAAAGTAGAAGTAATAGAAATTTCAGATTCTAAGGAGGAAGAAGTAGTAGAAACTTCTAATTCTGAGGAGAACATCTACAAAGATGTGAATAAGGAAGAGGAAACGTGTGAATCTATGGGAGGAATTCTCGGGAACAAGAAAACCGAGGAATCCGATACATCGAAGAAGAAGAAGAAGAAGAAGAAGATCAAGAGCAAGAAAGTGGTGAATGGTGTGGAAACTGGTGAATCTAGTGGAGGAGTTGGGCTCAAAGTGAGAAAGAGGAGGATGTATCGTACGAGAGTGGTGAATGGTATTCCAGAATTTACCATCACCATAAGGAAGACACACCTTACCGTGTTGGTAAGATTCGATTCAAACCAAAGACATAGCAATGAGTTATTATTAGAGTCAAACATCATAAAGTCAATATCTTCAATTTCAGAACCTACCAAAAGAATTTGTGGAGGATCATCTATTATTCCACCAGCGTCTACCACTTTAGACAGTGCAAAAGTAGCAAGTTGAGTTTTCTTAAGAGCATTTTCTGCGGTCCATATTCTGAGCCACCTCGCTTCATTTGGTGGTAGCCTGAAGAAGGAGAAGAAATCACCGTAATCGGCACCAGCTATCCGTTTCATAGATACATATTTCCTCTTAACAAATCGATCAATTGCCACTTCTTACAATGTGAGAATTTTGGAGGCAAAAATACAATGAGAGCAATATTTCAAAAATAAATTCTATTTTGTTGTTGTTTTTATTATTTTTACTAACTATTTGGAATTATATATGGTTTAATGGAGTTTTAATGTGTTTTTTTATTTAGATTACTATTTTTACGGTATTGGAAAACGTACGAAAATAACACTTTTTACATATATGCATAGGACATCCAAAATGATTGGATCGACACTGATCACCTGTAATCATAACCCCCGTCGGTGCTCGTGGTGGATTACAACGAGATCCAAATCCAAGGCCCATTCGATATCCATGTTTGTGTTGCTCACCAAAGGATCCTTCCCTCATTTTCCACAAGCTCATCCTACATTAGCAGATGATCAGATTGAGAAACAAGTTGTTGATACGTTTATCAATACCCACCTTGTGCAACCGTTAGCTGACCAAAGGCAAGTGGCTCTATATGATTCTCATGTCAAGAAGGTAGATGATTGTAATGTGTGCATCTTTTGGAACCTTGTCCACAAGTTCTCTAAATTCATCATCTGAATATATAATCCACACAAAAGAAAACGGTAAATGTGAAGCTAAATTAGAGATAAAAATCTTCTTGAAATGAAGGAACATTTGATGTGAATTTTTACTTGATTTTGATTAGCATGACTCAAAATTTAGCCAAATTTCATCGAACTTCGGGTATCTACCCAAAACCCGAAATTAGAGTTTTAACAAATTTGAACCAAATTTCATTGAACAAACCCCGAATCATCATAAAATCCAATAGAAATATTAGTTTGGAAATAATTTGGTTCCCATATATTCTTAAGCTACAAGTGCCGAATTATAACCCACCCAAAATAAATTGAACCAAATTTTGTTCGGTTCAAATTCGATACCTATTTTCACATGCCCCAAAAACACTACTTCCTCTTGTTCCATAAAACATGATGTTCTACTACTTTCACACTTATTAAGAAACAATTAAGATTTAATAATAAATACATTGATTCTTTCACAAAACCACTTTCCCATAACTATGAACCAATAGTATTCAAACTTTTTTATTTAATACACTTTAAAGTTTAAGATTTATTAATATTAAATAATAATAAAAACTAGAACATCCTATTTTATGGAACAACTTTAAAAGGTTTTATGGAAGAGAGGGAGTATATCCCAAGACCAAGATATATGAGAACCGATCCGAATATATTCGAATGCCCATGTTTTATTTTGAGTCATTTATGCTTGTACAAAATCCAAGCATTTACAAAAGAAAATTAAATAATTATGTTGCCAAAAAAAGAAAGAAGAAGAGTATTTCTCTGATATTTTCCGACGCATAGACATTTGAGCTCATGGTTGTTTCTGATTTTCTTTCACCATCCGTAGATTCATCTTTTCCTTTGATCATGGCTGTTACGGAAAATGCTGGTCTGAAAGTGGACTCGTCTGGTCAGAATTCAGTCAAAATCACTGTTTCAGAACCTAAGACGAAGCCCCCATGTCCTAATGATCAAAACCCTAAATCCAATTCCTCACCGTCAATGGAAGTGAATCTCAAGAGTGAGATAAGTCATTTGGATTATACTTTTTCAAAGTTAAATCCGATGGCTAAGGAATTTGTTCCGGCTCGAACCAACTCTGGAATTTTGAGAAATAGATTTTTGGTTACTAACAATTTCGCTATGGAAAATGGCCATTTTGCTACAAGGGTATGTATATAATCCTTTGTTTATGACTTGTTTGAAATAATGTGGAGAAAAGTTTGAACCTTTGTGCTTATATTGTGCGTCATGTGACTGAATTGATTGATTGTTTGTTGAAAAGTGTACATTTTGAGATGGATTTAACAAAGAAATTAGTCGCAAGTTTCAAGCTTTATTTGTTTGTGCTTATTGCTCTTGCTTCCACTCACTGTTTAAATTGACATGAATACGATTATATACGCAAATCCATTATATAACTTGAAAGGTTTTTCAAGCTTCTTTGCACATTTTGAGTATACTATAGTTGCATTTGAAGTTTATGTTACCATTTACATATTAGAATGACCTATTAGAATCGTAATTCTGTTCTCTCCAAACGCAGAGAAGGAGTTTCGGTCAAGGGAAGCAACGAATGAACAAGAACACAAGCTTGGCTCGGAATGCAGATGTAATCAAGAGAACTGTATATGTCGCAGACATTGATCACCAGGTCTAAACCGAGAATTCTTGTCTCAAGAAATCACTTGCTCATAATGATTCCATTATTATTAACCAAAAAAATCTCTTTATCTGTTTGTAGGTTACTGAGGAGCAGCTTGCTAGTCTCTTTCTTTCTTGTGGCCAGGTTACCTAATGAGATCTTTAACCTCTTTGTTTTGATATCTTCAAACTCAATTCTCATACATTTTCTTGCCGAATTTAAAGGTTGTTGATTGTCGTATATGCGGTGAGAAGAAATCTATTCTTCGTTTCGCCTTCATTGAGTTTACTGATGAAGGTATGTTTACTGCCCCAACTGTCTTATGAGTTGAAATGTTCTTTTTTTTTTGTTTATTAATCAGTGAAGTGATGATGTCTCAGATGGAGCTAGGTCTGCTTTGAGAAAATCGGGTACTCAGTTTGGTTCTCATCCTATTAGAGTTCTTGTTTCCAAAACAGCTATCGCGCCTGTTAACCCGAGTTTCCTTCCATCGGTAAGTTGAGATAATCGAATCTTAGGCTTGACTAGTTCTTACATTGATGTCAAATTCTTACGATATATTACTGAGTTTGCGCGATGAATTCTTATCTTCTAGTCTGAGGATGAGCGGCAAAAGTGTGTGAAGTCTATTTACTGTACTAACATTGATAAGAAGGTGATTTGGTTTCATTTAGGATGTCATTTCGCAAAACCTGTTTCAGTAACTGTGTGCATCAGATTACTCAAACGTTGGAGAAATGTAACTTTTTGATTCATCTTATCTTTGTTTTTTTATTGCAGGTCACTCGAATGGAGCTGGTAGATTTCTTTAAAAGAGTTTGTGGGGAGGTACTGATTTGGTTTTTACTGTGGCTGCTTGTTTATAAACATGTTGTGTTTTTCCATTTGACATCACCTTTTTTCTTTGTTTAGGTTCAACATCTGAGGCTGCTTGGAGATTCTCGTCGCCATACTCGCATTGCTTTTATTGAATTTAAGCTGGTATATTACTCTTGCCTGTTTTTGAAACCTGAGTTTTCATTATTAGTATTTATTCATTCATAGTTCAAACACTATTGATTGTAATTGATATAAGTTTTAGTTGTTAGTTGAAATTTTCATTTGAAAGAAGAAAATGTTGGCTACTGCATGTTCTTAAAACTGAAGTTTATGTAATCAGTTTACGATACTCCTTTAAAATATTATATGTTTAGATGTCGTACTCATTTCCGGACTATATCTGATCATCAGAAATGTGATATACATACTGCAGTAATATGCATTGTCCTCCACAATATATCGAATGTTTGTTTCACCTGGTGAGACAAGTTGGACGCAGTAAAAACGATAAAAGAGATAAATGATTACTTTTACGTGTTTTCAGGCGGAAAGTGCTATTGTTGCTCTGAATTGCAGTGGTGTTGTCTTAGGAGGGCTCCCAGTAAGGTAAGTTTTACGACATTTTAGAGCTCTTTTCATGTTTAAGTTGAAATTGTAATAGTTTTGGTTTCTTAAGGTTAACAAATCATAATAAAACTCATCACTTTGAGATTAACACTTGCATTTTCTATATGTGTGAAGGGTAAGCCCGTCAAAGACACCAATTAGGCTCTGATCTAACGTAAAGCTATTCGCAATCCAGTCGATTCAAATAGAGAGAGAGAGATCAAAAGCCTTTCAAAGATGCTCGAGGCGTTTTCGGTTCATATAAATATTCTTTTGTTTCTTTGCTTTGCAAGCTGCCCAGTATCACTGTACCCTCAGTAACTCAAGCTTGAGCTTAAGCTAAAGTTTGTCCTTCTTCGGAACCAAATTCACCGATATTCTCTCTTATGGATCATTTTAAGACCCTTTTGGATAAATCTTCTCTTTCTCTCTGGCTGAATTTCCATGCATATTCATTTCGTATGACTATTCAGTGTTTGATTTTGATGAATGAAAAGTTGTTAGATTTTGGTATGAACAAGATCCTATTAAGATGCAATTTACTTCTTACCTATAGGTTCTTTTAGTATATATCAAACTTTTTAATTGAATTGTCTTGGTTTGTTTGAATTGAGTACCCTTTGACAAAAATATACAGCCCAAGTGTGAAACAATATCTAAAATTGTCACAATAAACATGGAAGTTTTTTGACCCGGAAAAAAAAAAAAAGACATGGAAGTTTTAGTTGACCAAAATTTTCTGTTTGTAGTTAAAATATAATCATGTGCTCAAAAGCATAATTTGAACAAGTCCTGTGTGATTGTAAGACTTATGTTATTTTCAAATTTGCGACATTAACCTGTGTTTATATAATAACGTTTGTAAACGTTGAAAATTGGAGAAACGAAAAAGTATACAAACCGTAATGAAAAAGTCAACTAATCAGACCATTGTCGGCTAAACCGGTCAACATAGCAGATATATAATACGTATACGATAAGTTTCGAGCTCTTCTTTTATGGTGCGAAAGACTGCTTCGTCAGATCAAGCCGGACCATACGGTTAAGAGATGATTGTTCATTGTCGTTCTATGTTACGTAAATGTTGTGTATATTTCTTGGTCGGTTAATAGTAAGCCACTTTTCATTAAGGTTAATTATGAGTAAGCCACTTGGTTAATTTAATTAGGGTCGTTGACCTTAACGAAAGTGGCTCATACATCCACTGGTTTGGACCAGACCGGTTTAGACGTTGAATGAATTTTACTTTAACCGATTTGTGTGGAAGGCGGTTTAAACTGGTTTAATATATGAAGATTTAAAAGTTAGGCATATATTTGCGGTCTTTTTTCAACTTGGCGGTGGAGGAATAGTAGTAGGCAGGCCCGGCCTGTTAGTACATGATGTCTAAAGCAAAAAAATATTTTGATGCCCTGCACCTTTTGTCCTCATCAATGACATAATAGCCACTATACTACACCGAATTCTTTGTAAATGATGCCCCTGAATTTATAAATATATCTTGCTGCCTAACGCATGGGCTTCCCCAGCGTCAGTCCAAGGCCGGCCTTGGTAGTAGGTGACCGTATTAACTCGTTTTCGCGTTTCTCATGCATATTTTTTTTTTGTTTTTTTTTTAACTCATCAAAATCAAACACTGAATAATCATACCAAATGAATATGCATGGAAATTCATTTGGAGAGAAAGAGATGATTTATCCAAAATGGTCTTAAAATGATCCATAAGAGAGAACAGCGAGGAATTTGGTTCCGAAGAAGGTTCAAATTATGCTTTTGAGCACATGATTATATATTTTTTTTGTTAAAGCGTTTCTCATGCATATATTATATGTCTATAATTGAACGAAATAAGTAGGTGGAGTATTTAGTAGCTAGTCTAAAAAGCTTTTAAGGTATGTTTAAGAAAATTAGTCAAACTTATGTTCAAAAGGTAGTTAATTACTCCTATATGAGAAATTAGAAAATTGACAGTGATATGGACTAAAAATTACGACCCTAAAATAACATTTTTGATTAGCATTGAGGTTTATGTGCAAAAATTATAATAAAACAACTAGAAAATAAGTTTTAGCGAGTTATCAACTCTCTGATAATCGAAAACGGGGATTTTAATTCCACAATGTTTAAATCATTTTTTTGAAATCACCGAAAATCAATAAACACGTTAATGGTGAAATCACCATTACGATTCACTTGTTCGACAAATAACCAAAACTTCGTTTTTTTAACAGTAACTCTTTCTTTCAAATCTTAAAGACACAATTTAGAATTTTTTATTCAAGTTTAGATGCATTTTTAGACTATCGATAAATTGAACTAATATAAAATTATAAATATAATTGAATAAAGTAGATAAATTTTAAAAGTAAATTAACTGACAAACATCAAAGTAACGCATGCCACTCAGTCACTCACGTTTGTTGCAATGTGTTTCATTTGAAACAAATAATTAAATGAGCATTAATTAATTATTAAATTTAACTACATATTTTTCTAAGAGATATAAACACAATTATTGTAATTTTTATCGAAAATTTAATACATTTATAGGTTTAAGTAAAAATATATAAACTTTATACTAGAAAATAAAAAAGAGGCAACCAAAGCTCAATAATAATAAACAACAATTTTTAGGCTACTGTGAACTAAAGTTTAAGTTCAATTTAACAGTAAAATACAATTTATGATATATTAATTAACTAGTAAATTATTTTAAATTTAAATATTTATTGAATTTGGAAAAAGAACCACAAACTAAAAATAAACATTGTGACACGTCATATTATATGGTCTGATGCATATATGACAAAATTTAACGGTTATTTAAAAATCACATAACGGTATTCTAAAATTAAATTATATTGTTTAAATAACGTGGGAATTTTTTACTTTTTAAATTGGTAATATAATTGAAATGATAAATTTTAGATAAATTAGATTAGTTTAAATAACGCGGGAACTCTTATTTTAAAATGAGATAATATATAATTTAAATAACGCGGGAATGATTTTTCTGTTACAAACATTTATAGATTTCTTTTTTTACAAACTAAACATGATCATTATACAAAGTATCATCATCTTATATCACATTTGTAAATTGTAAGAGATACTAGGACGCCTGGTTCTCATATATGGAAAGGTTGATCTTTCTTCAATATTGCAAAATGCAAAGAAAATTTAGAAATCTCACCAAGTTTTTTCAAGAAAAAAAAAACTTATAAAGAAAAAAATTTCTATTCAAATTAGTATACGACAAGTTATTTCTGTAATAATTTCCAATATCCAAAATTAGATTCTGAAACCTTTTTATTTCTTTGGTCGTCACTTTCAAACGGTCAAAATCATGGTATGTGAAGCCATAAGAAAGTCATTAAATTAAAACTAACAGACAATTAAAAGTGATTAATGCCACTACTCGTTCTTTGGTTGTTGTCGTTTTTAGCAAACCACAAGAAACGCCTTCTCTTTTCTCCCTTTAAATCTTCTTCAGCTTTTTTCTTTCTTTTTCGAAAAAAAAAATTGAATCTTCATTTTACTTTTATTTTTTCCTCTGATTTAAAAAAAAAAAACAATTTTCTGATATCGGAAGCTTACTATTCAACTTGGATTCCTCACCGTCGGATGCTTTGACTCTGCCCGATCAGTCAATAGAGAGCTTCACATCCGACGGTCATGGGTCATTGTTACAGCCGGAACATTTCCGCCGTCGAAGACGACGAGATCCCAGTCGGAACCGGCGAGCTTCCTAATCGCCCGTCGCAATCGACGCCAAATCACCGGCATGCTTCGGTTCCTCAGTCTCCGGTTGCTTCCGAAGTCAACTCCTATTCAATCAGCCCATTTCAGAGCCCGTTACCCGCCGGAGTAGCTCCATCTCCGGCGAGAACTCCGGGAAGAAAGTTCAAATGGCCGTTTCCTCCACCGTCACCTGCGAAACCGATTATGGCTGCTCTGAGACGTCGACGTGGCGCACCGCCGCAGCCTCGCGATGGTCCGATCCCGGAGGACAGTGAAGATGTAGTAGATCACGGCGGAGAAAACGGCGGTGGTGAGAGGCTGGATAAGAATTTCGGGTTCGGGAAGAACTTCGAAGGGAAGTACGAGCTTGGGAAGGAGGTAGGAAGAGGGCATTTTGGTCATACGTGTTTGGCAAAGGGGAAGAAAGGGAAAACGAAAGGCCAATCTGTTGCCGTCAAAATCATCTCTAAAGCTAAGGTTCGTCTCTACCATGGCAATGTGATGATGATGATACTGGAATTGTTGTTGATACTGTTCATTACATAATCACTGTTTCAATATCTCTAAATGATTTGAGTATGAGATTCCACAATTGATGTAATGTAGAATGATGATGATGATACTGTATGATGATGAATTTGTGTGTGTGGTGTTTTTTGGTTTTGATTTTTCAGATGACATCGGCTTTATCTATCGAAGATGTTCGTCGAGAAGTGAAGTTGCTGAAAGCTTTATCAGGGCATAAGCATATGGTTAAGTTCTACGATGTGTACGAGGACGCCGATAACGTCTTTGTTGTTATGGAGTAAGTGTAGTTGTTAATTCTTGATGGTTCATTCATATCATCATTGTGTTTGGATTTGGAAATAGTTTATTAAATGAAGTCGGCTTCGGCTTTCAGGTTATGCGAAGGCGGAGAGCTATTGGATAGAATTTTGGCGAGGTAAATCATAATTACACCTTTCATAGTCTCACTGATGTAATTTTGTTTTGGTCATGGTTTCAACCTTGTATTCTTGTCTTGTACTTTATTGTAGAGGTGGTCGATACACTGAAGTCGATGCCAAACGGATTCTTGTGCAGATTTTGTCAGCAACAGCGTTTTTTCACCTTCAAGGTGTTGTGCACCGTGATCTTAAGCCAGAGGTACATAGTCTGCCTCTATAAGTTGCTGATATTTGCCATATATTCCCTCTTCTTTGTTATTTTACGGTTGCCTTAAACAAATTGTATAATTCTGTATCCAGAATTTTCTCTTTTCCAGCAAAAATGAGGATGCAGTACTCAAGGTCATAGATTTTGGCTTGTCTGATTTCATTAGATATGGTAATCATGTCTTTCTCTGTTGCCATTTCTTGTTACATAATTCTGCATGTTATAAGTCTGGCTTTGACATTATATCTTTGTTAAAACTTGTGTATTTGTAGATCAGCGTCTCAATGACGTTGTAGGAAGTGCGTACTATGTTGCACCTGAGGTACTCCATAGGTCTTACAGCACCGAAGCAGATATGTGGAGTATCGGTGTCATAAGTTACATATTACTCTGTGGAAGCAGACCTTTCTATGGAAGAACTGAATCTGCAATATTCCGCTGTGTGCTTAGAGCAAACCCTAATTTTGAGGATATGCCCTGGCCTTCGATATCTCCTACCGGCAAAGACTTTGTGAAAAGGCTTTTGAACAAGGACCATAGGAAAAGAATGACAGCTGCTCAAGCTCTTGGTGAGCTCCTTGATCTTGATCTTGAAATGGAAACAAGAATATCGCTTTTAAGTATTACGTATTAACCGATGTTTATTTGCTTTCCATCAGCGGTAATAGTATTATGTGATCTGTGTTTGCAGCTCATCCCTGGTTACGTGATGAAAACCCCGGTTTGCTTCTTGATTTCTCGGTCTACAAGTTGGTCAAGTCCTATATTCGTGCCTCGCCTTACAGACGATCAGCGCTTAAGGTAATTTCGTGATACCATCATATTATTATCAAAAGTGCATTGATATGTTCTCTTCCCACTTAAATCTAGCTGATACACACGTTTTATTTCGGTTGAGAACATATTTCTTATTGTTGTTTATTTTTAATCTTGATTTTTTTTCCTTGCTTGTTAATCTTTTTACAGGCTCTCTCCAAAGCTATACCTGACGAGGAACTTGTGTTCCTTAAGGCACAGTTCATGCTCCTGGACCCTAAAGATGGAGGCCTATCTCTTAACTGTTTCGCTACGGTCAGTGTGTTTTTCCTGATTCATCTATAGCATTTTGACTCGGCTTTGATTCGTGAATCTATATCCATATCCACTACGCTTATCTCTGATTGATCTCGAGATCTTGAATGGAAATTTGTTAGAGTGAAGAATCACGAAACCAAAGCCGTCTTGGAAAATGAATTGAAGAAATAGAATAACTTATTACAAGTTTACTGCATAATGAAATAACAAATTTGATGAAAAAGGAAAATAAACTACTATATATCAAAATACATAACTTTGAGTGTAACTGCAGGCTTTAACAAGATATGCTACTGATGCTATGATGGATTCAAGGCTTCCTGACATTTTAAATACGGTAACATATCTCTTGTTATATATTTTATCTTTGCTTTTGAAGTTTATAGGTGAGCCAATTATGAATGTAAGATATGGCTTCATGGTGGTCCTAGTCGAGAAATGATGTGTAGATATTATCTAGGATGGGAAACATTGAGAAAAGATTGTTCCTCGCTGATCTTTAATGGTCACTGTTTTCATCATAATTCCTCATTTTAAATTCGAGTTTTCTCCAGATATTGATGATTCTTTGCTGATTTTCATGCATTTTTGAATGTACGTACCATTGTGCATTGAATTCCACCAATTTCTTACCTTTTTCCGATAAAGATGCAACCGCTGGCGCAAAAGAAACTAGACTTTGAAGAGTTCTGTGCAGCTGCGGTCAGTGTTTACCAACTGGAGGCTCTTGAAGAATGGGAACAAATTGCAACTTCAGCATTTGAGCACTTTGAACTAGAAGGAAACCAAATCATATCCGTCCAAGAACTTGCTGCTGTATGGTCCTAATATAAGCTTCTATGAGATAAGCATAATCACCATATCTCTTTCTTACACATTTTTTCTGATTGGGGCGTGATTTGAAAGCAGGAAATGAGCCTGGGACCGAATTCGTATTCTCTGCTCAAGGATTGGATCCGGAGTTCGGATGGAAAGTTAAGTTTCTTGGGGTACGCTAAATTCTTGCATGGTGTGACCGTTAGAAGCTCGAGCTCAAGACCTAGGTGACATCTCATGACATGACATAACGTGTTAATCAAGCCTCAAGAAACAGTCATGAGAGACTTTAGATTCAAAGATAAAAACATTAAGTGGAAGTGAAATCCAGATAGATACTTCCTTTGTAAATTATTCTTTGAGGATTTTGGTTTTCCTCTAAAACAACCAAAAAGGAAAAACTTAAATATTCGTTTTGACCCAAAAAAAAACATATATTGGTTAGATAGCCAGGTCTTCAACACACACATATTGGTCTTCAATATATTAAAGTTTAAAGGGATACAAATCTAAGAGAGTAAAAACACACACCAAAGTTTTTTTCTAATAGAGAGAGAGAGCAAAGTTTTCCTTCTCCTGCAACTGCAAGCTCTGCCATATCATATCCTTGTCATCTTGATACTTCGTTCATTGTTGCTATAGTGGTGATAGTGGTATTTAGTAGCCAGCACCAAATGCCTTGGTTAACTCAGTTATCTCAGTTAACCGGTCTTAAACCAAGGAGTATGAACCCCTCTCTGGTTGTAAAGTAATGTTCTTGTCCTTCCTCATTTTGTTGTGAAGTTATTATCTGCCGCAACAAGGTAGGGAACTGTTGAGAGGGATTGCATGATTAATTCCAAATTAGTTGAGATCATGACATTTGTTGGATGTATGCTTTATGCGACACGATCAATTGTACCCAAAAAAAAGGTTCATCGTTGCTATAGTGGTGATAAGGCATATGCATTAATGTTCAAGGCAAATTAGGAAGCGGTAAAAGAAGTACAAGATAAAGGATTTACTTCTTTACAAATCTCTACATGATGCCTTGATCCGCCTTAAGAGTCACGTGATATCTGCTGGATTGGTATCTTTCGAGGGTTATGAGGAACGAAAACTCTACTTTAGTTTCTTGGATGAAGGAGCTATATACTTGGGTGAACACGATGTCGTGATGCTTGATTGTAGAGATATCAATGGAGAATCTGTGGTAATTTGTAAAAGCAACAACGGGGAAAATGATATCGGCTATAATGGATAATATATGTGCTATTTAAGGTAATGTTGATATTGGCGGGTGTGAAAAGAAAAAAGAGGAAATCTAGAGCCGGTCATATCAAACCGCAATATCTTCTGAGCTATTTCTACTCTGTGGACACTGAAATGACTCATGATGCATTGATAACAGAGAACCCATGTTGAGAATAGTAGAATAGAAGGTTTTTGGTTGAAGATGGTGATGATTTGGATAACCTCCGCCTCCCCCCCCCCCCCCCCCCCCAAATTAACTACGGGAAGAGGCACAAGAGGAGTAAGCTTGTTGTACGAAATTTGGGGAAATTTGAAAACCTGAGGCGTTACAAGACTTGGAGAAGACTTACGGTGCTCCAAGGCGAAAAAAATTTAATAGATTAAGCCACTTATGACAGTTGACCCAATTCATAATATTCTTGGAAGAAAATTCATTTTGCAATTTCACTAGGCCTAATCATAATGAAAGACCTTTAATCAAACGTTAAAACAAATGAAAAATTTATATATTTTTTAATCTTGTCATCCGGAGGACTGTAAAGAGCCTAGTACACAAGAAAAAAAAATGTTAAAAAGTTTTGGCCAATAAGAGGAGAAAAATAAGCTAAGCTTCAAATTCAAATTCAAGTTACCTAAACATGGCGGTGTGGTGTCGACCCATAGATATGATCCAACACCAAAACAGTTGGCCTTGGTGCAAGATCCCATCCAAAATAGATGAATCATTCTATGCATAAACATAATCACTCATTTCCTAAACCTAGAGAATTAAAAGGTAGAACTCTTATAGTGAGGTAAAATTACTTAAATTCTATCAAGAACACAAAATGCGATTAAACTATATATATAGATGCTTTTGTTATATTTTTGATATGCTCAAATTTACCCTGAGCTACTCTCTTAAATTAAGAGATCGTAGTAGTACTTAGGGATCAAATCCACATAGAATCTAATCACATAATAAACTCCAAATTCAAATTACGCTAAGTAAAATATGATTAATGTAAAACGATTAAAGTAAAATAAGCAGATGATGATTATGGTTCTTTAAAATTCAATAAGACAAAGCGCTGGGCATCAGGTAATTCACATGCATGATTCAAAATAGAAGAACAAGACTACTGTCGGGATATTTATTAAGTGCCGTTCTAGAACTTGAAAAGCAATTGTAAAACTAATCAACTTTGGTTGCAGAAGCTATCTATGACTAAATCCTAGAATACCAAATTTCTTTGCGAGTTCAATAAAATTAGTCAAGCATTAATGCGCAGTTCCGATTTGTTCACAAAGATCCTAAACCAAATTTTTTCGCGGATAGTCTCTTTGCTCACCCATGATATTGTTCCAGATAACTAATAATGCTTTCGCATGTATCACTTAACCTAAGATATCTAAATTTTGGTTGATCAATCCTAAATCAGAGTTAAAACTATCAAAGTGAAGAACTAGTTGATTAATCCCAACATTAATCCAATTCTTAACAATTTATTATCAGCCTTTGTACTCTAAACCTAACTACTAGATTACTCAAACATAGATAATGAAAACATCATAATAACTAAATAATACTGCATTAAAGAGATAGAGAAAATGATACAAAAAGAGTTAGGAGAATTCTCTGGAAAGAGTCTAGACTTGTCTCCCTCAAAGCTCTAAATCAATCTCTGGGTAGGTCTCAATAGAATAAAAACATTGCCTAAACAATGGCTTAGAAAAACTATTTATAAGTTCTAAAAATGACTTGGAACATAATTTTATACTTCTGGAACTTCTCGGCCAAAACATAAATCTTTCCAAACTTGATTTCTTCTTGTTACGAACGGGTGTCGATCGACACTAATTCTGAATTTCCAATCCGACTTGAAATCTTTGACTGCTCATTCCTCAATTCTCTAAAATGCTCCATAATCTTCAAGTATGCTCCAAATGGCTAAAAACCTGCAAAGAATCTAAAACATACGAAAAATACCGAAAAGACTTTAAAAACAGACTTATATCATGGCTAAAAATCAGTTAAAACCATGATATATCAATTTTTGAAAATAATTAATGCAAAGCCAAAAATATTTATATGTTGTGTACACAACATAGGTTAAATTATAATAGTTTCTCTTTTTATAAATCACATTTTGAACTTAGGATGCACTTTCAGAATAATATTAAAAGGTGAAATATTGTTTTTTATGATACCCCATGTTGTAGCCTCGCTCGTGATTCTTTGTCTCGTGGCCCGACTTGCACCACTACCAAGTTTTATTGATTTTCATGAAGCTGGTGTTCTTTGGGTTGTAGCTACATTGTCAAGTTCACTCATCGCCTTAATCGAGCAGGTTGGATCCAGGGTATAGACGCGAATTACGCATTAATGTCATTGCTCAATTGTGAATCACATGTGTTTTTGCAACTCATTTTTCAACTTAAACATGAAAACTGTGAACCGCAGTTGCCTTTGAAGGTCATGAATAGGTTTGTTCCATCTCTGGCCAAACCTTGCGAGTTTGAGGATGATTACTTCTTTTCGATCATCGCTATAGAAAGAAAAATGGAAAAGGATGAAGCAAAAATAAGGTGGATTGAAACTCAATTAAGGATACAACAACAAGACGAAGCAGAGAATGTGAAGAGCCAAGAAGGCTGCTGCTAACAAAGTTGTCAAGAAGAGTGAAAGGAGAGCCACAGTGAAGAACCAGCTGAATCGTGTTGGCACAAAGTCCTTGTGATTATGAGCTGCTGAGCCAACAAAATGTACAATGTGAAAACTTTTTTCTTTCTTCCCATGATAGATTTTGTTTCTTCATAGTTGCTTGGAAATATTCTCATTTGGATTTAGCACTTGATGTTTTCTTTTAACTTTTGGTTAATATCTCTCTTTGTGATTTCACGAAAAAGAAAGTATGGTTTGGGTTTGATTGTGTGTACGATATTCTTGAATGCTTTCCAGATCACACTTTATTCTATTTAATGGGAACACAATAATCGATGACATGATGAGACGCCAAGAACGGCTATACAATTAGTTCAAATCATTGATAAGCAAATTTGAAACCGCTTATCTCGATTCGAGAGATAGGAGATGTTGGATACGAGGATGGAATGAAATTATGGTTTGCCTCACGGTGAATTGTTCTAATTCTCTATATTTTGTTCATGGCATAAACATTTAGAAAAAGTTAAACTTGTTGTAAAAACGCTTGTTTTTGGCCTTTTCTCCGACGCGTAGCCCGACGGAAACACGGAGAAAAGAGTTCACGCGACGATGACCTTGCTGGGGAGAGAGAGAGAGAGAGAGAAGAGAGAGAGAGAGAGAGAGAGAGAGAGAGAGAGAGAGAGAGAGAGAGAGAGAGAGAGAGAGAGAGAGAGAGAGAAGCATGATCAATTTTGGATTTTCTTCCGATTGTTGTTTGATAATTTAGAGTTTACTAATCTTAAATTCACTGTGATTGATTATTTTTGATCAAAAGGTCCTGAGGTACTCCGTGATTAGAGTTTGCTTTCTTTTAGGGCATCTAGTTTACTGGTACATGTGAAGATTCCTATGTATGCTTGTCCTTGCATGTTTGTTTTGGTCGTGCATTCGTGTGCATTGATGGACATTGCACTTGTTTTCAGGCAGATATATGGGTCTGATGAGGGAATCATCACTGTCTTTGTACTCAAGTGTAGGTACCACCTGAAAGAGAGGTTTTTGGAGTATCAGGATACGAGCTGTTGGAACAGATGTATAGTTGTGCCAACAGGAGGAACAAAGTGTTGTTGGGTTTCAAAAGAGGCACGAATAGGAGAATGGGCCACATGGGCTTTGAAGAAAAGAAAAGATTGAGTCACGAACAGAGGTGGAGCTTGGTGTTTTAGGGTTTTACCCTTTTGGTTAAATAGGACTAGGTGGTGACAGAAAAACTCACGCGCCTAGGGCTCTATTATGAGATGCATACATGTGTGTGGCGTCGTCCCATCATACATGTTTTGTAGATCTGTTGATGGTGTCCATGTAGAAAAGAGTGGTAGTATGCCATATAACAATTGTAGGTTGCGGCTTTGTCTAGTGGATTTATTCTGGACTTGGTCCCGGGGATGTAGGAAACCTCGTGAAAAATGTGTTCTTTAATTTATGCTCATGCATACTCGCATTGTACACAAACATATAGATCTAGCCACACAGTGCTTTTTCACCATCGTCCAAATAGAGAGCCATCGTTCATCATTATAGATATTTTGGATTCGATAGGTAAGGGTTTTTAGCGGTAAGAGACAACTGTATAGACATATATGCAAAAAAACTATAATTAGTCGACAAACATACAGTCTAATGGATTGTATTAATGTCATTAATGTATCATCTCATCACGCATATTCAAACTTGCTTTGAATATACTCCCTTCCTTTGTTTTTAACTGATGTTTAAAGTTTTTACACTTCTATTAAAAAATCATTAAATTTATCTTGTTTTTTAAAATAAAATAAACGTTTTATTTATCCAATACATTTTAACCAATAAAAATTCAATATGCAGAATTTCAAGAGTCAAAAACACTAAAAAAGTAAATTAATTGTACAGTCAAAAACACAAAAAAAGTAAATTAATTGTACATTGGTAAATGAAAACATCACTTATTTGTGAACAAAAAATAACTCCTAAAACATCAGTTAAAAACAAACGGAGGAAATTATGGATAAAAAAAACTTATTTATGAGGGAATAACAAACATGCTACATTTGAAAATATTTTTTCAAATATGCCAACCTTGAAAATTTATTGCAAACATGCCACCTTTTATATAAAAAGAAAATATATCCAATACATTTTAACCAATAAAAATCCAATCTGCAGAATTTCAGGAATCAAAAACACTAAAATGTAAATTAATTGTACATTAGTAAATGAGAACATCAATTGTTTGTGAACAAAAAATAACTCCTACAACATCAGTTAAAAACAAACGGATGGAGTATATTATGGATTAAAAAAACTTATTTATGAGGGAATAACAAACATGCTACCTTTGAAAATATTTTTTTCAAATATGCCAGCCTTAAAAAAAAATTTCAAACATGCCACATTTTATATAAAAAGACAAAATCATTAAAAAAAATTCTCTCTCAAAATCCAAATCCTAAACTCTATCCACAAAAACTATACCATAAATATAAAATAGTTAATCCAAACCCAAAAAATATAAAAGTTAAGTTCAAAAAAAGAATGACTTTCTTGCAAAAGTTTTCAAACGATGGCATAACTGTAAAGTGGCATGACAAGAGTGACATATCATGAAAATTCTCCTTATTTATTCAGTACCATAATTGGAATAAACATGAAAGTAAATTAAGAATATGAGTGAGGTTTATTTTAATTCTGATTTACAAAATTTTGGATGAGTAATATGGAGATTTAAGTGTTGTGATTGTGTGTACTTATAGAGAATGAATCATACTAGTTTTTTCTTTCTTTCTTCATTCAAGGGTCAAATTATGTTTTTTTTTTTAGCATATAGCTATTTTATATGTGGATAAATAAACAATTTATGTTTTCTTTATTTTATAGTAGTGAAGATTTCAAAATATTTTATATAACAAAACAAATCCAATTAAAACAATATAGGCGATAACTTTGAAAATACTGAACATCATACAAAGATGATGCTGCATATTAATATAATCAAGTTCATTAGTTTATGTCTCACATGTAAAATGAGTGTAACCAACAATTAAAAACTTACCTACCTTTTGAAAAAAAAGGTTTAGTGGAGAAAATTGAAGTGGATGGTTCGAACAAAGCGTTTAATATATGAATGAGTCGGCTCGTGCCTCGTGAATTACACTGTAGCTGTAGGCAGGGCCGTTCCTGAGGGGAGGCGAGACAGGCGGTCGCATTGGGCCCTCAATTTTTTTTCGGATTTTTAGTGTTAAAAAAGACCCCCAAAAATTATTATTTTTAACAAAAAAAACCCTAAATTTTGTAAATCCTACTAAAACTACCCAAATTTGCATCGGATCCCCATAATCTTAGGGACGGCCTGTAGGGTCTAATTTACCGTTTCAAGTAATAAACTAATACGGTGCAATTATTCAATTTCAAATAATTAGAAACATAAACAAAATAAAGAGGAGTTTCATGTAACCACTTTTTCTTTGGCAGTACACCCGTTTTACATGTGAGAGAGATGATGCTACGTACTGAACTACTGATCATCTTTTTGTCTTTTTTCTTTTTCTTTCAAAGTTATAAATATTATCGCTGTTTTCTTTTTTCAAGTTTATAAATATTATCGCTGACATTGTTTCTTTTTTTTTTTCATGGTTAGGCATATGATGTGCTTTGAACTTTTCACTGTTGTTAAATAACAGGAAAATAAATTACCGTTATCAGAGAAGAAACAAATCTTCGGTAGGAAATTAGAGTTCATTCTGTTTTGGTGATTTTACACTACAAGAAAACAGGGTCATTTGCGACGGAAACAAAACCTCGCAAAATTGCGAGACATTTGCGACCAATTTGCGACGACATTTAGCAATACGACGCAAAATCGTCGCTAATATTGCGTGGGAAAAAACCGTAGCAAAACCGTCGCAAATTTTGCGACGCGTTTGCGTCGAATGAAATTTTGCGACGGTTTTGCGTCCAAACGTACAACTTGACGCAAAACCGCCGCAAATTTACGTCGATTTTGCGACCATATAAGGGTTGCGAGGGATTTGCGATGAAAGTAGGTTGACCACGTTTTAATTGATTCTTACTTGTTTATGAGTGTAATATTTTAGCCGCAAATCTGTCGCAAAAGTCTTGGAAAATAGTTACAAATTAGTCGCAAACTGAAATGAACATTCTATAAAATCCACATTAATTATCTCACATTCAATACTTCAACAAATATGGATAACAATCGATCTTTGATTCCGGGTCCGGCTGGTGGGAGACAAGCAGAAGAACGGGCAAGGAAAAAACTTGAAGAATCGATGTTGGAAGAATGCAATTCTTATGAGAGACATGTACAAATGGTTAACTGTGTTGTCCAGGCAGAAGATCCATCGTTCACCGATGTCTTTTGGAAGACGACAGTTGCAAATGTCAACAAATTAACAGGTATAATGAAATTTTATTATTATTAATATATATTAGTAATAACATTTACTTACTAATATAAGAAATTAACATAATTAAACATAAATAAATATATGTCTAAAATGTTATTATTAATATAAGAAACATAAAAAATTATATTTCAAAGTTTGTATATTGTTTAATTGACATTTAATTAATTATATATAGTTTACTTATTCTACGTTGAATATATACAGGTGGACACATACGTGGGTGGACACTGGTAAAAGAGTTGCATAAAATAAAACCACAATGGCGTCACGTACCATATGTGATAGCAGTGATTCATAAAATGGAACCTAATGGATTGGGGGGAAGCGATGGTCATACTAAAGGTAAAATGTATATATAAGTTATAACAAAAGATGTTTTTAACAAATTACATATTTAGTAATCGATAAATGTTATTTGTTTTCCCTGAAGGATCCTACCGGAACTGTACAAGCGAGCATTCATAGGTCTGCCATATCTGATAACAAATATGGGCCGCACATAAAGGAGGATTCGGTATTGGTTCTGAAGGAGGTTGTAGTTGTTAAGTTTGATAGGGCGACACCATATCTTAACATTACTCTGAATAACATAAGCAATGTAAGTTACAATATATATATATTTTAAGGTATTGTACTAAGTAGTATCATGCATTACACAAAAATCAAGTTATTTATTTGACAAGTTATATGTAAAGAAAACATGGGTACAACGTTCACAGAAGAAGGTAGTAGCAGTCGTGTTAATCGAAATCCAAACAATTGGTTATCCCAAGTAGATGACGAAGGGTCGACGACGGATGATGGTGAAGAAATTGATGATGAGTAATACATTACCTCATCAATAGAAGGAAATAAAAATAAATATGTGTTTATGTTAGCAGTTTATTTGTATTACGTTTTTAAGCAATAATGTACTATATATATATCGATTGTTAATTAGTAATGTTAAAATAATAAAATAATGTAAAATATCATAATATTATATTAATATAAGTTTCAAAAAATTTACTTGTCACCCTAATACATTAATACTAATAACAAAAAAAGTACAAATTAAATTTTAACTTACCAAACTATAAATACAAAAGTTTCGTCGTAATAACTTACCAAACTATAAATAAAAAATTGCGACGATTTTGCATCGATTTGAATGTTTCGACACAAAACCGTCGCAAAATTTGCGAGGATTTTGCGTCGACATCACATAGTCGCCGCAATATCGTCGCAAATATTGCGAAGATTTTGCGTGGTAAGATATTTTGTAATAATAGCGACTACTTAGCGTCTGTTTTGCGAGGAAATAAAATTTGCTACCATTTGGTGACGAATTTATTACAACACGTGTTTATGATGCTTACCGGACTATGGGTGCAATATTTTTGGTCGCAAATGTGTCACAAAATAGAGGCAAAAATATCGCAAATTAGTAGCAAAACAAACCAATTTTCTATAAAAACCTCGAATGTGTGATGAATGAATTCACAACAAACATTCCAATCATAATCTAAAAACAATCCGAGGAGAAATTTTTTTTTTTCTAAGATTTCTTAAAGAGAAATTATTTTGATAATTAATTGAAGATGTTTTCGCATCATGAGGTCTACATGGTTCGAGCATGGATGTACAAAGACCGCAAAGATCCAGAAACTGGCGAAGTGTCTAGAGAATTTAGAGAAGGGCTTGACCAGTTTTTGACCCAGGCGATAAACAACCAAGGGGCTGTCGCAGGATATACCAACGACGGTAACGTGAAAATTTTCTGTCCTTGTGTGAAATGCAAAAACTTTGCTCCACATGATAGGCGAACTGTTTGGAAACATTTATTTACGAGGGGGTTTTTACCTAACTACTATGTTTGGTTTTCGTATGGGGAGGATTTTGCTGTCAATGTTCCGGGTAGTTCAAGTACGAGTAATTATCGTGGGAATGTAGAAGGTGGTAGTAATTATGAGGATATTAATTATCAGTATGGTCATGATAATTTTAATGAATCTGCATATGGAAATACAGATGGGAATAGGTTTAATGATATGGTAAATGATGCATTTCAAGAAACTACTGCTTCGTGTAGTGATAATACTTTTGAAGAACCAAACCCGAGTGCTAAAATTTTTTATGATATGTTAGATGCTGCTAACGAACCTATCTACGAAGGATGTAGAGAAGGGCTTTCAAAATTGTCGTTAGCATCTAGGATGATGAAAATTAAAAGCGAAGATAACCTTAGTGAAAATTGCATGGATAAATTGGGTGAATTGTTTAAAGAGTATTTGCCAGAGGGTAATAACTCTGCAGAGAGTTACTATGAGATACAAAGATTGGTAGTAAGTCTTGGATTACCGTCTGAGATGATTGATGTCTGCATTGATAATTGTATGATTTTTTGGAAAGATGATGCTCAGCTGCAGGAATGTCGTTTTTGCTTTCATCCAAGATATAAGAAGACTAGTGGTCGCACCAAAATCCCATTCAAGCGTATGTGGTACCTTCCAATAACAGATAGGCTAAAGCGATTATATCAATCAGAGCAGACAGCAGGGGCAATGAGGTGGCACGCAGAACACGATTGTGAGGAAGGGGTGGTCGCCCATCCATCAGATGCAAAGGCGTGGAAACACTTTCACAGGGTACATCCAGACTTTGTTGTAGAACATAGAAATGTGTATTTGGGTCTTTGCACTGATGGGTTTAGTCCTTTTGGGATGTCTGGTAGGCAATATTTGTTGTGGCCAGTCATAGTGACGCCATATAATCTCCCACCGGAAATGTGTTTGCATCGAGAATTTTTATTTCTCAGCATTTTGGTTCCAGGGCCAAAGCATCCAAAAAAATCACTTGATGTCTTCCTACAACCTCTTATCCAGGAACTAAAGCAGTTGTGGCATGTTGGTGTACGCACATTTGATTTGTGGAGCCGTAAGAACTTCAACATATGGTATGCTATCTGGATGGACAAAGCACAGAAAGTTATCATGTCCTTATTGTTTAGATAAGACCGAATCATTTCAATTGTCAGCAGGAGGGAAAGCTTGCTGGTTTGACTGTCATCGTCGTTTTCTTCGAAGGGATCATCCTTATAGAAAGAGTAGGACGTTATTCCGAAATCGAGTTGTTAAAACCTCCCCCTTGGTTTACCTCTCAGGTGAGAAGTGGGAAGAACAAATGGATGGATATGGTGCGGAAGAAACAGTAAAAGTTGGAGGTAATTGGCAAAGTAATCCAGCAAATATGCCTGTTGGGTATGGGATATACCATAACTGGCATAAGAAAAGTATATTTTGGGAATTGCCTTACTGGCACAAGAGTAGAGGGATCAATCATTGCTGGAAGTTTGACAGAGGAGACATCAAACTTCTCTACTTACTACTTTAGCCAAACCGTGAAAACTAAGAAAACCCGTCGTAGACGATACGACGATGGTGGGGTTGGCCGAACATATCACTTGGAGGGTGTA
This sequence comes from Draba incana, assembly GCA_963576765.1. Classification (NCBI taxonomy): domain Eukaryota; kingdom Viridiplantae; phylum Streptophyta; class Magnoliopsida; order Brassicales; family Brassicaceae; genus Draba; species Draba incana. The sequence goes on along the minus strand of OY755203.1, from coordinate 6,779,684 downwards.
CCAGATGTTTTCTGTGATGTAGGTCGGATGGGTGGAAAAGTGAAGGAATCAACGTGGTGTTATTTCAAGCATATGCAAGCTACCCATACGTATATAATGCTAAATCGTAACTACTTTCAGCCATATGAGAGGCGTATATATATGTATATATTTATATATATTAATTGAAAATATATATACAACTAATTAATTAACGGGTGTACAGAATGTTAGAAGGCCAAATACGAGAAGCATTTCCTGAACTAAATGATGAAGAAGTTCAATTTTACCTAGAACGTGATTTTGCTGGCTGGATGCGGGAGAAGGTAAGAACCATATGCGCGCATGAGTTATATTAGTATTACTTATATACTAATTATTTCAATTTGACAATAGGTGGCGAAGAAATCTCGACAAAGTTGGCCTTTATGGGTACATGAGTTTGTTTTGGGGCCCATTGCAAGCATAAAAACGAGTAAGATGTATTGTACTCGCGGCTTTATTTTTCACACATTTCAGCATGGACAAAATAAAGCCACTGCAAATTATGGTATTCATGTCCCGGGCGATACAAACTTCTATGGTATTTTGAAAGAAATCATTGAGATTGAGTATGTTGGTGTGTTGAACTTGAAAAGTGTATTAGTTCGTTGTGATTGGTTTGATCCAACCAATGGTCTCGGGGTTAGAACCAGCAAATTTAGAGTTATTGATGTAAAAGGAAATAGGAGCTACACTGACAAGTTTGAGCAATTTGTCTTAGCATCCCAAGCAGAGCAAGTAGTCTTCATTCCTTACCCTCGTACTCGTGGACGACGAGATCAAGATTGGCTATCCGTTATTAAAGTTAACCCAAGGGGTCGAATTATCGGGGGGTTAGCAGTTGATGCTGATGATCATCAACCCCCAATGCAACCTGCAAGAACCGAAGAAGTTTCGATCCTTACAGAGGTAACCACCGATTTGACAAGAATTGACCCACTTCATAGTAGTCTTGATGTGATATTCGAGGATTCAGAAGGAAACGAAGATGAGTTTGATGAAGACGAAGAGGAAGATGAGGACGACGATGATGACGAAGATGGCGGAGTAGAACGTTTTGTTTCTGATCATGACGAAGAAGATTAATAAAATTAATATTAATTATGTGTATATATTAAGTATGTATTTTCGAGTGTGGTGCAAAAATAATTTTTTTTAAACAAGATATATAATAATTTGCTACGTTTTTGCGACGAAATCATCGCAATTTCGTCGCAAGTATTAAGATTTGCGACGTATTTGCGACGATTCGTCGCAAAAACGTAGCAAACTCCTATACCCTAAACTCTAACCAATCCATTATTTATATTGGCTCTTCGTCGAATAAAAATGTATGAGTCGTCTAATAAATAACAATCCCTCTATAATTGTTGAAATAAAAAACTTATTAAAACTTCATCGAGAAACACATATAACGAAGTATCACATACATGCACTTATACAAGAATATGATCAATCTATCATTTTTGCAGGTTTTACGAAAAACATCAATTAATTGACTACCTTTGCTTCATACATGGACTAAGAACCTAAACAAGTGTATATTTAACTTTTATGAATCGTAATTTTGGTCTAAAACATCCAAACCCCTAAGTATACCCTAAACCTCGTTTGCGTGGAATTTGCGACGAAACCGTCGCAAATGCGTTGCAATTGTTAATTTGCGAGGTATTTGCGACGAATTCGTCGCAAATCCGTTGCTAAATTTGCTACATTTTTGCGACCATAGTTACGGTCAACTCTATTAATTGGTCGTACATTCACCTTGAGATTTACAGTTTGCGAGGCATTTGCGACGATTTGTTTTAATGTTTGCGAGGCATTTGCGACGTTTTATGGGCGGGAAACGAAAAGTGTGGCGGCAAACATGCATTGGGTGAAATATGCGGCCAAATTTGCGACCAAATTGCGAGGAAAAGTTTTCCCTATATAAGCAATTCTAATCCCTCGCTCATTCCTCACAACTCTCTTCTCTCTCTACAAAAAACATTTCTCTCTCTACAAAAAAGTTCCGTCGACCTTCCAAATCATTCTCGTTCGATCCCTCGACCTTCCAAATCTTTCCCGACCTTATAAGGTAATTCTCTAAATTTTCTTTTATGATTTTTAAGTTTTTCTTTCGTATATAATTTATTAGTTAATTGTGGTTTATAGGAGAATGGTTAGGAATAATTAATTAGGAATGAAATTGTACTAGCGAATTGAGGATTAATTAATATTGTTATTATAATAGTTAAAATTGTTAATTTACTAATTTTGTTAAATTATTTAATGTTATCATTAAAATTGTTAAAATCAATATTAGTTTACATATTTTTTAAATATGCTATTACTAATTTCAAAAATTATAAAATTTATTTAGATGGCGGAGAACGAGTATACCTATAGCGAGTTCGTACAGACTTCTGCTGGTCGTGGTAGAGGTCATTCACGACCAGGACAGCGTACACATCCCACGCACGCCTCTGCTTCCCACTCTGGTTCCAGGATGCCTGAGTCACAGCCGACGCCACCTCCCGAGGCAAACCCTGGACGAGTTCTTTCATGGGATGACATGACCTTGGGGCAGCTTCTCGTGAGTCCTGGACGGCAGGTTCTTCCCCATTTAGAACCTGAGCCTACCGGCAACGCTGTGTGGTAAGTAAACTTTTTTACATAGTTTTAATTTAATTTTGTTTAATAATTATTAATATATTTACACATAATATGCTTTTTATATATTTTTTTAGGTTTTGCAAAAATTCGGTCGGAAAGGATGTTAGAAAGATCATAGAGCGGGATTTCAAGATGTGCCACACGAGTTGGAAGTATGTTACCCCGAAGATCAAGGATCGGTGGTACAAAACATTCGCGGTAATTTTTTTTTATATATTTTTTAATTTTTATTTATTTATTTATTTAATTTTGTAATTTTATAACTTATGTTCTAATTTATTACAATTTACAGCAAAAATACTATTGAGATCCCGGGATTAATGGTTTAGTTCGTAAGGAATTTGAGGAGAAAGCGAAGAACCGTCTCAACGACCAAATAGGACGGTGGAAGAAGAAGTGGCAAAAGAATCCGGATCCGAAGGTATGTATGCCATCTTTCTTCGATCCCAATATTTGGGCTGGCCTTGTCGCCCTCTGGCAGTTGGAGACATCTCAGGAGATGGCTGCCCGGTGCTCGGCTGCTCGATTGACGAAGGTTGGCGGTACTGGGACAGATTTCTTATGCTCAGCATGCTGTTAACATTGTAAGTTATTAATTTTTTTACTTTCAATTTTTACGGTCACAAAAATCTCAACTTCTAATATGTTTTCATTTTCAGGCCGTGGATAAGGGAGTTCCCGCAACGATGCCAGAAGTTTGGGAGAAGACCCACCGCAGGCCGGACGGGACATGGGTTGATGAACGTGTCCACAAGCTCCACGACAATGTCATTGACCGAGTCGAAGAACTCTCAACCCAGCTTACTCCCGATGGTCAACCTACTCAGATGACACCGATGGCGATCAACCAGGTCGCATTACAGGTAAAAACTTAACATTTTTAAAAATAAAATTATATTATTATTATTTATGTAAAATTGTAAACTTTTAATTTTATTTTGTAGATGGCTCCTCGAACCCGTAAGGGAAAGATGGCATTTACCGGATCTATCCGGACGGATGATCACGGAGTACCATATTGTCCCGTTTCGAGATTTGCGACGGATCCGCAATTAGCCAAGGAGCTCCAGGAAACAAAACAACGGCTCGGTGAAACGGAAAAAAAGTTCGAGAGGCAAATGACCGTCTATGATAATATGTTCGCTGAGTTAGCGAAGACGAACCCCGTCCTTGGCGAGATTATGCGACGGGACCAGACAACGAAGGAGGCACATCGACGACCAGGGATCCGCTCGATGATATTAATTTGGATTAGATTTATGTATTTTCGGTTTTATTAGATTTGTTTTCGGATTTAGATTTGCGTATTTTCGGTTTTAAAATACATTATTTTATGTTTAATATTTAATTTAAAATATTTTCGATTTTTTTTTTTTTAAATTATAATTTTTTTTTTTTTAATAAATCACATTGAAAACCCTCGCAAAAAAGTCGCAAGGCCGCCGCAAATAGAAGCCGCAATTCCGTCGCAAATACGATGCAAACAAAAGTCGCAATTCCGTCGCAAAATTCGACGCAAAACCGTCGCTAAAGTGACGCAAATGTTTACCCCGTAAAACCGATGCAATTGCGTCGCAAATCTGCTGTAAACAGTATTTGTCGCAAAGGCGTCGCAAAAACACCATTGCAAAATCGTCGCAAAATTAGCGACGATTTTGCGACGATTTTTGGTTTGCGACGAGCTTGTTGCGACAAACGAAAAATCGTCGCAAATAGATTTTTGCTACGAATTTGCGACGAAAATCGCCCTCGCAAATGGGGGTGTTTTCTTGTAGTGTTAATCATAGTTGGACTTTACTTAAGTTTCGAAGACTAGTCTGAATTTTGGTTCAAATTCTTCCGACCGATGGATTAGTATATATATAAACTAGAATATAACTCGCGTGATGCGCGAGTTTTTTTAAAAATTTTATTAGATTTAGGGAAAAACAATATGGTTTATCTTATTATTTATATTTGACAAAAAAACAACCAATTCTTTGTAAACAAAAAATAATAATTGACTTGAAATTAAACTAATTGCTTATGTTATCTATATTGCATAGACATAGATATATAAAGTAATTTTCAACAATTTCAATATTGATGGTTACTATTTAAAAATAAATATATTTATTTGGAACTTTGTTAACTATATAAATTTGACAACTAAATAAATTATGTTATCTAAATAACTGGTTAAAATTTTATAGTAAAATAATTATTTATTATACAACCTCTTTCTATATTATGATTACTGATCATCTTTTTTTTCTTCTTTAATTTGTTTTTTGTATATACATATATATAAAGAGTTAGTATTTATTTCTTGACGTACTTTTGTTAGCTATGAATATGTGTTTTTAATAAAAAAATGTTATGTTGGATTGTTATTTAATTTATTTAAGATATTGTAGTTAATGTAGTAGTAGTATTAATTTTAGTAATTAATTACATTTGACCAACAAAAATTAATTAATTAATTATATAAAAAAAGTAGATAACACATGTCATCTTCTCATAGCTTTTTGGTTTGTGTAAACCTTAAAATATTATATAGATACTATTTTGGCATTTGGTCATCAAATCAATAAGTAACTAGCCTTTTAGAGTATGTTCATAAAAGACACTTTTGATGGATGTCTAAAAATCATTTTAATTAAATTTAATTAAATTAAAATCATTTTTAGGCATTTTTGAGTCTAATGTTTCAAAAAAATCTTAAATAAGACACTTTAGTTTTGTTTTTTGGATCTATAGGTCTAAAGTTAAATCTTAATGTATTAATTAGACACACTCAAAATCTTAATATATTAATTAGACACACTCATTTAGATCTCATTATATCTTTAATGAACATGCTCTTATGTATAAAGTAAAAGGCAATAAATATGTAATCTCTAAAAGTTTTATATAAACGATTTTGCTATGCTTTTACGGAGAAATGGCGACAAAATAAAAAGTCTCTCGTAGTCCGTCTTATCTAATAAAAACCATCGAGAATCCAATGTTGATTTCCAAAACGGAACAAACCTAATTCAAGATATGATGTCAGGATAAAGCTTGGGCAATTTATTGCAAAAAGTGTATAATCATAAGGAACAAAAAAAAAAAAGTACAAGAATACGTACAATAACAGTAAAGCCCATATAAATCACGTGTCCCTCCTAACTCTAAAGTCACGAGCTACTTACCCACACGGTTTCTATAAGAACCAAAGAAACACTAACACAATTGTAACACCATCATCACCAGCTACTTACCCTCACGGTTTCCGTGATTGATGAATCCCACCAAATTTTAGCAAAAAAAAAAACATTATCCACAAAAACACATTTTTTTTCTTCTTAAAAGATCATATCGATCAAATACTTTAATCATTATACGCAAAGATGGCAACTAATACGCATAGGAAGATGATTGTGTTTCCGAGCAAGAACGAATTGTCGGAAGCGATAGCTGAGTACACTGCTAATCTCTCTGCCAAGTTCTGTAAGGAGAAAGGCCTTTTCACCGTTGTTCTCTCGGGCGGCGACCTCATCGATTGGCTATGGTCTTTAAATCTCACTCTCCTATTTATACATAGTTTGTCCTTTGAAAAAAATCCATTAATAATGATCTAATTATTTTTATCAACTAATTACTTGCAGCAAGTTGGTGCAACCTCCTTACCTTAATTCAATCGAATGGTCGAAGTGGCATGTCTTTTGGGTCGACGAGAGGGTTTGTTCATGGGATGATCCAAACAGTAACTACAAACTCGCCATGGATGGGTTTCTCTCCAAGGTTTCATTACAATTTCTTCTCTTTTTTTATAGAATTTTTTTTTTTTCTTTTTGTTACAATTTATTTACTATGATATTTCGATTAATTATAACCTTTTTTTTTTTTATTAATACCTAATCATATCTTAGGTTCCGATTCCAAACAAGAACATCTACGCAATCGACAAACACTATGCGACTGATGGTAACGCCGAGCACTGCGCGGAGCTCTACCAGGAGTGCCTAGAGAATCTGGTGCAGGAAAGCATAATCACAATATCCCCAAACACACATTACCCTCAGTTCGATCTCCAGCTTCTAGGGATGGGTCCTGATGGACACATGGCTTCTCTTTTCCCTGGACATCCTCAGATCAACGTGACGGACAAATGGGTCACTCACATTACCGACTCTCCAAAACCGCCACCAAGGAGAATCACATTCACTTTACCGGTCATTAACTCGTCTTCGTACAACCTTATGGCCGTTTGCGACAAAGAACAAGCACATGCCGTAGCTGAGATCATGAAGCACAACAAGCCTTTACCTTCCGCTCTTCTAAGTGCACAAGTTGAAACAGTTTGGTACATTGACGAAGCAGCTGCCTCCATGCTCTAGAGAGCCAAACACTTAAATATTGGTGTTTTTCTTTAATAATCTCTAAGTAGCTTTGTGAGACCGAGTTGGTGCGGTTTGCTTGCATGTGTGTTAAATAACTGGCTAACAATGCATTTTGCGTATGTTATGTACCAAATGTATTGAATCACCGATTTGTTGTTTCTCTCTAGTTGTTTGTGAGTCCCATACGACTATGAGTTATAATAATAATAATAATAATAATAATAATAATAACGACGTATCGTCATTTCATGAATGAATGGTGTCTAATAAGTTTAATTAACTATATATACTTTTGAATTTAATATTTTGTTTTATTTTTTCCGAACTCATTCAATTTGTCCATTTGTTTTTGAGTATCTATATATACTTTTATAGTATCATATACCACCTTAATTATAGTATTGTATATACCTACATTGCGAAATAAAATATTAAATTAGTTCATGTACGCGTATTCATGCATAAGAAGAGAGAAATGGATGTATATATATATATATATATATATATATATATATATAATGGTTTAATTTTATATTGTACCACATGCTATACGACTTAGGAAATATGGTGTCTAGGTTTAATTAACGATTGATGACTGACCTAACTGAGATTTTTGTTTGTAAAAAGAAAAACTTTAAGATCACGGACCTAAGTAATGGAAATGTAGCTGTCAATGGTAAATGTAGATTAGCCTTTAGCTATGGCTTGTGTATGTTGTTTTCAAGTAACACGGATTTGCCCAAAATTTATTGCTCTATATATGTGAGCAAATAGAGAAACAAAGTAAATTGAGATTATAATATGGTTGTTGAACCACTAAGAAAAAGGAGTCATTTGTTCAAGAGAATGGTAGTTTCTAATGGAAATGTTTTCAGTCGAGTTGTTAGTCAATTAACAAATTGATTTTGGTTTGAATAAATTCAACATTCAGTTGGAATAAAATAATACAATATAGTACTTAAATTGCTTACCGATCAATTGCGGATGTAATGTTTGTAAAAGTTTTAGATGATGATGCAAATAGCGTTGTTTGTTGTCTTGTGTGTTGTAGATGAAATGTCCACTAAAGTTAATTAGGTCCAATATCGTGTTCACTAGCACTAGCTAGAGAGTGATGTAAGTTTTCAAACGTTTTAGAGAATATGATGCAATAGGAGGACTATTCAACATTTAGTTTTATTACATAAAAGTAGGTAGTTGATAACTAAAAAACGAAATTAGTTAATTTCCTACATTTGTGCCAAATTTATGTATACATGGACCAAATTTTCAAACCTTAAGGGTTTATAAGAAAAATACCTGGGATGTAATTTATACAAATGATTATTGAATCTATCGTTTCTGTCGAATCATGTGCAAGCAAGCTAATAATTAGAGATGGAGAGGAGACAAAACAATATTATCGTCGTAAACTTTATATTATTAGTTTATCGTCGTACTCTTATAACTAACTGATTATTTTCTTAAAGTAGTTAAATAAATCAGGAGCACGTTCCAATGACGATTCTAGACAGCTCACACATTGTCTATATCTCTGCGGATTAACATTATTTGAACTTCACCAACTCCGCCCTCCAAATACGAACCAAACTAAAGTAAACAAAAAAGAATATTTTGATCAAAAAAAAAAAAAAAAAATATCAGGTTTTCTTAATTTGATAATGTTTATTTTTTTTTTGATAAAGGTTAATTTGATAATGTTCTTTTCACAATTTATTTCAGTTTGATATAATTTTTTTGTCGCCTATCCCCTTACGTATAAAAGACAACTACGCTATGTATAATGTGTACTCATAAAAATCTATCTAAAAAAATGTTGACTAAGAAGTGAAAGATCGACCTGCCTCATTCTTCTTCCTCCTCTCTTTAAATATTACATCTCATCAATCAGATAGTATCTCATATAGAGAACAATATGGCATGTGTTTTGGCGAAAACGAAGAGGAAGAAGATTGTGTTTCCGACCAAGAAAGAATTGGCGGAGGCTATGGCTGAGTACACGGCCACTCTCTCCGCCAAGTTTTGCAAGGAGAGAGACTATTTCACCGTAGTCCTCTCCGGCGGTGACCTCATCTCTTGGCTCTCGTAAAGTCTTTGAATCTCATTCATTTGTTTAGTCTGATATTATAAAAAGATTAATAATTTAATGTAATCAATTAACCTTTGTAGTGAATTGTTGGAACCAAAGTACCTTGAATCCATCGAATGGTCAAAGTGGCATATCTTTTGGGTTGATGAGAGGGTTGTTCCATGGGACGATAAAGACAGCAATTACAAACTCGCCATGGATGGCTTTCTCTCCGAGGTAACATCATCACATATCAAGATGCTCACAATTGAAAGTCAACTTTGTAAAATATATTCATGGCGTTCATGCTATGATTTAGATGCCTTGAACAAAAATTTATATGTAATTTATTGATGTTGAAATATTTAATTTATTGATGCCATTCATATACTAACTAGAGTAGGTCTCTTCTCGTTTTCGATGTGACTTTTTATTGAAATAAATTATCTTATAACAATATGTAGGTTCCGATTCCAATTGCGAACATATATGCAATCGATCAAGACTGTGCGGCCCTTGGTGATGCCAAGGGAGCCGCACTTCTCTATGAGGAGTGCATCAAAAGACTAGTGAACCGAAACATCATCCGCACGTACAAATCGTCTGGCTTCCCTCAATTCGATCTCCAGCTCCTAGGAATGGGTCCGGACGGTCACATGGCGTCTTTGTTCCCGGGACATTATCAGATCAATGAGAAGTCAAAGTTGTTAACTTATATCATTAACTCCCCAAAACTGCCACCAAAGAGAATCACCTTCACTTTACCGGTAATTAACTGTGCTTCCTACAACTTATGGCCGTATGCGATGAGGCTCAGGCCGATGCGGTCGCAAAGGTTTTCAAAAATGATTTGGACTTGCCTTCAGCTAGACTCACAGCTGATACAGAAGCCATTTGGTATCTTGACGAAGCCGCTGCGTCCAAGATCCCAAAACCAAAAGGTAGTATTTTCTCTACTTGTATCTGATATTGCTGGTTGGGTTAGTTCGGTATTGTAAACCAGCTACGTTTGTATTTCTCTTGTCTATGTTCTAATAATAAGTTGTTTTATCCTGGCTTAGTAGAATCTTTTTTTTTTCGATTGCAATAGAAATATTTCTCATTGTTATTAATTTTGTTACCATACTTTAACAGTTGGTTTAGGTGGTTTAGTATTGATAATCCTAATTTGTTGTATCAATCTAAGAGTATTAATAACAACAAAATTAATTTAAATGTATGAAAAAAATTTACTCTAAATTTATAAAAACAAGTTAAATCTTTCTTTTATAATTGCATCTCGAAAACCATATCTCCTCATGTCTCTAAAGTCACAGCTCCCACAATTCCAAATCTCACTAATCCAAAAACTTGTTAAATATCACAAAACTAACATCTTCAAAGACTCTTATGACGTATATTTACTATTCTTTTAATTGAAAATGCCAATTACCTAGTTAAGATATTCTGTTGGAACTGCTCTTAGATGCTTTTAAATGGTAAACAAATAAAAAAACCATAGTTTGTCTCTTATATTGTAAGTTAACTATGTCGTTTATGGAAATGGGTACTCAGAAAAAAAAAAGAATAAATAAAACAATTTTGTTGTACTACTACATCAATAACTTAGTTGAACACAATCCCGCCGAATCTCCTCCATTTCCATTCAAGAACCCTAATTTTTCACTCAATCTGCCGAATCCTTTCGTAGCTTTGTTTCCACCATGTTTAAGAAGAGATTTCCGAATACAAGATAAAGGGTTTATTTCATTAGAAATCTCTACATAATTCCTTGTTCCGCCTTAAGAGTCACTCGTTTCTTCTGAATTGGTAAGTTTCAAGAGTTATGAGAAACGAAAACTCTACTCTAATCTTTTGGAGGAAGGAGTTAGATACTTGGGTGAACACAATGTCGTGATGCTTGATTGTAGAGAAATCAATGGAGAATATGTGGTAATTTGTAAAGGTAGCAACGGAAAAAAGGATATCGGCTATGATGGATAATATATGTGTCACTTAAGGTGATGTTTATATTGTCGGGCGTGAAAAAAAAAAGAGGAAATCTAGAGCCGGTCATACCAAGTCGCAATACATTCTCAACGATTTCTACTCTGTGGACATTGAAATGACTCCTTATGCATTGATAACAAAAAAATCCATGTTGAGAATAGGAGAATAAAAGGTTTTTGGTTGAAGATGGTGAAGATTTCAATAACCTTTGTGCCCCTATAAATTATGGGAAAAGACACAAGAGAGGGAGTTAGCTTATTGTGCAAAATTTGGAGAAATTTGAAAATATGAGTCGCTACAAGACTAGGAGAAGACTTAAGGAGAAAAACTTTTAATATATTAAGCTAATAGTATCATTCGACCCAATTCATAATATTCTTGGAAGAAAATTTATTATACGATTTCAGAATGCAATGTTATAAATGATATCATAATCATTCAAGTGTTAGAATATTATCATAATGCAATGTTATATGTGTTTACAACATTGTTATCATGATGTATTACATAATGTTACATAATGTAATGTTATCATAATGTAATGTTATATTGATGGAGTAAACAAGTTGTCCATAATTGTGATAAAGATATTTTTTTATATTGTCCACAGAAACAGAAATAGAAACTCCCTTGGGAACACTGTTGTTTTCGTAGTCCCATTTAATCTACAAAATAAAAACAGACATACAAACACACGAATTCAAAATCAATCAAGTAAAACGAATGAAAGTGTGAGAGAAAGTACTATACCTCCCGCGATGATACTAGAGGTGGAGGTGGAGGTGGAGGTGGAGGTTGAGGTGGAAGTAATCGGCATCGACGTCGGTGTTTAAAACAGACTAATTTAAACACATCTCGACCTAACCATATGTTACGCATCGTGAGAAATCGGCGCTCTTTTCTTCATCTCGGTAAAGAAAGAGGCAAAACGAAGACGATGAGTTGACTATGGTTTTTTTTTTAACGATGAGGAGTATATCACCCGACCTTATTTCTTCTTCTTCATGGTTGACTCAACCATTTCATTTGTAATCGAAAAATTATCCGGTAAGCTCTTTCTATCCTTTCGTTTTGTAATATAATATTGGATATTCAACCAGCGGATTTAATCGATCTATCTTGTCCTTCAAATTGTTTGTAATTGATTTGTTTTGTAATGATCTAAATTATGGGAAAAGGCACAAGAGAAAGCGTAAGCTTATTGTGCGAAAATTGGGGAAATTTGAAAACATGAGTCGCTACAAGACTAGGAGAAGACTTAAGGAGAAATTTTTTTAATATGTTAAGCCAATAATATCATTCGATCCAATTCATAATATTCTTAGAAGAAAGTTTATTATGCAATTTCAGAATGCAATGTTATAAATGATATCATAATGCATTCAAGTGTTAAAATATTATCATAATGCAATGTTATATGTATTTACAACATTGTTATCATGATGTATTACATGTAATGTTATCATAATGCAATGCAATGTTAAAAATGTTATCATAATGCAATGTTATAATGCGTCGTAAAATTGTTCATCGAGCCTCACCAACACTACAAATTGAATAATCGTTAAAAATATTTTTCTTCAAATCTATAAATCTAGACAACTCTAGGTTTATGATCCGCTTGAAGACTTACCATGTTTATGCTTCACTGATTTTTTTTGAGGATTATGATCTACCAAAAGTGTGAATTGGTCTCGATGAACCAAAACTCTATAGTGGTTTTGAGGGTGATGAAAAATCAATAGTTTACCGTGGTATCAATAGTTTTGGGAGCACACGACATCGTTATGTTTGATTGTATCAAAATCAACGGAGAAGCTGTCGTACTCTGTAAAAGCAGTAACGGTATTAAGGAGTTTGTCTATGACGAATACATATACATGTCTTTTGAGGTGATGTTTATATTGTTGGGTGTGAAAGAAGCAAGGTGAAATCTAGATCGGGTCATATCAAACCCCCAATACCTTGTCCATAATTTATATTCCGTTGACCTTGAAATTGTTGAAGATAATGAGGATGCGAACAACCAGGATAATACAAAGTTCAAGTGTTAGATCATAATGCATTTTATTATACAATTTCATAATGCAATGTTATAAATGATATCATAATGCATTCAAGTATTAGAATGTTATTATAATGCAATGTTATATGTGTTTACAACATTGTTATCATGATGTATTACATAATGTAATGTTATCATAATGTAATGCAATGTTAGAAATGTTATCATGCAATGTTATAGTGCGTTGAGCCTCACAAACACTACAAATGAATAATCGATAAAAATATTTTTCTTCAAATCTATAAATCTAGACACGACAATGTTGATGTTTTATCATATGTCTCTAAGTCACATCTGCTATAATCTTAAATCTCACTAATCCACCAAACTTGTTTCTAGCCATTAACTTGTTCAATATCACAAAACTAACATCTTCAAATATTTTTATGACGCAGATTTAGGTTAAGGAGTGCAAAAGCATTGGGTCTATAATGAAACGTTTAATTGGAGCAAGCAAAATATATGTATGAGCCAATCTTATTCTTAATTGGTTTGATCCCAGCTTAGTACATACAATTTTATTCTTAATGTTATCATCAGATTTTCTTTAGTTGGTTTAGACTAGACTGGAAGTCTAATTCGTTAGTTAAAATGAAAAATGAAGTGCATAAACATATAACCGGATTGAATTACCGGCTAAACCGAGGATTTATCAAATCAATCGGCCGGATTGGTCCAAGATCGAAATACAAAACAAGATGTATAAAAAAGCTCAAACATTTTCCATGGCTTCTTCTTCTTCTTCTTGTTTCCTCCGTTCGATTCTCTTCTCTTCTCCCACCAACCTCCGATCTCGATCATCACCTTCTCTCTTCCCAAAGAATCTCACTTATTCTTCTTCTTCTGCGTCTCGTTTTGAGTCGTTATCGATCGGGACTGGATCTAGTCGGAAGTGAAGAGTATGGCTGCGGAATTGGGAAAGGAAGAGAAGAAGAGAGTGGAGATTTATGAGCTGGAGGAGAATTTGGCCGTTGATTTGGCTAAATTCACAGCTAATCTCTCCGATAAGTTTTGTAAGGAGAGAGGTGCTTTCACCGTCGTTGTCTCCGGCGGCTCACTAATCAAATCTCTCCGGTGAGTTTGTGTGTGTCTTAGATTCTGGATTTCAAAAAAAAAAAAACGAATTTGATTTAGGGATTGGAAAATTGCGATTAAGGGTCTCTTTTGCTGTGTAAATTTTGATTTGAATGTGGCTTGTGGATGAATTCGAACTTTTACTCTGTCGAATTAATTAGATTCTGATTTCTACTATGGGTGTAAAATTGATTAGCCAATTTTGATTTGGTGCATGAATGGGCTTGGTTGGTTTTTGCAATCTCTGCAAAATCTTTTTTCTATGGAGTTGTGGTTCTTTTCAGTTCATTATGGAGATCCATTTTGGCTGATAAAGAACATAGCTTTCACATCTGACACACTCTAGTTTCCTAGTAATGTCTTTTTGATGCAAATTTCAGGAAATTAGTAGAACCCCCTTACGTCGATTCAATCGATTGGTCAAGGTGGCATTTTTTCTGGGTGGACGAGAGGGTTGTTCCCAAGCATCACGATGACAGCAACTACAAACTGGCTTATGATTGTTTCTTATCCAAGGTTTTTTCCTCTCACATCTTGCAATTCCAGGTTTCTCTTTATTTATAAAATTCAGTTAAATAACTCTCTTATCATTTTTCCTTCAGGTTCCGATTCCGCCGGGAAACGTATATGCAATCAACGAATCCCTCTCTGCCGAGGCAGCAGCGGATGATTACGAGACATGCCTCAAGCATTTGGTCAAGACCAACATCCTCCGCGTATCTGAATCAACGGGATTCCCCAAATTTGATCTCATGCTTCTCGGTATGGGACCTGATGGTCATGTGGCATCCTTATTCCCGGGACACGGTCTCTGTAAAGAGAGCCAGAAATGGGTAACTTCCATCACAGACTCTCCAAAACCGCCGTCTGAAAGAATCACTTTCACGTTCCCGGTCATCAACTCATCTGCGCATATAGCTTTAGTCGTTTGCGGTTCTGGGAAAGCCGAAGCTGTTCAAGCAGCTCTGAAGAAGACTGGAGATGTACCTGCTGGTTTGGTTAGTGCTGAAGACGATCTGGTTTGGTTTCTTGATAAACCAGCCTGTTCCAAGCTCTAAAAACCAATTTATGGTTTAACTTACCAATGTGACTAGTCTGGTTTGCTTTTTTGGTGTTGTTTGGTTCTTCACTCCATTTATGTTATGGGAGAGACTGTTGTAATAAAAGTGTACTTGGTAAGGCAAAATAAAATCAACGATTTCTTTGATTTGTTGTGGGTAAAGTAGTCAAAATGTGTCAATTATCTCATGGTTGTTTTGAGATTTTGACTAAGTTTGTGTAGTTGAGATTTGAGAGTTGAACAAAATATATTGTTGTAGTGAGTGAGTGAGATATTTTTCTAAATTTGTTTAGTACCCCAATTTTCACAGATGCATAAAAAGAAAAGTTGTTGAAATGAGATCTGACTGAGGAATTTAATGGAATGAAAGTTTTTTTATGAAACTAAAGAAAAGACTTATAGTTGGAAACATACAGTAAGTATATGGTAGATCAAAAAAAGTCATAATGAGAGATAGAAAACAAACAACATTAATTTTTCCATATCAAAATTTTTGACTTGACATTATTTACCAAACCAAGTATAATCTATATGTATTAAATTATTCAAAATTCTAAATTAATCAGAAACTGACATAATAAATGCACATAGATATTATGTTGAATTGATAAAGGCCAAATAAATAAAAAGAAGAAAAGTAAAAGGACTAAAAGTACAAAATCGAAGTTTTGTCAACGTGTTGGTGGGTTCCTATAAGAAAGCAAATAAATAAGGAAAGCTTAAAAGACTTCATCTTCTTACTCGGAATTGACTTCCCCTTTACATAGATTCTAGAGAGAGAGAGAGGAATAAAAATCCAAACTTTCTAGAGAGAGAAGCGGAAGCTAGTTTTGGGTCGTATGGTTTTCGCCGGAGTTTTAGGTAAATTCGGTTGCTTTAAATTTTTCCGATTTGTAGATTGTTTAAATTGGGGAGGAAGAAGAGAAGAATCTGGATTCGCAATTTTGGGGTTTTAGATGAAAGCACTTAGAAGGATCCAAACGAGATCTTCGTTTCCGAATTCGCCATTATCTTCATCTTCTCCGGCGTGGACTCACTTGCGTTCTGCTTTTGTCATTGTCACTTCTTCCTCTTCCTCATCTCCAGCTTCTTGCTCTTCTTCTTCCGATCCGTGAGTCTAACAATAGATGATTGATTATTTACAATTTCGCCATTTGCGATCGATTGGTTTTTAGATTGAGTATTATTAGAGTTATTCTGTTCAAAAAGTGGAATCTGAAAATTTTGTAACTTGATTTTTCAAAAATAAGAAAATTTAGTAACTTTGCTTCTAATGGTTGTTTTTTTTATTAATGGATATATGAATTTAGTGTTGATCTATGGACATGTCTTGTTTTATGCTCCATGGTTAGTTTTGTATCAGAATTGAAACAGTTTTTTTAATTTTTTTTTTTTGGTTATGTGTTCAGGCATAGACTCAAGTCACCTTGGTCACGGAGGAAACGGAAGAAACCGCTAACATTTCGCCCGTGGAGAAAGTTTTTCACACCGGAGGGTAGACTTCGGAATGGAGGAGTTGATTTGTTGAAGAAAGTCCGGAGTAGAGTGAGTTAAAAGCTTTGTGAAGTTGTTATTGTTTTACAAATATTTTTCGAATATTCATTTTCGCGTATTTTCCTTGTAGGGCATTGATCCTAGCATTCGGTCCGAGGTCTGGCCATTCCTTCTTGGAGTGTAAGTACACTCAAAACTCTATTAGTTGCAATAATGAAATCTCTACTGGACATTGTCTTGCTTATAGTGCTCGTGGTTCGTAAAAGATGTGTACGATTGAATTATGGTTGAAAATGTTACAAATTTTGATTGATTTTATTGTCTTCTATGCAAACAGGTGTGATTTCAATAGTTCCAAAGAAGAGAGAGTTGCTACAAGAACTTGGAGAAGGTGAGAAACAGATGAATCACCGCTCGAGAATCTTAATTTGTTCGTCTTTGACTTGAACTTACTTAACTTTTGAAATGCAGAAAAGTGTATGAGAGACTACGGAGACAGTGCAAAAGGCTTCAAAGAAGAAACAGTGGCACTTTTAAGTTAAACAAGATCAATAACACTACTCAAGATGGTCATAATAGCTGGTCTATTGCGCAAGACACTGACAGTTCGTGTTCCGATGACGAGTCTCTCTCTAGTGACAAAGACATCACAGAAGATATTGGTTACATAAGTGAGGCCTCATGTACACTTGACCGAGACTACTCTGGTTCAAGAGGCCTGAATTCGGAGTCTGAGGACTCGGATTCGTCAGATGAGAATGATTCTGTTCAACTCGTTCCTTCTTCCGAAGAGAGGGACGAGAATAGTACTACTTCTCCATCCAGCGTATATATCTCCCGTACCAAAGAGGATTTTGTGACTTGGCAGCGTATTATCCGACTAGACGCTGTCCGTGCCGATACAGATTGGACCCCTTATTCCCCATCTCAAGCTATAGTATCAGACGATAGGGCACGTCGTGCTGCTGAAGCAGTTGCTTTAAAAGATTACAGTCATTTAGAACCGTCGAAAATCTTTCACGCTGCTCGGCTTGTTTCTGTTCTTGAAGCATATGCTTTATATGACCCTGAAATCGGCTATTGCCAAGGAATGAGCGATCTTCTCTCGCCTATACTATCCGTCATACCCGATGACTACGAGGCGTTTTGGTGTTTCGTTGGGTTTATGAAGAAAGCTCGTCAGAATTTCAGCCTAGATGAGGTTGGGATCACAAGGCAACTGAACATAGTCTCGAAGATTATCAAATCCAAAGACTCGCAGCTTTACAAGCATCTCGAGAAAGTCAAAGCGGAAGATTGTTTCTTTGTTTACCGAATGGTTCTTGTCATGTTTAGAAGAGAATTGACTTTGGAGCAGACGTTGTTTCTTTGGGAAGCTATGTGGGCAGACCAGGCTGCAATAAGAGCTGGGATTGGGAAATCTTCTTGGAGCCGGAGAATAAAGCAGCGGCCCCCTCCTACGGACGATTTGTTGCTTTATGCCATAGCGGCTTCGGTTTTGCAGAGGAGGAAACTCATAATAGAGAAATACAATAGCATGGAGGAGATTTTGCGGGAATGCCATAGTATGGTAGGGAAACTAGACGTGTGGAAGCTCTTAGACGATGCACACGACCTTATTGTTACCCTCCACACCAAGATTGAACATGCAATCCCATAATCCTGCTATCTAAATCTTGGTTTAACATGTCAAGGCCAAAACATAAAAATAGTCGTTTTTTTTTTTTTTTTTTTTTCTGGTGTGTTGAGAAACTTTGAGAGGTGGCTTTCTCTGTATGAGTATTATTTGCCTTGGAGATAATTGCTGCCTCCATTTTCAGTTTTGTATGTATGAAACATTTTTTGTGCCGGGAAAGAGAATCTTCCACCGGTAACAGAATTACCAACTCTTTTTGAAAAAAAAATTCAAATTTGTTAATATATATGTGGTTAACCTTAACCCCTTTGACTGTTGACAGAAACAAACACGAATTTTATTCACAATTGAGGATTACAAGCCAATCAACTCAAGCTTCCTCACCACTTGAGCTAATTCCTTAGATCCAATGAACGTGGACATTCTCAAGGATATACTCGTGAGCTAACTCATTTAGATCACGATCTTGATGATATGACTAGTTTAGTCTGACACCCCTTAACAGTAATAGCACTGGTTGTGGTGTCATTTTCCAAGAAAGATTATTTATTCCTAGAAATCGTAAGTAGAATTAGTTTAAATCATTAGCATACTTCGAAAGAACAAGATAAATAATAAAGGAAGTATAGGATCAAGCGTTTCTTCCATTATAAAAGTATAAAACATGCCTTGAACCGCTTGAAGACTCATCATCCTGTTTCAGCTTCACTGATTTGGTTCACTGGTTATAATGACCCAAAAGAGTGCAGTGGTCTCGATGAACCGATACTCTACAGTGGTCTCGAGGGTGAAAAAAGACCAGTAGTCTATCGTGGTATGTCAACGAAAGGTGCAAAATACCTCGGCGTACACGACATTGTTATGTATGATTGTCTCAAAATCGACGGAGAATCGGTCGTTCTTTGTAAAAGCAGTAATGGTAGCGAGGAATTTGGTTATGACGGGTATATATACATCTCTCTTGAAGTCATGTTTGTATTGCTAGGTGTCAAAAGAAGCAAAGTGGAACCTAGATCAGGTCACATCAAACCGCAATGCCTGGTCCACGATTTCTATTCCGTGGACCTTGAAATGGTTGAAGATGATGAAGATGCGGAGAACCAGGCAGAGTTTTTGGTTGAAGATAATGACGATTTTTTGAACATCCGTCCTCCTTTAGATTATGAGGATAGTTTCAAGACACGAAGTAGGCTTCTTGTACGGAAATGGGGGAAATACATTGGCTGCAAGATCAGGAGAATAGGATAAGAAAGGAAAAGAGTCATCTGAGCAACGAAAAGATTGTGCGGATTGTGAAGGACGCAAAGGAGTTTTCAGAGGAATACAAGAGGGTGAAGGAGATGAATATGAAGGACACAGGTTCTCATGAGAAGGTTGGTCAGAAGAACATATGTTCAGATTCCTCATTATGAGCTCCTCATTCTGAATTGTTGGACAGAATATCTTTCTCACTTCGAATGACACTTGTGTTTATTTTATGCAGGAAATCTCCACTTCAAAGATTGTCATAAATGTTCAGGCAGCATCCTCATCTGAAGAATGTAATGTTTTATTACGTTTATGCTAAATGGAAATCATCAAGTCATTACTTACATTCAGTGGTTCACAGTGGGTGGTGATTTCATTGCAGGAAAATCTCGACCTGTCTTTTTCAACCATAGCATCTTTCAGCTCACAAGTTATAAACACTACATTTCAGGTAATTTTCATAGGTTTCTGTTTTGTTTCAAAATCTGGACATCAATAGTATTGACATATCTTCCATTAATATTCAGGAGGTACCCAAAAACATTAGGAGTTTATTTGATGACGCTCCTACATACGAAGGTAAGACTGTCACGTTGATAGAAAGGAGTCTTGTTTGACAGGAATATTAGCTCTTATGTTGATTGTTATCTGAATGGCAGTCGAAAAAGCAGAGAGAGATGATAACAGTACAGAAGACCTGACTCTTGTTAATGAAGGTTGGTTTTGGGTCTTGTGATATTAATCTAAGAAGCTAATATAGTGGAGCCTGGTTTTAATTGCTGGTAATTCTGTTGGTTTTTAGGTGCAAACTTGGACAAAGAAAACAAGAGTTTACTGGTCAATGAAACTGCTTCACCCACCACTCAAACAACTATCAAATACTTTGAAGTCGATATGCAAGAACTCAATCCAGTCATCCCCATCTAAGAAATATCACATCTTTGAATTGAAGGTAAAACAACTAACAAGCATGATTAAAACTGGATTTTCTTTAATAACTGAACAATCTATGATACATAAATTTATGAATGTGATTATGTGTCATCTTTATATCTGATAGCTGTCTAGTAAAAGTTTGTTTCGAAATTAACATAATGCTCTGGAGACAGAGCACCTTAATTGTGTTTTCAAAATGTTGAATATTGACATAATGATATTTTCGTTTTCTGCTGTTGGAGAGTACCTCAAGTTCTTAAACACAGCAGATAAGTAAGTTTGTTTTCTTTCTATGTTAAAATTAATATATCTTAACAAGAGAGAGAGATGAATCAACTTGCTTTCTGATTATGAGAAACATTCCATATCCTGAGATTTAACGGGTATAATTTGGTCCACATGGTTGTTTGGATAACAAATATTCAATAATTGTGTCTAAATTGGTGTGATAAAAAAAAGGTGTAACTAACCTAAGTATGTTCTTCTATTTGTGGTATATACAGGGAAGATCTAAAGAAACTAAAGGTGAGATGATTAGTCTGATCATAAAAGTATTTAAATCTTTGTTAATGGTATAGTGCATAACTTGTTGACACTACTTACATTGATGAACAATAGGGAACTGGAGAAAAAAGGGCGACCTACATTATCGAGTGTCAAAATTTCTGGAACCATTCAAGAAAGTAAGTTTTGGATCATAGAGATCGAGTTGAGATTTCTTTTAGTTTTTACAAAATGTCAGTGTCATAAGAGTGTCACAAATGAAAAATTGCAATCAAATGTCAATCTCTATTTCTGTAATGTAACGTATGTTCATCACCAACTATTATGTTTCATTATATATGAATCTCTAACCTCTCTCCAAATTATGTATGCTCATCTTCTTGTATTTTCCCCTGCAGCTTGATGACTCGAAAGATATCGGACTCTCAGAAAAACAGGTTTCGCTTATTTTCCTGCAGTTCTTAAATTTCTCTATTCTTTTTTCACTTTTTTGGTCAGAAGTTGGTTGCCATTTCATTTTTAATGATATCATCCAAAATCTGAAGCAAAGGTCAACTTGAAAATCAGGGTTAGATGGAAGTTTGGTAGAGATATTTGAGATTTTAAGATAGAGCACCATAATTTGAGATACTTAACTCTGTCTTAATCAGTTTATAATTATCAGGAAGATTCCGATTCCGTCACAATCTTTCAGGCTCAAATGTCATTAGACAAAAAGCTTGGATGATTGATCAATTGAATATTTACACGGATCTTGGGAAATTGAATTCGTTATTTATGTTTATAAAGTGCTATAAATCGCTAGCTATGTAAGGTCCTCACAACCGGACCTTTATGCGTATGTCTCATCAGGCGCATAAAGTTCAGTGGAAAGGCTAATGAAACGTAAGTGAAGACTACTAGCAAAGTACGCTTGTGTGTCGTTTTCTAGGTGTTCATAACCTGTTTCATTTAGTACCATATAAAAAAACTGTCTACTCCTAACCTAGGCACAACTAATATACATTTCTCCGGCAATGAGTTTGGCTTCCGTCTTGAAAAATCTCTCGCCCTAGTGAGCCGCCGTGAAGTTCATACACATAGGTGGTCGAACCTTAGCCAGAGCCAGCAATGAAGAAGGCAAAATCCATAGACCATCTCCACATATCAAACCTGATGCAACAGCCGGAACCATCACCTCTGCCTTCTTACGGTTCACTTTCTGCCAAACGAAAACCACAAGGCTCCCAATACACATATCGATTGCAAACGATCCACCAACCAAGAACGGCACAGCCATCGCCATCGGGAGTGGGATCCACTTCCCTGGCCTCCCTGGCAAGAAGTCTCTTGCCAGATTGGCAACAACCGCAAATGCAAAGAACCCGTAACAAAGCTCTAGACAATGCAAGGGAAGAGCCGAGAGACCTTGGACCCCAATAATGGCCATGTTTCTATAGATGATAGCATAAGGAGCCTTGTACTCACCGTCCGGGTTTCCTACATCAAACGCCTTGTAGAAGAGGAAAAACGTGAGCGGTGCAACCACGCAACCTATCGCTGTCCCGATAGCTTGTGCTACAAGCATCGAGCGTGGTGAGGTGAGCGTTAGATGTCCGGTCTTGAAATCGTGCATTAAATCAGCTGAGACAGAGACGATCGATTTGATGAGACCACAAGCGACCATTCCCGCCACAACTCCATGGCTTTCACCAGCTAATGCCGCCATCACAAAGAGAGCCGCTTTACCGTAGTTGTAAGCCATGTTCATGTCGGTTAAACCAGCCCCGTAGGCATTACAGAAGCTGAGAGATGGCGCAAGGAGGTAAGCTACAAGGACGAAGTACCATTTCAACTGAGGGAACATGAGAGGGATTGCAATGATGGAGATAAGGGAGAAGAATAAGTATCCGGCGCAAGCCATCCATAGCGGAATGCTCTCTTTAACGAATACTTCGTTCTCTCGTTTCAAATTTTCGGATTCTTTTGTACCGTCATCTGGAATTCCTGCCACTAAAATAAATCATCGGTTATATTTTAACATCGAATATTTGGTTTTCGTAGATATAATCCGAAGATATATAACTTACATGTGTTGATGCTGTTTGTTTTGGAGAGTCTAGAGTGGAAATTTCTTCCAGTGAAAATGAGTATTTTGAGAAAGTTATAAAGTCCATCTCCTAAGATTAATGCAATGCATATAAACACCTAATAACAACAACACAAAGGAAACTTATCGGTTTCGCATTTCGCAATTTGTGAAGTTGTATAAAACTTAAGTATAATAATTCAGACCTTGTATCCATTTAAGCTTTTCATGCTACTCTCTGGCAATGTAGCAGGGAACCATTCGCCTTTTAGCCGGGCTATCAAAGGCCACATTATTCCCCACGAGAGAATTGCACCGAAGAGCAACGATAGATTCACTAAATGTGAACAGATCATTCCAGCTCCAACATATGTCATACTAAAGTCGAAGAAAAATCTGTATCCCACAAATAGATAAACATTTCTTCAATAAAAACGGTTTAAATGTTCATTAACTAGAGAAACAAAGCAATAAAAACAGAGCAAAACTCACGATTTTTTCCAAGCATGTAATCCGAATGTAGGGAACTGAGAGAAGCCGCATTCGTCACCACCTGAATAGAACCATCCAAAGAATGCCCAAAAGAAACTCAATCCAAACGATTTTATAAAACCGCGAATCTGTTTCCTGCCAAACAAAGGATCAATCATCAATATATATATCCAATTCAATCCATAAACAAATGAGGGAGAAAACAAGATTCAAGAACATGAACATACTTGGCTGTTTTATCTCCTTTGCTAGTATGAAATCCATTTATAAGAACAGCAGTTGCTGTTCCACTAGGATAAGTGAGCTTATAATCTATAATCATCACCTGTTGAACATCATTCATCATAAAAAATCACCACATTGAACCAAAATTTACTCTGTTTTATTTAACCAAGACTCTTAGAATATCATTTACCTTTCGAAGCGGTACCAATACGACAAGTCCAATGAAGCTAACCACAAAGAGGAATGATGTCATCCATCCAACACCAGGCTCTTTTATACCACGAGGATTGTTTCCAAGCGTGTTCACTCCAGTTAACTCGTACGTTCTTCGATTTAAACCCAACAAATAAGACGCAAATCCGCCTGCCATGAACGAAACAAAAATCGATATTGGTTGGTATTTATTTTTTTCAAATTACCACGAGGTTCTAAGCTGAAACCCGTAATCCCCCAAACCCGAAACCACAACATGTAATACTAGTT
Source organism: Draba incana (assembly GCA_963576765.1). Taxonomy (NCBI): domain Eukaryota; kingdom Viridiplantae; phylum Streptophyta; class Magnoliopsida; order Brassicales; family Brassicaceae; genus Draba; species Draba incana. The sequence goes on along the minus strand of OY755203.1, from coordinate 6,755,302 downwards.
TCGTCATTATTATATATACCTGCAAGAGAGATGCTGTAACATGCAACGGCACAAGTTTGAGCAATGGTGTTTTCTTGACGTGTGAAAGGAGTAGTGACGATTCCTGCTTTTTGTAGAACTTTGGTCCATGATTTGAGGAAGACGAAAGCGAGAAGAGCTGATGAGATGTTGAGATTCGGTACGAGTCCTGTCGTCAGATTTAGTTTCAGACAGATCACACTGTACACGATTCCGATCAATAAACTCGCCACGATGGCTCGAAACGTGATCTGTTTCCTCCATGGCGGTGGCTTTCTCGAATCGTCTTCGTGAAATTGACTGTGTTCACTCTCATTTTCCATTGAGAAACGAATCTGAAATTAAGAAACTAGAGATTAATCGAATTCGATTCGATTTCCTCCTACAAATCGGTTTGGTTGCTTCCTCCACACGGTAGGTTAATCCGGGGATTCTAGGGAAAAGGAGAAGAAGGATTTTGCGAATCGGGTTTTCGCGTAAGATCGAAGAAGAAGAAGAGAGAATGGCATAATAGAGAAGGTTAGATCGATGAATAAAAATTTATAGAAGAAGGGAAATGAATGAAGAGAGAGAGAGAGAGGAAGGAGAAAGTGTACTGCAAATTAAGAAGACAGTACAAATTAGGGTTAGTACAGATTTTGATTTGGTTTGAGATTCAAAGTTTTGTGAAACCAAATATGGAATACACACGCGTTTCCAGTTAAAAGACAGAGCGGGAGAGAGATATGGTTGTTGGTCTTATTACTACCAAACATCACCATTTCATTTCTTTTAGAATAATAATTTTTTTATAAAAAAAAGATGGTAATGGTAGTACTACAATTCGAAAGTTGGTTTTTGATTTATGATTAGAAAAATAGGAAAAAAATTGGAGTCCCTTGAAAGTGTCGCCACAAAAGAGAAAGAGCACTAACTTTTGAGAGGATGGAAAGAGTGGGTTTGGTTTTAAGTGCATATTTTTGACTTGAGTCAGTTATTAGTACTACATGTTCTCATCTTTCCCAATTTTGATGTGTTGTCAGTTTCTTTTCCCATAATATTACTCAATCAATGTACTGTCAAATATTCCATGGGCTGTTTTGTTTTAAATGTCAAAAAGTTATTCTCACAAAAAGAAATTTTTTATTTATAACGGTTTAACTCGTATCAAGATTGTGGTGTATTAAAAATCAATGAATTTCTTTAGTACTCCCTCCGTTTCACGAAGATAGGTTTTTTGAGTTTTTTACACATATTAAGAAAAACAATTATTATCTTTAAAAAGTGCATTGATTTCTACAATAAACAGTTTTCAAGACATCTCAACCAATAATATTTGAAACTTTTTCTTAAAAACTACAACCTTTTATGAAAATCTATATTCATGAAACAAACTCAAAAACTCAAAAAATATATATTCGTGAAACGGAGGGAATATGTTTAATAGACATTTTTATTTTGCAAAACTGGAAATAGAGTTTTCTTGTCGAGTACTTTGGGTACTTATTAGCTTTTGCATAAATTAAATGTAATTTGAAGTCAACTATCAAATGATCGGGTAGTTCCATTTTAATTTTGATATTCATTTTGTTGGTTAAAACCAGAAATTATAATATCAAAATTTATTTTACTGTTTTATTTGGCTATTCGTAGATGTTTAAACTAGTAGTAAATTATCCCGATTTAGATGAGTATTGGTGATTAGTTTGAATGATAAGTTCGGAGTACACACTTTACTTTCAAGTTAATAAAATACTAACAACTAATATCATCATCTAAAAGGAGGATTCTTTTAATAAATAATGTCATAATTTAAATTGTACTTTAAGCATCAACATACGTATAAACCATTTCCACATTCTTGATACATCCTTTTGGCATATTGCAGTTGTATAATAATTCTACATTTCCTTCGAAAATTCTCATAAATGTGTTGCTATTATCACTTAAATACTAGTAGTAGTATGTATACACCACGTACATTAAACTGAATATATTTGATAATAAATGTACCTTATGAAAATGTTATAAGCCTGGCAAATTTTTTTGGACCAGGTTGCTACATTATTATTAGGGTCAATTTGTTCTTAACGAAAATCTAACAAAAACCTCTAACTCTAATGGGTAGGATTTGGCCACATAGGAGAGTTTTGGTTAGAATTTTAGATTTCATATTTTTTTTTTGGAGAAATTTTTATTCAACTAATTTCCCCATTAAGACATTTATGATTTATCTATGAGATTCTTAATTTAAAAAGTTAAAAAAATTAATAAATATGTCGTTGATCTAGGTTCGGTAGCTAGCTAACCTTTACTAGTTCAACCTTTACTACACTTTGTATAATTTCATTGTACTTACAAACACAATAACTTAAAAAATCATTGTGTAATTTAAGAAAAAGTAGAGGAAAATTTTGTGGATTTTCCTTATACAAATAAAGTAGACAAAAACCATTAATAAATGGCTTAAACATAATATTCAACTACTACAACGTTAAAATGAGTTATACAATAACATATAGCAGCAACACATGTTTCTTTGATCAGATCAATTATAACTTTATTAGTAAATCCATTATACAGAGTCAACAGAAGAAGAGAATCCTAGAATACAGTGGTCTTAGAATACTTGAAAAAGAATTCTTCATTGTTACAGTAATTAAATAAAACTGTATAGACCTGAATCAACAGTTTTGGGAACCTGCTTGAGAAGTACCTATCAAACCCTTCAGGTACAGTCCCAAGTAGTTCTTGTAATTCTCTAGGAAGCTCTCTATAATGATTCAATTTGTTTCTTATGACCCGTAACAAATCGCGGATGCTGTCAAACTTGTACCGCCTGTAACGCCCAATATTGTCTAAGAATATGCTATCCAACTTCTCATCCCACCGCCCATTTAAAGTAACCGCTGCTGTGCTTTCAAGTGCAGCCAAGAGCTGTGACCCTTCTTCTCGGTTTTCCAATTCGACCCTATCGCTTGCATCCCGGAGGAAAGATAGTCTCATGTCTGAGTTCCAGAACAATGGATGATGCAGAACTTCTTGCGCTGTCGGTCTGCATTTCCAAACACGAAAAAACAAAACTCCAGTTAGCGGGAATGAGAGTATTGATGTACCATAAGTATTGACGTAAACTTGTGTATGAACAAATACTAGTTTTGGTAAATAACTTTTCCAAGTGACAATAGCAATAATATTAACCAAAAGAGTCATCCATATTTCTTTACCTCAAGTCTGGATCCGGGTGCAGGAGACCAGAGAGAAGATGAACAGCTTCTGGAAGACTCTCGATCAAGAAAAGATCTTTTCGATCATTCAAAATGTTTATGTCCCTCTCAAAATTGTCTCCGTAAGGATTTTTTCCTGCAGTCATACAGAAAAAGAGTACACACCCTAAACTGAAGAGATCAACGGCTCTTGTTTGTCGTTCATTGCGGAGTTGCTCAGGTGCTTGCCACCCAGAACTTCCAGAACCTATCATTATAAACAACAATTAATTACCATTCTCTGTTTCCATTGTATCATCGAAGTTTTCAATATTCTTACCAGTTGAGTTTCTAGTCAATGCACTTGTGTCGGCTGCCAAGCTCTTGCTAATACCCATATCTGATAGCTTTGCACATACAGATGAGCTCTTAACAATCAACACATTTTGAGGCTTTAGATCTCGATGTACGATTCCAATATCATGCAAATGAACTAGACCAGCAACTATATCCCTGTAACATAAACATACAAAGATTAGAAAGATGTATGCAATCTTGGATTGAAGTGTCAAAAAAGACTACGAAACTTAACAAACCTCATTAACTTCAACAAAACAGGAGAAGGATGTCCATTTTCCTTCCATAACTCAACTCCATTCCCATTCTCAAAGATTGGGTTTACCTGAACTGACTGTATACTACTTGAAGCCATTGGACTCTCAAGCAGTCCAGCAGATGTATAGATGAGATCGTTTAAGCTACAATCACACCGTTCCAACGAAATATATATAAAATGTTCGTCCTGGTCAACCCCGTACCAGCGGACAATATTTGGATGTTTGTCTGAAGCCATGAGATTCAAAATCTCCTTCTGAGCCACATCATGATGTGTTTGTACTAGACGCTTAACCGCTACAACACGGCCTTCATAGGATCCCTCAAGCACGACAGTTCCATTGCTCCCTTTAGCAATCTCCTTGTTGGAGACAAACAGTTTGCCAACCCTATATCCTTCTACTGGACTATTAACAAAGCCAGGGAAAGTCATAAGTAGTTTCTTCTCTTGCTCTTCAGATGAAGGATCTTCGTTCTCCTTCTTCGCCTTTATAGTCCCATTTCTCTTAGACCTTTTCTTCTTCGGTGTCACTATTGGCACTTCAGCTACGTAAGGTTGCTTGATACGCATGCTTTGTCTTAATTGGCGGAAGAGAAGGCCGCAAACAGAAAGTATACTAACACAAACGCCGAATATTAGAAAAACCAAACCAGAAAATCTGCTAGCAAAGCCTATCTGTGTAGTACTTCCATCAATTATATCTGTGATCTGAGGTATTACTGTCTCAGGCAGAGGAAGCGCGAGGATTTCTTCGGACTCCTTGCTGCTTGGAAGCGCCAAAGGATTCCCATTTCCAGGAGCCAACTGATTCGTCTTTCTATCTTGAAACGGAAGATACAACGCTCCATCTACAAAACCAAGTCTCGGAAACAGCTTCTCAAAATAATTACGTAATCGGATAACAGGAACACTTCTGTTATAGGATAGCTGGTATTTGTTTTCGCCAATAGGAATACCAGCTGACGCACCAATGAGTTGTACGCTATCATGATGTTTAAGTTTAGCTTCCATCTCGGAAAAAGAAACACTCCATAAAACATCTCCAAACTTTGATATACATTGGACTTTAAAATCTTTTCTCTCAATCTGAACTAGCTCAGGAAGATCTTCTGATTCCTTAAACTCAGATCCAATTAGTATCGGAGCTTCTTTAGACAAAACAATCGCCTTTTCTTTAGCATCTTGAAAGACTGAATTCGTATATAGGTCGTCCAGTCTGTACCTCTTAACCAATTTTCCAGTCTTCCAATCCAAGAGAAATACAGAAGTGTCTTTTTTACCCAAAACAATCCTATCCGTCAATGAGTAGGGCAAACTTCCAATGAACTCCGTAGCATTCACTATCTGAATGAGAAGTATAATACGACTTTGGTGAGAAATACAAATGCATAAACTAAAAGACTCATACATAATATCTAAGACTCGTGAAATGTTTATTAGCTCTTTTGTGACTAAAAACCAAAAACGTATCTTAAGAAGCGAATTCATGATCATACGAGAGACAACCTTAGACTCGAAATGAAAAAACGATCAAAGTGATACCTTATTGATTCGTTTTCCTTTCTGCATATAGGAATTGTAAAGATTCCAATCTTTATCACAATCCATGTAAAAGTCATCATCAAGCAACGGGGCATGTTCCTCACCATCGCTATAATGATAATGAGGAGCCTTGTAAGACGAATATATAGGCTCCTTGGTATGGAATGTCCAGTTCATCATCTTCGAAGACGTATCCACCAACGATAACGTTCCATCAATCGTAGATACCAACACATAACTAGATTCTCTGAACAAAATCACAATCATTTAGCTTGTTAGAACAAGAATTACAAACTGATCCTAATCCATAAACCTAAAACACTAAACTTGAACAAAATTTAAACTTTTACATTCCCAAATAAATTAGATCCAAATCAAACAAAAACCCTTTTTTTGTATCATCGTTTCCAATAGAATATTTCAATTCAGAGAGATGTCAAACAAACAAAAGCACTAACCGAACGGGTTGGGAGATTTGATTGGAAATAGATTTCTCAGAGAATTTAGATATTTCAGATCCCTTCAAGCTTTGCGTTAATGGAGATACGAGCAGGAATATAATCAAATCAAGTATTGCAGATCCTCTCATCGTTGTAAAACCATGAAATTTTTCCTCCTTTTGGATTTACAAAAAAACACAAATCGGATTCAGCTACACCTTAAGGGATTAGGGTTTATCCCGATCTCGTTGAGAATTATCACAGGATTGATCTATTTTAAGATTTGATCGGAAAAATTTCTGTCGGGAAAGGAAATGTCGATGACGATGACGATGACGACGACTCTCTAGATTCATCCCCAATGGATAATAATAATAACGTAAACCGGCCGGTTTAATGTGTATTTTGATTATCAATTTAAACCGGTTCGGTTTCGTACAATCCCAATAGTGGCATAATTTTCTCTTTTTGTTTCTTCTTCGTTCTCTCTCGCTATCTCTGTGAAGCTCTGAGGTAGAAGAAGCAAATAGCAACAATGGAGGTTTTCTACTACTTAGTGTTCGGAACCATGGCGATCGTCGTGGCGATCCTAGAGCTGAGCAAGACGAACAAGGATCGGATCAATACTTCTTCTGCTTTCAATTCCTTCAAGAACAATTACCTCCTCATTTTCTCTATCATGATGGGTAAAATTTGATTGCGATGACTGTTTTAGGTTTTGATCTAAGTTGTTTGTTCTTTGTTATTGGAGAATTGGAGAAGAGAATTGGCTTGAGTGTTAGATCGAATCCAGATAATATAGTTCTTATAAGATCTGAAAGCTTATTGTTGATGTTACTATGTAGTTTGTGAATGTATATACAAGTCAGATTGAGGAATTCTTGCTTATACATTTTGCTTGCAGCTGGAGATTGGCTTCAAGGACCTTATGTGTATTATCTTTACAGTACTTATGGTTTTGGGAAGGGAGATATTGGGCAGCTATTCATTGCCGGGTTTGGTTCGTCGATGTTGTTTGGAACCATTGTTGGATCTTTGGCTGATAAACAGTGAGAAACCATTTCTTGAAAGTTCATGTATGTGTGAGTCTGATGTAGAATTTTGTGTTTTGGAAATTGATATGTTTGTTTGATTGGATTCAGAGGTCGAAAGAGGGCGTGTGTTACGTACTGCATAACTTACATACTGAGCTGTGCTACCAAGCATTCTCCGCAGTACAGAGTTTTGATGGTTGGTCGTATCTTGGGTGGGATTTCTACGTCGCTCTTGTTTTCGGCATTCGAATCATGGCTCATTGCAGAGCACAACAAGGTCAGGCTTAGCTTCATCATTTGGACTTTGACAGAATATGTCAATATTCATTTGCTATCTCAAGGTTGGATGATGGAGAAATTATTTATCCCATTTCTGAATAATGATGCAGAGGAACTTTGAGCAACAATGGCTCTCACTGACATTCTCTAAGGCTGTTTTTCTTGGGAATGGTCTGGTAGCGATACTCTCTGGTTTGTTCGGTAATCTTCTTGTTGACACTTTTTCTCTTGGCCCTGTTGCTCCGTTTGATGCGGCTGCGTGCATTCTTGCAATTGGAATGGCCATCATATTGGCAACTTGGTCTGAGAATTACGGAGATCCATCTGATAGTAAAGATTTGCTCACACAGTTCAAGGTTGCTGCAATAGCAATTGCTTCAGGCAAGTTCAAACTTAGCATCAACAAATTAGTTCAAGCTTGCATTAGATTTCTAAGGCGTTTCTCATTGGTACTAACATAGTCTAGTTCGATGTCCCAGATGAAAAAATCGCGTTGCTTGGAGCAATCCAATCTCTATTTGAAGGCTCCATGTACACATTTGTTTTCCTCTGGACACCAGCTCTAAGCCCGAACGACGAAGAAATCCCACATGGCTTCATCTTCGCGATCTTCATGTTAGCTTCCATGTTAGGAAGCTCTTTAGCTGCTCGTCTCATGGCTCGCTCAACTCCTAGAGTCGAAAGCTACATGCAAATCGTCTTTCTAGTCTCAGCTGCTTCTCTTCTATTTCCAATCATAACAAGCGTACGTATCGATCAACTTTCCTTGAACTTCTACAGTGTTAAATTGTTCCTCATGAACATGACTGCTTCTTATGGAAAAACAGGTCTTAGTAACCCCGTCAAAGGTGAAAACTGAAGGCATGTCCCTCACTAGTTGCATTCAGCTTCTTGGATTCTGTGTTTTCGAGGCATGCGTTGGAATCTTTTGGCCTTCAATCATGAAGATGAGATCACAGTACATTCCTGAAGAAGCACGAAGCACCATCATGAATTTCTTCCGGATACCACTGAACATTTTCGTCTGCGTCGTCTTGTATAACGTAAAGTTTAATGTCCTCACAGCAGAAACAGCTAAAAAATCAATCTGCAAAATTTCACTGACCATTTCCGTTGTGGTTTTCTACAGGTTAACGCGTTCCCGATCACAATTATGTTTGGGATGTGCTCTATCTTCCTCTTTGTAGCTGCTATATTACAATGGAGGCTTATGGTCATCTCTGACAAGCCCAGTACGTAACTAATCTGATAATCTCCAACTCTTCTCTTTTCGTTTGCGTCGTTAGAAATGTGAAAACACATGAACTCAATGCATGCACATGTGGGTTTTGTTTGTTTTTGTTGCAGAAGCAGAAGATTGGATTCCCATGAAGGATCGAAACTCAGAAACTGAACCACTCAATCTCTAATCACTCATCATTTTTTCCCACCCGGAAACGCCAAGTCAGTCAACCAAAGAAAAATTAACTTTTATGTGATTAGATGAGTTCTCATCATGCAATCATTCTTCTACCTTTTTCTATATAGTTTTGGTCCCAAACAAAAGAGTATGTATTACTTTCTACTTGTAGATGAAATAGTTTTAGAATATATCTAAACTGATGTATGCAAAAACTGTTGGCTATTTGAGAAAGAAACTGATCAAACATGAATGATGAAACGCTGAACGTAACGCAACCGCCCTTTAGACTAAAACAAAAACAGTTTCCCTGTCGTAAAAAAACTATGAAACGCATTAACAGATTTCTCCTGATGAAGTTGGGATAGAGAGCCGGGACAAAGATAAAGATGAAGCACAATAGAGTCTTGCGGAAGAAAAACCTGATGAAGTTGTACGGGATGATGAAACCGTTACTGACTTTGAAAAGATTGCAGACATGAAGACAAAAGCTGACATAATCCAGAGAAGTCTTGAGACTGTTGAAAGCTCATTTGCATCATCTTTAGAGAAACAAGAACATGAAACTGTCGCTGAAGCCGAGAAGATAGAAGAAGCGAAAGTGAAGGAGGCAGAACTGGCGGGAGATACCGTGGAACATGAACATAAGTTGGTGATAGATGTTCCACAAATTGAGACCCTTGTAGCTGAGGCTGTAGAAAAAGAATCTGAATTCACAGAGCCGATTATGGACCTGAAAGAGGCTAAAGAACAAGAGGAAAAAGAGACACATCTGCTTGATGAACCATCTGAAGAATCAGATAAGCATCAAGGCAACGAACCTGAGAAGATTGTAAACATTAAGGCGATTGAGGAAAAAATGAAGGAAGCTGATATAGAGGAGACCTTGAGCTCGGTAAGTTTTCGGTTTCAGATATTATTCACTGTTTTTTTTTTTCTGCGTTCCCTATCAGCGGAACTAATAAAGCGTACTGTTATGCAGGCTCATGAACAAGCACTTATGGATGTAAAAGCAGTTGAGGAGATAAAATGCCATCTCTTGAGTCTCCTTCTCAAGTATCAAAGGAAATAAGCAAAACCCAAAGGAGTAACACTGCATCAAGAAAGTCAACTAGGCCCAATAACCAACTAAAGGCACATGAGCTTACGAGTGGTTGGAGGAGAATCTCTGATGTGGTCGTCGATTTGGCCGCCGGATTTCCAGACCACCGCCATGGCGGATTTAAGTTCGAAATCGCTTCACAGATTCGATGGTAGCGGTGGAAAGGGTTTGATGTGGAGAAAATAAATTCTATTTTGTTGTTTTTCTTTTATTTCTTACTAAGTACTTGGAATTATAAACGGTTTTATGGAGTTTTCATGTGTTTTATTATTTAGATCACTATTTTTACAATATTGGAAAACGTACGAATATAGCACTTTTTTACATATATGCATAAGACATCCAAAATGATTAGACCAGCACTGGGTAATGATGGATAATATGTCACTAAGTATCACCGATGAATGCGCAAGAGATTTATTTTGGGTGAAAAGCCATACGAGTACCTGAAGGAAACAATACCGTTAGGACGATTGAGAATTAACGGCAGAGTGTATTCGTACTGGAAAGTAGCAACATTAGGTGAAAGTTATTATCTTGACGAAGAAGCTAGGCGATTGTTGAGAAGCGTTAAAGGATTCGTACGAGATCAGGTAGACCACGACCTTTGTTGGATATACGCTATATCCGACATGATTACTAGTGAGAGATTACTACAGGGAGAAGACATTGATTTTTCACCACTGTGTCCTAGGTATCTCTGTCAAAACGTCAACCAAGACGCTTATCGAAAGGAAATTCGTATGAAGAAGAAGACACCCGTGGATGCGCAACAAGGAAAAGAAAAAGAAAAAAAAAAAGAAACGGTCCATCGTTGCTATGGTGGTGATCCATTAGATGCGCTAATGTTTATTCAAAGGAGGTACGGAGTACCGTTTGAAGACCCTAGTAAAAAGGTTTTTCACTGCAGTGTTAAGGGTTCTTGATAAAAAAGAGAAGAAGTATAGGATCAAGCGTTTCTTCCATTACAAAAGTCTAAAACATGCATTGAACTGCTTGAAGACTCATCATCGTGTTTCAGCTTCACTGGTTATAATGACCCAAAAAAGTGCAGTGGTCTTGAGGGTGAAAAAGACTAGTAGTCTACCGTGGTATGTCAACGAAAGGTGCAAAATACCTCGGCGCACACGACATTGTCATGTATGATTGTCTCGAAATCGACGGAGAATCGGTCGTTCTTTGTAAAAGTAGTAATGGTAGCGAGGACTTTGGTTATGACGGGTATATATATGTCTCTCTTGAAGTCCTGTTTGTATTGCTAGGTGTCAGAAGAAGCAAAGTGAACCTAGATCGGATCACATCAAACCGCAATACCTGGTCCACGATTTCTATTACGTGGACCTTGAAATGGTTGAAGATGATGACGATGCGGAGAACCAGGCAGAGTTTTTGGTTGAAGATAATGACGATTGTTTGAACATTCGTCGTCCTTTAGATGATGAGGATAGTTGCAAGACACGAAGTAGGCTTCCTGTGCGAAAATGGGGCAAATACATTGGCTGCAAGATCATGAAGAATAGGACAAAAAATGAAAAGAGTCGTCTGAGCAACAAAAAAATTGTGCGGATTGTGAAGGACGCAAAGGAGTTTTCAGAGGAATACAAGAGGGTGAAGGAGATGAATATGAAGGACACATGTTCTCATGAGAAGGTTGGTCAGAAGAACATAGGTTCAGATTCCTCATTTTAAGCTCCTCATTCTGGATTGTTAGACAGAATTCCTTCTCACTTCGAATGACACTTGTGTTTATTTTATGCACGAAATCTCCACTTCAAAGGTTGTCACGAATGTTCAGGCAGCAGCATCCTCATTTGAAGAGGTAATGTTTTATTACGTTTATGCTAAATGGAAATCATCAAGTCATTTACTAGTGGGTGGTGATTTCATTGCAGGAAAATCTCGATCTGTCTTTTTGAACCAGAGCATCTTTCAGCTCACAAGTTATAAACACTACATATCAAGTAATTTTCATAGGTTTCCGTTTTGTTTCAACATCTGGACATCAATAGTATTGACATATCTTCCATTAATATTCAGGAGGTAAATGAAAGAAAAATAACTTTTATGTGATTAGATGAGTTCATTCATTATGGTAATGAATCAATGTTTGATTTAGAATGCTTATTATGTGATTAGATGAGTTTTCATCATGCAATCATTCTTCTTCCTTTTTCTATATAGTTTTGGTCCCAAACAAAAGAGCATGTATTACTTTCTACTGATTAATTTACTTACACTTGTAGATGAAATAGTTATTTATATAAACAACTGATGTATCCAAACACTGTTGGCTATAGATTATCAGTAGACAGTAGTATTTGAGAAAGAAACCGATCAAACATGAATGATGAAACGCTGAACGTAACGCGACCGCCCTTTAGACTAAAACAAAAACAGTTACCCTGTCGTAAAAAACTATGAAACGCATTAACAGATTTCTCCTCTCCTAATTACTTCTTTTTTTTTACTTCACTTTGGAGGAAGCCTCTTTTTCATATCATCTGCTGTTTGTACAACTAGAAAGAGACGCTAACGCAGATCGTATAACTTCCTTTGAATTGCCCCTTAAGCTTGACACTGTATTCTTGAGCGTTTCAACTTCCGTGCTCTCACCAAACGAATCCTCCAAATGCTCGAAAGACTCGAGCTGCTTCTCCAAGTATCTCCTTAGACTTGCCTCTGCAACATTGATCAGACTTAGAGATGGGTTACTGTGCATGAACTTGGTCACCAGAAACCCGGCTAAAATCTGTTGATCGGCCTTCACAAGCTCCGAGACAAAACACGGGAACATGAGTTCCCCAAAACATGACGGGAACCGTCTCCCAGAACTTGCATTCGAGTCTCTTTTGTTGGCTTGAGTAATCTGCTCCTCTTGGAACTCCCGAGATAGCTTTCCAATCAGATAACAGAGGTAGGAGAAGACTGAGCCGTATGAAGAATCGGAAATGATTGATGAGAGTGTGCCAGAATATATAACCAGAAGAAGAACTTCGTGATGGCTCTGACTCGGTAACTCCGGAATGCCTTCTTGCTTCAGTTTTTCTTCAACAACATTTAGACACTGAGTTCTGATCTGTTCGTAGGGTAACAAAAGAGAAATCTTTAGTGCGAGATATGGGTCAGTCCTGGCCAAGACCCCAGTCAGGCTTTCTGCTTCACTTTCTTCAAGCAGGACCTCTTCGGGTTTCTGAAGCGATCGATCTATAACTCGTAGAACATTTTCAGGCATGCACAATGCAATATACTTTCTGAAGATATCTAGCCAGCATGAATGTAAACGATGAGCCGAGGCTACGTATTCCTTGTTTTCTTTCTCCACGGGTTCTGAATCCTGAAGTGTTTCCCATCCATCATTCCAATCATCATCATCGCCCCAATCGTTTCCTTGGTCAGTTGCCTCTTTAGACGGCAATAGTTCGGCTTTCTTAGCTTCAAACAGCTCTTCCCATCCTTCTAAAATCGCCAGAAGAGCTTCAGCTTGTGAAGCTGTAGTAACAGCAGCAGAGAGTTTAGAAAAGCACAAAACGGATGTCTCAACACTCGATAGATCTTCAGGGGAGATCTCTAAGCCTGGAGAGATGGACGCCACAGCGATCTGAGATGATTTGAGCGCAACCAGAGTGTTTGTTAGCCTGCTAGATCCATCAGCCTGGTCAGGTAACGCTTGGTTAAGTGTGGCTTCAGTCTTCTGCATAGATGATAGTAACTCAGCCGAACCGTCCCATGGCATAACGTTTGATTGTAGCTCAGACGATGAGCCCTTGATATTCTTACCCGAGATGAACTGCATAAGCTCTAAGGAGTAAACGCGAACCTGACTTGGCAACTCCAGGTTCTCAGAAAATATAACGAGTTTTTCCCACACTACAAGCCTAACACGCTTCAGTTCTTCCAGATTTCCTTCCAAATTACTGAGAGAAGATAGCAACCGGTAGAGATTCTGTGTTTCGTGAGCCCCAGATACCAAATCCTGCAAGATAGGCTCAAGTACGCTCAAATAAAGATGTGGAAGATCCTGCAAAGCTGTTGGATACCGAGAGGATAAATCTGAGAAGACATCTGAAATGGGCCCAAATCCGCAACCAGAGAAGACCATGGCTCTGCAGAAGTTGAAGATTTCCGTAGCAGAATCACCAACCAAGCCAGACCTAAGGTAGACAAGTATTGCAGCCCAAGCCTGACTTGGGGATAAACTGTCATCCATTACTAGTTTTATGAGAATAGTAAGACAACTGTTAATGCACTCAGGGCTTAAGGTAAGATTCTCCACAAGACTTGGACTAGATGATTTCACTTCCTGCATCTCATCAGCTAATCTTATCCAAAAGTTAATCAGTAAGATGAGACATTCTTGCCATGTAGAACTATCAGGGATGTGCATGTAAGAACCATTTGGCGGTAGAACTAAAGTGAAATGCCGTTTCAGGATTTCCAAAGCCTGTAAAGGTTCCAAGATCCTGATATATACTCTAGAGTGGTCATAGGTCTGCTCGAGCTGACTGAGGAAGCCCTGGAAACTCTCTGCACTTCCGAAATCAAGATCTCTTCTACTTTCCAATGTATCTAACAAATTCATAATATATTGTTTGTAGACATCTTGCCAGGAAATGAGACCCTTGGGAGAACTCTCCATGAAGATGCCAGTGAGAGTTTCTACCATTTTGGCCAAAGCTTCCAAGTTCATCTCATTGATGTGCGCATGGACTTCATTGTTGAATCTGTCAAAGTTCAAACCTCCCAAATCCGCGATGTTTTTGAAATCCAAATCTGTGATAAACGACACTCTACTGCATTCCTGCTTGAAGATGTTATACAAATTTGATAACCCAATGAAAGAACCATGAGGGTTAACCTGTTGCACCAACATTGATTCTTCCTTGCTTTCTTCCAGATGACAATAGCACTCAGAAAGAAGGCTGTATATGTAAGCAAGGCGTTGTTTGTTAAGACCACTAACTGCTGGGTACACGACCGTGCTTATGGTTTGTATTGTGTCTGAATGAAAAGCAAGTATTTCTTCCTTGACTTGTAAAATTTCAGCCGTGATGTCCTCATTTGTCCAAACCTCAGAGCAAAGGATACAGGTTAAATACCTTAATATTACCTGGTGAGAAGACAAAGACAAGAGATATAGTAGATGCAGTTGAGTAAAAGACAAGCTTTAACGAATTAGATGTAAATTTCCTACCTCTGATTGCTCCAAGCCATATGTATCAGCTAATTGTAGTACATCATTCAAAATCAGCTTCTTCTCCGATTTCACAGATCCAATGAGTGAGAAAATAGCACTCTTAATGTAGTCAATATCATGGGACATAAACCTTTCAGTCTCAACTCCGGGAATGATTCTTTCTAGCATTCTAGAACGGTCAGCTACATGCATTTTTTCCTCTAATTTATGTTTCCATTCCTTCCAAAATGTTGACTGAAGTTTGTCGATTCTGCTCATATCATCTGAACCAAAATAGAGCAAACATGGATAAAAATATCAGAAGGACAAAACGTTACTGGTATATAAAGCACATCAAGATGTCAAAAAGGGTCAAAGGAATTAAGGGTTTTTAAAAAATAATAGACCCAAAAACAATTACCAGAGATACTTTCTGTCTGCTTTCTCTCGAAGTTCTTCCGTAGCAGTTCTCTCCTCTGATTGGGAGCTGTGCACTCTACTGCAGAGTCATGTAGCAAACTATATATCATCCCTAGACTCATGATACTTCGAATTTCTTGGTAGCTCTCCCTTTTCCTTAACTGCTTTTCTATAACTTCTACTGCATTAGATGCATCTACTAGATTCAACAGAAAGGAGCATCCTATAACGTCTTCCTCTTTTGTTACCGGTTGTTCAATGATTGAGTCTGTAATCATGGCTATAAGCTCATCTTTTGGCGCAAACCCATTCCTTGCCAGCCAGGAAAGAATGGTAATGGGAGCAGTTGCTTTTATGCTGACAAACTGCCTTCCAGGAATTGAATCAAGCACTAGTCTTTTATCCAATTTCCTATTTCTACCCAGCTTAAGCAACCAAGGAAGATGTGAAGCAGCAAATGAAAGAAGCTTCCCATTTTCCTTTAGAAGTGATTCTAAGTCCACGCTATTATCAACCGGCAAGTCCTTAGCAACACTAGAAAGTGTATCTTTGACTCTATCCAAATCTAGTTGCTGATCAATGCTTAGCCCATCAAGCATCTGAGGGAAATCTCTCAGACAAGAAACACCGTCCATCTTGTGAAACTCAGGAGAATCCGACTCTGATAACATTCCCAGAGTCTCGCATTGGCCTTGCAGATCAAGATCTTTCCATGCGTGCAACAGCTCACTGATCGATTCATCATCACAGTGACCCAAAGCAAAGCCAAGCAACTGCTTTCTAGAAGTTACATCCATGTTCTCAAGTGCAGGACCTCTTGCTATTGCAGCACCTAAATCCCAAATGGGACCATGCCCCTTTTTGGTCAGAACAAGGCATAGATCAAAAGCCAGCTGCAGATCGCCTGCAACAGCAGCTTCTCTAGCAATAGCTTCCTCAACAGATGATATCTCTTCTGAAGAATTCAACCCAAGAAGTTTAGCAACCTCAATAAGTTCTTCAACATGAAGATAGGCCCCAGGATGCCCCGTGATTGCCATCTTAATAATCTCCATTGGGTCTTTTACTTGTTTGAACTGCACTGGTAAGAGAGTAACCCCAAGATCTGGAAGCCTAACAGTAACTGCATCGATGGTATCGGCCTCAGCTTTAACAGCCCGGCTACTAGAAAATATATTCAGGCACTCCCTTGCTTTCCATATCTGAAAAATAATTTGCAAAAATGCAAAAACAAAATAAACTTTGAGAGAAAAAAAACTCTAGATCCCCAGAAGCCAAAAACTTAACAAAATGGCAAGTTGCATAAATATTGTTTGCAGGGAAACACCACTTACTTCTTCAGAAGCAAGGCTCGGAGCAGAGAAGAAGTATTCCCTTGCGGCATTAATAATAAGACTCTCTGCCTTCTCTGATGGCAGAGCAACTGAGCCTGTACCCTTGAGATAATTTCTAGCCAAAGAAAACTTCCCAGCCTTCAGAAGTCCTCTACAAAACTCTATCAGCACAAACTCAAGATCAAGGAAAGGAAAGGCTTTCTCTTGCAATTGTCGCAGATCACGCCACATGCATGCCCAGTCATTATCAGATCTTCCAGGTTGACGACGAACAAATTTCGAAAGTATGAGTCGAAGGATCTGCTTTACACCTTTTTCATCCAAATCAACCTCAAGAAAAAAGGTAATTGGTTTCGGGACCTGTGGAGCGAAAAAGACAGCATTATAACTTCCGTAAAACTCTAACCATAAAATCCTTTTGTAAGGGCACAAATTACTTCTTCAGAGGCAGAGAATCAATCGAGTGCACAAAATTTTATGCTTAAGTAAAGCTCAGCTCATTTCAAATATATGCACATGGAACAAAGCTACATATTTTTATGCGAAAAGACACCAACTATTTAATGCAAGATGCAGACACAATTTGGAACCTGATAATGTTCCAAAAGCCTCCCTGCTTCAATATGACCTTCAGCCAGTTTGAGCCTTTTCTGAAGGTCTTCACCATGAATGTCTGCATTTTGCATGGAAGCAAGTTTTGTTTAGCAATGACTCGTTAAGGACATCTGAAATTTTAGTTATGTAGACATAGAGTCGGGAATAAACTGGATGCGGAAAACTAACCATGAATCTTTGGTAGCTTTGATAGCATTGTTGCCATGACATTCCATTTATCCGTAACTTTGCACAAATACAGACATTGCAGAGCACAATCAACAACTTCAACCCCATCCTTAAAAAAGCAAGCAGTGTATAAATCCATACACCCCTCCTCAATAACTTTTGAGCATAAATCCATTACACTTTTTGTTGCCATCTCCTTCAGCCATGTAACTAGAAAAGATTCCCCATTTTGGTTGTTTGTCCCTGAATACCTTTTCTGCATAAATGGAATGGCCTTGTCATGCAATCTTCTAACCACTGTTTCTGCTTTAACCCCTTCAAGCATTATTTTAAACTTCTCATAATCAGATAATTTCTCCCACCCATCAAGGCTCAAGCTAAAGCATATTTCACCACCAAATTCGTCAGAATAAATTATTTGGTGCAAGTATGAAAGGTCCTCATGGAACTGTTCCAAATCAGATATGCCTTTTCGACATGCAATATCAATCAAGCAAATGCAATTGTCTAGCAGTCCAGTGGAAGAATCAATATCTCTTGCTCTACTCTTGTACCATGCAGCAAGTTCTGATGATGATGGCCAGTTATACCCCAAACATCTCCTAACAATTGGCTCAGTTTGAATCTGAGAATCATTCTTGCCACTCTCAGGCAATTTATTAATAAATCTAACCATCTTGTCACATTCAACCCAGTCTTCTTCTCTCATTGCTATACTGGTCAGAGGAGTGTTTCCAGGAAGAAGATGTGCATACGTTTCAACAGAAACTGTTTCAGGAATAGCTGTCAAAATTAGCAGTATGAAAGAAGCCAGTGAATAAGGATGGCGCTTAAAGAGCAGGTTTAAGGCCCCTATCCTTCCGCTTTCAGCAAGTGCAACTGCAGCCTGATTTATAGGACTACTCCGAAACTTTCTGAAATCCTGCACAGAATATCTATGGGAGATAACGTCATTAACCATTTTTAGATGTAACTGGATAGTAAGTATAACATTATATTAAAAAGAACTGAAAATTCAATATACAGAACCCGTATGCAAGCTTGGAGATACCAGAAGAAACTGCCTGAGTTTATATAAGGCCGGCAAAGAGGGTAGCAGCAAGTTTTCCAGTTGCAATTTGAATAAAGAAACACTATAAAGTCTAGAATCTATGTTACGAAGTATGCGCCATTCATTCTGTCTTAGCTAACCATAGAACAAAAAAGATCCTAAATCATACTACCAGCTTTGGCCAGTCTATAGAAAGGAAAAGAAGAACGCAAATGTAAAGACATATACCTGCCCATGCTTATCCCCAAATATGTGTCGAGTCTTTCACTATATTGTAATAGACGAAGCCTAGCCATTCGAAAATCCCAGAGTTGTTTGGATTCTTGATCTTCAGACTCGGAAAATACATAGCGGTTAGTTAGATGAAGTCCATGCCCAATTAAAGCCTTCATCGAATCTTCTGTTGGCCCAACTCTATCTACGCATTCGGAGAGCACAAAAGCTTTATCTTTAATCTTTGATAGAATCATGCTAAAATCACTTAACTCTTTTCCTGACTTCAACCATCTTGATTTGAAAACTTCATCTCTGTCCAAGCCATGACTATCAGCAAAATCCAAGGCCTCCTGATACTGGCAGTTCTCAACTAAGATTTTATACATTTCAGGAATTGTTTTCACAGTAAAAGATATTAGCCTCCATAACATACCACGATCACTAGTATGATGCGATTCACTCGGGTCCTTGTCAACCTTGGCCAAAGATGATTTTGCTTCCTGCGTCAAAATTTCTAAAAGAAAAATGTGTCCTTCAAACCTCCTAACTCTTTCCACCACAGGCATAGAATAAGTGGTGGCATCCTCTTGAACTATAACACACCTAAGGATGTCAAATATACTAATGTGACCGCTCCTTTTCAAAATTGTAAGTGTATGATCAGACCACCATGTAAAGTCTACGACATTTCGTAAATTTTCTAGTGATAAATCTGGTTTCATCGTATCTTCGGAAGGACAACACGAAAGTGTCAATCTTGCTTTATCCAACTGAAACAGATGCAGGCACCCATTGCTATCAAGACTTGCAACGTGTGACCCTTGAGGTGAGATCAAAACCTTTGGATATGCCAACTGAGAATCTTTTTTATCACAATACACACCTTCAAACTTTGTGGTGAACAACAGTTCCAGACCTGAATTCTGACACTTACGCCAAAGTGAAATACACGATGAACCTGACAATAAATTAATAACAAATTATTTAGGCCAGAATCATAAACCCAACATCTCTGTCGATAGGAAATATTTCAACAATCACACGTTTACACTCAACGATCACAGCGTTCATATATAAAAAGAACACAGCAGTAACTTTCCATTGATTTCGAGCATGCATGTAGCTTTCACTTCTTTTTAACACAAGTCTTAGCAATAAGTATTATTGATTCAAAACTTTTTCAACCAAAATAAGTTGTATAAAACCTACCAGAACTCCCTGTCGATGATATGCCTGCAGCACTACCAACAATGAGAAGAAAAGAAAGATCTGGAAGGTAATCAAAGCAAAAAACATGGTTGGGGAACTGCTTTCTCAAAGCCGCAACACTATTTGAGGCATGCTTGGAGATGACAGAAGCACTTGGCTCTCTACTGATCTCAACATGATGAATAAGTCCATCTGATGTAAGTACACTGAATGAACACCTGCAGGGAAAATGTCACTATATTAGACCACCAGTCACAATTTTATATCGCCAGTAGGGCTTAAGCAAAAAAGCATATCTTGGTGCTGAATAGCACATTGGAATCCCAGTACCTTGAAAGTCTTAATTAATAGCATATAGGGACAAAAGAAAACGTACAAGCATGATGTTTGCAAACCATCGTCTTCCTCCATCAGTCCTAATACTGATGAAGAAACCTTCAAATTTCTTTTTGTGACTTGACTAATTTCTTCACCATTAGCTTTGATGAAAAAGAGGGTCTCGCTATCATCCACAAGACCAAGAACATCATGCTTTTCGGACCATATTCCAGAAGTAAATGATCCTGATATGCTGGCTGATGCAGAAAACATAATTTAGAAAACCTTAGGCAATTCATAGAAAGGACAATGAGTTAAGAAAACAGAAAGAAAGAAAAATGGTATATTGAGGAGACCATGTATTGGGAAATGTACAGAATAAGAGAGTGGAACCGTATAAGGTGTTTCATAAAAAGATGATTACGCTCACCAAAATTGAAGGAAAAGGCAAATGCATTAGTAAAACTAAAGCACGTTTGCTATCACTATAACTCAACCAGATAGTTTGAGAGGATAAATACAGTATTCTACAACTTTGTTATTGGGAGTGAGCTATGGCAATGATCCCAGAGCAATCTTATCAAGCGAACATTTTGTGAAAAGCTAAGGAAGATAACCCAGGAGTATCATACCTGTAAAATTGCCACAAGGTTTCTTGTAATCATCATCCTTCCGCAAGATTGTTACATGATTCCCGGAAGTGACAGCCACAAATTCTCCTCTAGGTGAAATAAATAATGAAACCGGCTTGTTACTTTTTCTTGGATTCCAATAGTCACTCCATTTTCCCTTGAGTTGACTGACACCTTAATACCATAAGAAGATAGAGATGAAGAAAAAATTGTATCAACCAATGGAGATAATGTAAAGAGATGTACACGAAATCAACCCTAGAAGCTACAAGGCATTCCAAATATCAAAAACCCCTCCTTTCGAATCAACCATCTGCAACTGACCTCTAATGGAGACGAGGGATCGAAGCCCTCCTTTCGAATCACCTCCATCTGCCTGAACTTGGACCACAGATCAAAGCACAATGTAAGTAAGATATAAACACTAAAGCACAAGGAATTAGTGAATTCATTCTATAAGTACCTGAGGCAGAGGAGGATATCTAGGAACATAAGGCAACGAAGCATGATTACGTATCTGGTACAAAACTTTTCGTCTAGGACTTTCCATGAGAGATCAATTTCGATCAAATCTGAAGTTGTAATTGGTTTCACTTGAACAAAATTACTCATACACTTTCGAGGTTTAACTGATCGGAATAGGGAGATCGCATTAGCATATACCTGGGCACGATTTTGATGATTAAGCTCAGAATTCGATAAGCCGTGGACGATTGAGACAGCTAAAGTTGAGATTTTAGAATCTGAAATCTGAAATCTGAAATCCAAAGAATTTCCACCGTCGATGAGCAGAGAAGACGAAGACGGTACGGCGGTGAATGTGAACTTGGCCGACGAGCAGAGAAAAATGACGACTCGCTTTTTTTTCTCCACAAAACCAAACCTTCTAAACTCAATTTCACTATCCGGTTTAATTGAAATGTCCGGTTCAATGGGGTTTTTAAATGTTCTCTTCTTCTTTAACCACTCTCACATATTTTAGTTTGTTTTTCTTGATATGGTGATAAATTTTTGGAGATAAATCCAGACTCTGTTGTTTATAAATAAGTTTTACTCAAGATGCACAAGTTACAAACACATCTTGTATACTTAGACACATGACCAAAAACATTTGAAGGACTTAAGGTCAAGAGAAAGTGACCTGAAACACTTGAAATAAAAAGAAAACCAAAAAAGTGAATCACTCGCTCAACTTGCACACGTCCGTGAACTTCTGGACTGCGTTATGAAACTGTGTTCCCTGCAACCACAACAACCAACAAAATATTTAATTCTAAGCATGAGAAATGCCAAGCTCTTAATATCCTTTGGTGCCTTTCTCCCAAACCGCTTATGTTGCACATAATTGTATATGCTAATGATATCCAAGTATTGTTTCACCTATTCACATTACCAATCACATCCAAAAGTCTTAGTAACCAAAATCTAAAAGGTTTTTCAAAAGAAATCTAAAAGTAATCACCTCTTGGAATCCACCTTCACATCCATTTTGAGTCAAAGTCGAAGACAAGTACACCAAATCCTGCTTAAACCGGAACCCTAATTTCACCACATCCGGCGAAACAAACATGTCATTCAAAATCTTCCACACAGAAGGAAGATGAATCGAAGTCAAATCAATAAGAAAAAAATCCGAGTCGTTTTTCTTGACAATAAATACTAAACTCTTTGTTTGGCCCTACTTAGTTTCGCAAGCCTTTGTCATTGTCAGTCGAATACACGCGACTTGAAGGAGAGTAACAGTCGGAAACGACGCCGTACTAGAGCGTTGTGGCTTCCACTCGGCGTCCAAACCGATCACCGTCGAACGAGTGAACGACCATTTCAACCGAGTGAACTCGGCCGAGTCGGTGGACGAAACCAGATAGATCTTCATCATCTTTACAAAGCAAAACCAAAAACCTAATTGCAAATCACATTTTGATCTAGGAATTATCAGAAATGTATGAAATTTGCAATCTTTAATTTAACTAACCAAAGTTTATAAATTTGCAGCTTCCCCTCTTGTCCAGACTAAAATTATAGACTTTTTCCGGATTAAGCGGTCTCAAGACTCATCTCAAATTTCAACTTCTTCTTCTTTATTTATTTCTTGAATATGTTTACAATATCCCGATGGGGGGACATTACTATATTCGCCGTTATTTCTCCAAAAATAGATAATCCATGCATTCTTGCTAATTAATTAACTTATTCGTAACAACAATGATATTGAATGGAGTTGATTGGAATTATCAGGTATCCCATTTATCCAATTCCATCAGTGAAATGCACCAAGGATGTCGATGCATCGTTTTCTTTGACCCCCACCAGGTATGTTGGTCATTTGAGAGTTAACTTTACGTTTTCAATGAAAGCTTTTTCCCCCATCTAATTTATGAATAAAAGATTGATAATATGTAAGCTATAATAAAATGCCTGCTAAAATATCTTGCATATGCTCTCGAGCATGCAAATGTGTTACGTAAATCAGTACGTAGACAAATTTGTCCTTGTTAAGTTTTATGCTACTTTTTGTTATAGTGATTTGCTAATTCTCATACCTGCCAATGATCTTTATATAACGAATATAGTATGCAGTTTTATAGATATTTCTCAGCAATGATATCCTGGAGATTATTAAGCTTACTGAGATAGGTTACTTTATATTATCCTAATCAAAAGAGAATTTATCGTTTGTTTGGGAATACTTGTATTCCTCAACTCACATGCCGTCTTCTTCCCGTCGCTCGGCGTCTTCTTCCTGCTTTTTTTCTCGTCGCTCGGCGTCTTCTTCTTCCTCTTCCCACCGCCTGATCTGCTTTCCTTCTTTATCATCCTCATCGTCTTCTTTATCATCCACCGCCTGAACTCAATATCCCTTTCAAAGTGCAACGTGGAAGTGTTTTCTTTACTAACAAAGATTTCATGAGACATGCCTTATAATCCACACTTCTACATAGTGAAAGGATGCAATCATATACATACAACAAAGTCGAAGGGGAAGACCTTTTAGGGCATGATTATCGGTGGGATTTATAGAGTTGCTTAAAATATAAAATTATTAAAATACACACTCTCTCTTCCTTTTACTCAACTTTATTAATTTTATATTTAAACACTCTCTCTTCCTTTCAAAAACACTCTCCAAAAGTTCTAAAATAAACAACTCTCTCTTCCTTTTACTCAACTTTTATTAATTTTATATTTAAACACACCCACTATCTCCTCTTTTTACTCAAATTTTATTAATTTTATATTTCAATACACCCCACAAATATACTCTCTTTCTTCCTTTTACTCAAATTTTAATAATTTTATATTTTAATAACCCACTATATTTACTCTAAGAATCTTTCAATAATCATGCTTGGACCGTGTTTCCTAAACAACCCCTTGTTCAATACAATGTTGTAACATGCAAAATGAGGAAGTAAAAAACACTTTTGCAATGGTAATGACATGTTTGTATATCAAGAACCGGGAAGTATTCCTTGAAAACCTATCTTTGAAAAGCTCTGAAAACCAAACTAATTTACCAATTTTGTTAAAAGCTTTTCTGACAAGACCTGACAAGTACCCACCTTTACCCCGAGAGATTTGATTAAGATAATATGGAAAAGATTAGTTGGTCCTCGAGTTTAGAAATGTAGCATGATTTAAAAAGAGTATGTTGGCACTTAAGTAGCCTACTTACGCATACATGCGGAACATAACTCAACACATTAAAAACAACATAAATTGCACCAAAACCAAACCCACTTGACCATCCAGATAACTTATTACTTGATCCATGTTTTAAGATGGTTCTTTGCCTTGGAGGCCATCGATGCCTACATATCTGAAGTATGATTGTGACCCTCAAGACTGAAGCATCTTGTCCACTCATTCAAGGCTCTTCTGACAATAGTAATGCGATCAACATCCTTACCAACCCGAGCCTCGCAAAAGTCCTTGTACCTTATGTAGAAAACCGCATTGTTGCGGTTGAGTCCCTCTTTCTTCTCATCTTCCGTAGCATCCATGGCTACTTTCACAATCTTCAAGTCGGACAGACCATGATCACGAGTTGCGCAATGCGTACCTTTGATAACTGCGAGTTCCAAATATAGAAGAATCCAGGGAGTGTCTTGCCACTCTGATTCTTTCAGCTGCAAAGAGAAGTGAGAGCTGGTATTAATGAAGACTTAAAAAGGCTTCTGAGTCATAGTATATATTGATGAAATGAAGCATATCACTAGTTGTTGTATCATATACCAGGTAAAAGGCGTCAGTAGTTTGGAAAGGATTTTGTGGGGGGCACTCAGGGAAGCTACGAAAGAGGAATGAATCTAAACCCGCAGGTATATCTGCCGGGGCCCTTACAAAAAAAGAGCAAAAAAATGAATAATTTTGGTGGGAATAAAAGAAATGAACAGCTTAGGCATACCTAGAGGTTTAGTAAAATAGCAAGTGAAAATACATCTGCCACAAGATCTTTCATCAACGTTGGTGAGGAAAGTGAAAGGAGAAGAAGAGGAGGATGGATCCCTGGCAAGCAAAGTGATGTAGTAAGTGTAAACAGGAGGAAGACCAGTGGTCTTATTGTATTTCGTTACGCTGTCCAGCTCAAAGTTTGTCCCCTAAGGAGAATGAATTTGGATTTGGTAAATTGAGTAAATTGGATTTGGTAACTTGAGGAAATAAGAAACAAACCTTGAGTAAATTGTGACGATGAAGTCCCATTTTGGCATAAAGGAGGACCAAAAGAGGATTAGGACCAAAAGAGAGTGTTTTTTAGTAAAAAGATGAGTTGTTTTTAAATATAAAATTAATAAAATTTGAGTAAAAAGAGGAGATTGTTGTTGTAACACCCAAATTTTTTATTTTTTTTTATTAAACAGTTGCAGAAATTCTCATAAAATAATAATCCAACAAAATATTAAATCCATAACTCCAAATTCCAGAAAACCAAGAAAAACATCTAGCAACCTAATCACCATGTTTCACTAGACTAAACAGAAATAGATAAAACACCCTATCATCCCCTTTGTCGGCCTTGATTCCGCGATCACGCATTTCTGTTACCTGCAACTCAAAGGGAAAAACAGAGTTGCTGAAATACTTAGTGGAGCGGTCATCCCGTCTACTAGATATATAATAGGAATTAGACTATCAATTCTACGCGATCAAACAGCAGTTCACAACATTTTAACAATTAAACCTTTAAACACATTGAACATTTAAACCATTAAACATTTAAACACATTAAACATTTAAACCATTAAACATTTTAAAACAAAGGGTGTCGATCGACGCTTCACACAAGCAACCAATCATTCACAACAGTGAGTGTCAATCGATGCTTCACTCAAGCATTCGATCCTTACGATCTTAAAACAGTGGTGTCGATCGACACTACCACTAGGTGTCGATCGACACCTCTCGCAGAAACCTGAACCGAGCCAAATCCTCTCACGGCTCGAGTTCCGTTTCCTCTCACGAGATTATCGCGATTCCAGATCAATCAAAACACACAGAAACCTCACGGAAACAAACGAAATCCACACAATAACCAATCAAACTTCCCTAATAATCTAATTCCGTATCACGATCACGCACTCACCACGAATCCGCGAATTGATAGGAAAAAGGAAATGAACAGTGACGAAACAGCCTTGAAACACCCTGATTCCTCGCTGGAAATCACCGAGATGACACCACAATCTCGCCCAAACACTCACAAGAGACTATCATGCGAAGAACGACGAAGAACGGGTCACAAACGCTCCTCGAATCACCGAAATCTCTCAAAAACTCAAACCCTTTTTCTTTTTCTGCCTCCCCCCTGGAAAAACACGATCTCCGTATTTATAAAAGAGACCTAGGGTTTTCTTTCTTAAACCGCAACAAATCGGGCGATTTAAATCAAACCGAACCCGATCCCAAACATTGGTGTCGATCGACACCCCACCCTAGTGTCGATCGACACCCCTGGCCAAAATCACCATTTTGGTTTCGGGATGTTACAACTCTCCCCCACTAAATTGGATTCGACCTCGAATCCCGCAAACCATCTTTCCAAGACCGAAAACTTGACCCCACTTGGTCATCACATCAGCGATCCTCACCCGATCCCTAAACTCTCATCTAATTCATATGCTAATAACCACGTTTTCTAGACATTTATTACTCTTAACTCATTACCTTGCTCTCGGGATGCATCCCTTAGCAAGAAATATACCAACCACCAATGGTATACCGGGAAAACTTCCCCCTAGACTGATGATGAGACCCATTCGTCTCAAACAAGCCTCTGGAAACCACCAACTCCGTAACAGAATGCAGGGAACTCACTCCCTTCAAGAGACCCACCATCTCCTGATACTTAACCTGAGACCCACCTGTCACAGATAAGTAAGCATCCCACTATACTATACCGAGACCCACTCGTCAACGGTAAGTAATACTCGATACTACGCTGTGACCCACCCGTCACTAGTAGACCGCCAAAGACCCACCGTCTTCTAATTATAATAAGTTATTCGGGAAAACTACTATCCCTAGAGTATTAAATTCTAAAAAGTTTACTAATATCTACGATTAGATCTGCCCCCCTTGGTCTATCTCGATATTTCCCACCCGAAACATCATTGAGAACACGACCCAAACTGGTCAACCAACTCATAACTTACTCTAAACAACATAAACGCGCAAGGCTCCTAGCCCGGAATACCATAATGCAATGTTTCCAAATCCTGACTAGGTCTGTCCAATTGATCGCATAATAATCAGACAAGAACATATACAACCAGCTGTAGACCCAGAGTTGAATTGATCGATTGTGCAACAATCAAACAAGAACATGCACAACCAAGATACTACATCCGGCATCCCGGTCGTCAAAACTGAACGCAAAAGAATATCATCGAGGTCCGTATCCCGTTCCATCCTCATGCCACAGTCAGATATTGGTTACTCATACTTACCGTCATCATCACACTCTCAGGACGTCTCCCTCGAGGTAACGATGCCGATGCCACTCCACCCTCAGGATATCTCCCTCAAGCTTTGGTTCTATATAGGAAGATATTTCCTTAGAGTAACCAACACATACGTGAACATGCACCCGAAACTAGGGATACTTTCCTTGATAACACACGCAACAAGCAAAAACCTGATCTAGCAAAACAACTCTACTCCTACCGGACACTTGGCAAACACAACTTACTTCTCAGAAGATCCAAACCTCAACCTCGAAGCTCCACAACAAACCACAGTCCTCCCACGCCCCAGATATCTATTGCTCTTAACTCAGTCTACACCTGACACCCATAGGACGCATCCCATGGCCCATCAAACATATACCGCTTGCACTCTCGGGTAGCATCCTTCGAGTCAACGATAATTGGAATCTCACATCCCAAAACAACATACAGGAGAATTCACCTCTCCTCACAACACATGACTGCAGTCCCTAGAGTAATAAATACCGAGCACTTAAACACCAAAAACTGAACTGCCCAACAAGGGCCCAAAGCCACTCATGATGCCTCAGCGCAACCAAACTGACGGCCGATACACCTGCTCACCCTGCCTGTCTCGTTCGAAGAGACCTAAAACTGAACTGACTGCTTCAAAACAACTCACGACTCGGATTCCTCTCCTGAGCCACACAAACTGCTTAAAATACTTATGCGACGAACTTTTAAGGAAACAATCTTCTCAGCTAGCTCCGACCTAGCCTGCGACGAACACGCAAGACCTTGACGCTCCTCCTAACCCGGACTAGGTCTAACGGATTGATCGTACAACAATTAAACAAGAACATACACGATCAACCGTAAACCCAGAATTGGATTTCCCGAATGCTACATCTATTACCAGAACTCAAACATAGGCCCAGTCTTACCAGCGATACTTCGACTCACAACTTGAGCCCCCCGAACCGTCTATCACAGACCAAAAACATGACTGCTCTAGCCAACACTACACGTGATTCCCATTTGTTCCGCAATCGCCAACATGGACTAAAATCCCGACCTAACACGGTCGATACCACACGAGATCCTCTCCTGACCTCAGAGGCTTACTCTAATCCACACACGAAACATACCGCTCGCACTCTCGGGATACATCCCTCGAGCCAACGGTATCTGGGAATCTCACATCCTAGCAAAATATCTCACATCTCTTGCTACTTGTTCCGGGAACACGCTTCCCAATAAGTACACAGGAGAACACTTATCTCCTCTGATTAGAGCTGCCTCTCGTGGTACAGCCTCGATATTCCCCAGCCTAGAATATCAATAGCAAATTCATGACTCAAACATATTATCTTAAATTCGGAACACATATAAGATTGCACGTCTTATAATCCTCGAAATCCTGAGACCTTCCCCGGTCGTCCTTGCTCTCTACCAAAACTCCCTCAATCCTTTGCATTCAACATCGCGTGATCCTGATAGCAATCTAGACGAACCTGGTATCGCTCCTACCAGTCCATCCAGAATGGCCCATATAACTCCACTGGGCTAACTACGGAGTCTGATACAAGACCAAGATATAAGAACTCATCTTATAAATTTAAATTGAAATAATCGTTTCAACACCAACGAAAAATAACAATTCCAAATATCAAGCCGAAGCTAAAATTCTGAAACTGCAAAACGAAAGAACAACAACTGAGATAAAAAGGAAATAATGCAATCCTCGAATTGACCCCTCAGATCCTCTTCCAATGCTGTGGCCGCCTCATCACTCATATTCGCGTTGCGCTCCTCCACACTGAGCTAACGACTGCTCTGTTGCTACATGTGCCAATGGCTGTGCTGCCACTGAATGAACTACTGCAAGCACTAACGGCTGCAACTTAGGACACATCGGCTTGATATACCCCGGCTCTCTGCAATGGAAGCACACCCTAGCCTCCCGGGATACCTCCCTCACGGGACAACTAGCTACCACATGCTCTGAGCTCCCGCATCCATAAAAACCACGACCGCTCTGGCCTCCTCCAGAAACCTCGTCGAATCTTCTCTTCTGACCTTGCGCAGGCTTGCCGCCCTTGCCAGAACCAGAACTCCGAGAATGCTGTTGCGGCTGCTGTCTCCTTGGCTGAACAGCAGGAGCAGCTACAGATGGAACCGCCATTGATGGAATAACTACCGGACCATACTGCTCACGCTAATCCTCCTCAATAGACGCAATAAGCTCCACCAACTCCACCCTTGAGGTGTACACTGAACCCCGGCACTGGGTCTGGATACTCATCTGAAGCCCCTGCAGGAACCTCTGCATAAGGGTCCGCTCATCAATTATGCCCTGACCAGCATAAACCTGAAGCCTGCTAAACTCGGCATCATAATCCCGAACTGAACTCGCTCCCTGAGATAGCTCCATAAACCTCATATGCAGACGATCCAAAGCCTCTCGAGGAAAAAACTTGGCATTGAACTCGCCCACAAACTTATCCCAAGTCCAAACAGCCCTCCTGGACTCCATAGCTCTCCACCAGCTATGCGTATCCTCGCTCAAATAATGCACGGCCACCTCTACCCGATACTCACCAGGACATCGGATCAACCGAAAATTGCGTTCCACTCGCAAGCGCCACTCATCAGCTCCCTCTGGCCCAACCCTGCTAGCAAAGAAATGCGTACCAATCTTCTGCATATTTCTCATCATCACGAGATAGGGAGGATGCTCAGCAACCGCAGCTCTTGGCTGCTCAACCTCTGAAGCTCTTTGTTGCCCCTCTACTACCGGAGGTACTGCTGGAGCCGGTACCAGAGCCGCCGCCGAAAACTGCTCCAACAATTGTGTCAGAAATCTCACGATAACATCATCTCGACCCTGAGCCGGAGCAGCACCCCCACCCGGGCCCACTCCATCACCAGCACCTCTCCCGGCACCAACAGCACCACCACGGGCACCCCTCCCGGCGCCTCTCCCGGTACTAACAACCACACTGGCACTGGTCTCACTCGCGGTCTCCACCTGATGTGTCTGGGATGCAACCACACTGCTAGACGACTCTGGCACTAAGCCACGACCACGACCATGGCCTCTACCACGGCCTCTACCATGACCTCTCGCTCCAGTATCCATCTACCACACAGGACAGGAAACATGAGCAAACAAGAAGTCACAAATAAATACAACACAACTTACCGCGGAATCACTTTAAAGGCCGAAGGGGATGATCCAAAACTACTTAATTATCTAACCACCAATAAACAATCAATCACATAGTCTCAGTTCATCCAATTTCAATGTCCTAAAAACGTCTAGGCTCTGATACCAAAATGTAACACCCAAATTTTTTTTTTTTTTATTAAACAGTTGCGGAAATTCTCATAAAATAATAATCCACCAAAATATTAAATCCATAACTCCAAATTCCAGAAAACCAAGAAAAACATCTAGCAACCTAATCACCAGGTTTCACTAGACTAGCAGAAATAGATAAAACACCCTATCATCCCCTTCGCCGGTCTTGATTCCGCGATCACGCATTTCTGTTACCTGCAACTCAAAGGGAAAAATAGAGTTGCGTAAGTATTTCATAAATACTTAGTGGAGTGGTCATCCCGTCTACTAGATATATAATAGGAATTAGACTATCAATTCTACGCGATCAAACAGCAGTTCACAACATTTTAACATTTAAACCTTTAAACACATTGAACATTTAAACCATTAAACATTTAAACACATTAAACATTTAAACCATTAAACATTTTAAAACAAAGGGTGTCGATCGACACCATCACTTGGTGTCGATCGACGCTTCACACAAGCAACCAATCATTCACAACAGTGAGTGTCGATCGACGCTTCACTCAAGCATTCGATCCTCACGATCTTAAAACAGTGGTGTCTATCGACACTACCACTAGGTGTCGATCGACACCTCTCGCAGAAACTTGAACCGAGCCAAATCCTCTCACAGCTTGAGTTCCGTTTCCTCTCACGAGATTATCACGATTCCAGATCAATCAAAACACATAGAAACCTCACGGAAACAAACGAAATCCACACAATAACCAATCAAACTTCCCTAATAATCTAATTCCGTATCACGATCACGCACTCACCTCGAATCCGCGAATTGATAGGAAAAAGGAAATGAACAGTGACGAAACAGCCTCGAAACACCCTGATTCCTCGCTGGAAATCACCGAGATGACACCACAATCTCGCCCAAACACTCACAAGAGACTATCATGCGAAGAACGACGAAGAACGGGTCACAAACGCTCCTCGAATCACCGAAATCTCTCAAAAACTCAAACCCTTTTTCTTTTTCTGCCTCCCCCTGGAAAAACACGATCTCCGTGTTTATAAAAGAGACCTAGGGTTTTCTTTCT
Source organism: Draba incana (assembly GCA_963576765.1). Lineage (NCBI taxonomy): Eukaryota > Viridiplantae > Streptophyta > Magnoliopsida > Brassicales > Brassicaceae > Draba > Draba incana. Next base: position 6,723,221 of record OY755203.1, on the reverse strand, counting down.
TAAACCGCAACAAATCGGGTGATTTAAATCAAACCGAACCCGATCCCAAACATTGGTGTCGATTGACACCACACCCTGGTGTTGATCGACACCCCTGACCAAAATCACCATTTTGGTTTCGGGATGTTACAGTTGTTATTATTGGAGAGAGGGTAACAATGGGTTGATACTATCAATAGGAGGAAGTGAGTGTTTTTAAATATAAAATTAATAAAATTGAGTAAAATGAAGAGAAAGAGAGTATTTTTTTGAGTAAAATTGAGTAAAAAGAAGAAATTTATTATTTTTTTATCTTATGATACCCACAAAAAAATCATTGGTGTGGATGCTCTAAACCTCCTAATGGAGGTGCTCTTATGATTTCAATTAGCACTTTTTTATTCCTTTTAGAACTCCCACACCAATAAACCCATCTTAAGTGTATTATATAGTATGTCTTATCCATGGGCATCTACTCTCTTCTTAGAGCATGATTATCCATGGTTTCTATGAGAGGTTCTATAAATATATTTAAAAAATAAGTAATAACAAAATAAAATGAGAGATTTTAAAAATCATCACATTCACGCTTCAAAGTTTCTAAAATTACATATTTTAGAACTTTCTCTTTCCATTTTTTAGAACCTTTGAATTGTTATCAATATTTTGGAATCCTATAACCCCTATTATTACTACCTATAATCATGCTCTTAATGTCTACCTTAAGACATGATCTCTCCACATTCTTTTGTTTTGTAGTTTTACCGAACAAAGCCTTATAGCAGCCTTTCCACCATCAGGGAAAAAATTGAACAACTCGAACAACTTCTAGGTTTAGTGTACATTATTGCATCCTAAATGATCAGATATGTATTAATTGTTTTATATACATTACTAAATACATATGAATGTCTCTGAACAAAGAAGAAAAAGTAATCCGACCCAAAAAAAAAAAAAAAAAGTAATGAGATAATGTAATCCATCAGAGAAATATTCATCTATGTATTTCAAATGAAGACCTTTTACACGAAAAGAAAAAGAGAGACATGCATGATGCATGGACTTTCAATGATTTGATAGAAAGCATTTTATAAACACTATGAGAAAAAAAATAGACCGTTAATATTCTTTTGGTACTTCTAGATCCGGCCTCGTAAATGTCGTGATTGTTTTCTTAATATAGAAATCATTTTTCATCATGTATCATTTATACCCATTTATAAAGTCTCATCGCGTTGCTTCTCTAGCGAAGTCTTATTAGTCGTCCACTTTACATCCACCAACAAAGCGAACTTCCAGTGCGAAGTCTTCGGCTAAACCCTTGTTTCTTCTCCAAAATAATAAGATATGTTCGTGGATCTTGGAAAATCATGCATGATTAGGATGGTAAGAGAACCATGTTTGGTAAAGTTCCAAGTATAAAAGTATGATTAGAATCAGGGCCGACCCTAAGTGATGGACTGCCTAAAATCCAATAAATTTTAGTTGCCCTATTATAAACACACACAAAAAATTATTACAGTTTTATGCTAGCTAGGATTTGAACTCGTAAGTCCAACTATAGCCATAAAAAGAGTGAACCGCTGGACTACGAAGGTTTTTTGAAATATTGATGCCCATAAAATTAATAAGCTATATTGATGCCTAAAGCAGGTGGGCCGGTCCTTAATGGAATAAACATACCATAATTCTCCACGCATATGAGGATGGATGAGCAATAATAACCTTGAATAGTTTCAAAATATTGAAATAAGTTACTGTTGAAACTGGTCCATTCTCACATATTATGAATAGATATGTACTTAATTAATTAAGATATGTAAAGTTAAACCATAGGAAACAAATGCAGATATATACTTCATACCCAACTCTTTTTCGACCATTTTTCTGTGAGGGAGGTATACTTCTCCATGCAAAACTTGGGATATGAAGTCGCGGTGCTGCGTAAACCATGAACAAACTCCACTAACCACGTCGGGATTGATCGACCACTTGCTAAACTTTCGGAAACCTACAAATGATATAAGTAAGATATAAGTAACATATGAACGTGAAAACATGGAAAAGTAAGAGTAAGTAATTATATTAAACTTACATAACATTTCAACCACCCCTCAAATTCTTCATCTTTTAAGACAGCAAGTTCGGCAACTGTCTTATCATAATGGTAATCACGTGCGAGAGACATGTAGATCCTGTAACATAACAGTCGTTAGTAGATGAAGGCAAATAATTCGATAAATTTATTATCATAACTGATATACCTTTCGTACTCCAAAATTTCGTCACAATTTCTGAGGATATAAGTATGCAAATGTGTGACCTCTTGTGATGATAGTCTGCATTTCTTTCCTTTTCCACTTGCTCGACCAACTTGGGCAAACAACTCGAGTACAACCACGTCATACGTTGCTTTCTCACCTCTATCATCATGTCGCGCCGGACGTCTCGCCTTAGTCAGAACTCCCAATGGAAAGTAATATTCGGCCAAGTGTGAGACTTCCTCGTTTAGGCTTTGTGCGACAATAGATCCCTCCACCTTGCTCAAATTTTTAACTTTTTTCTTTAGGTGGAACATGTAACGTTCGAACGGATACATCCATCGGTATTGAACAGGGCCGCCTAATGCTACTTCTCGGGGGAGGTGAATAGTAAGGTGTTCCATAACGTCAAAAAAAGATGGTGGAAATACCTTCTCCAGATTACAAAGGAGAACCGGGATATTGGCCTCCAAGTTACGTATCCCGTGGACGGTAAGCGTTCTTGAACATAAATCGCGGAAGAATGCACCAACTCCTATTAACGAAAATTAAACAAGTTACTACATATATAGTAAAATTATGGTAGTAAGAAACAAAGGGGAGTAAGAAATATACCTCCAATTGCTTGGTGGATTGGTTCTGGAAGGAGATATGCAAATACAAATGGAAGAAGACGCTGCATCACGACATGACAATCATGACTCTTCATTCCTATAAACTTCCCTTCCGTCGAATCCACGCAATTACGTAGATTAGATGCGTAGCCGTCTGGAAATTTTACAAATTTTGAGAACCATTCAAAAAATACTGCTTTCTGCCTAGCGTCTAACCGGTACGCAGGCATCGGCATTCTACCATTAGGCAAAACATGAAGAGATGGCCTCGAACAAATCAATGGCAAGTCGAATCTAGACTTCCAGTTGTCTTTGGTCTTTCCTGGGACGTTTAATAAGGTGTTCATGATGTTGTCAAAGAAATTCTTTTCAACATGCATGACATCTAGATTATGCCGCAGTAGATGGTCTTTCCAGTAAGGCAAATCCCAGAAAATACTCTTCTTGTGCCAATTGTGATATTCCCCACAACCGTCGACGGGGTGATGGCCATTACCCCCACATTCAGGAGTCCGCTCTGCACCAAAATCTCGCAACTGTTCCAATATGCTTCGACCATCCATCTCAGGAGGTGGACCATGTAACACTTGTAAATTCTTCCTGAAATGTCTTTTAGACCGACGATATGGATGATTTGCCGGTAAAAAACACCTATGGCAATCGAACCACGAAGTCTTCATTCCATGCTTCAATTGGAATGCTGTAGTATTGTCTTGGCAATAAGGACATGCCAATCTTCCATGCGTGGTCCATCCAGATAACATACCGTATGCGAGAAAATCGCTTATGGTCCACATAAGAACCGCACGCATGTAGAAATTCTGCTGGACCGAAACGTCATATGCCTCAACACCATGCTCCCACAACATCTGCAACTCACAGATCAATGGTTGGAGGAATATATCGAGCGACCGTCTTGGATGATCTGGCCCGGGAACTAAAATTGAGAGAAACAGGAACTCTCGCCGCATGCACATAGATGGAGGCAAATTGTAAGGTGTTACGATGACCGGCCACAGTGAATATTTTCTTCCATGCTTGCCAAACGGGTTGAAACCATCAGTGGATAAGCCTATGTATACATTCCGTCGTTCAGATGCAAAAGCTGGATATACGGATTGGAAGTGTTTCCACGCTTCCGCATCAGAAGGATGCGTGATATCTCCATCTTGATTATGCTCTGCATGCCATCTCATAGCCTTAGCTCTGCGGTTTGATTCGTACAGCCTCTTCAACCTCTCCGTTAAGGGTAAATACCACATCCGTTTGAATGGAATCTTCACCCTGCCGCTTGTGTCCTGTAGCCGGGGTTTGTGGCAAAATTTACATTTGATTCGGTTCTCGTCTTCTCTCCAGTATATCATACAGTTGTCGATGCACACATCTATAACCTGGTAGGGCAAACCAAGACCGGCGACAAGTTTTTGGACCTCGTAGTATGATCATGGGGGCAAGTTATCTTCTGGCAAAACATCTTTCACGAACTCGGCGAATGCATCAACACATTCTTCGGACAAATTATAATCAGTCTTCAGGTTCATCATCCTAGTGGCAGAAGACAGCGGTGAATGACCATCCCTACAACCGCTGTATAGAGGTTGCTTTGCTGCGTCTAACATATTGAAAAACCTCCGAGATTCTAAATTAGGCTCTTCAACCCTATCACCCTCATACCCACCCGACTGCAAATCCTCTCTAAAATTATCTCTGACCATCGCCACCGTACTTACCCCAACATCTACTCCCGCTGTAGGTTCCCATACGGTATCCGTTTCCCCTACGGTATCTGGAAAAAAGGTGCATTGCTACTAGTACTACCATATTCATAATTGGTTTCTCCATGTAAATACCAAACCTTATATCCCGGCCTAAAACCATATCTATATAAGTGAGTCCAAACATTATGAATGGCGACACTAATTCTATTACAACAATTGGAACAAGGACATTTGATATCCTGACCTTTAGATTACTGGGTAAATTCATGAACTCGCATATTCCTTGAGCGTATTCGTTCCTTAATAAGTCCGAGCCCACATCCGTCATTGGCTCGTCCATCCATGCCCGAAAATATGAACTCATCTTTGGAATTTCGTTTGTTTAAAGAAATTATGATACGATGGAATGACGAATTCGGCTACCTTATATAAAACATATTCCCGTCGGAATTCCGTCGGAAATCCGTCAATACCCCGACATCTCACCCCACAATTTCCCATCGGCCACCGGAGACGATTTGGCAACCACACAATCTTTGCCGACATCGATCACCGTAGGAATTCCGTCGGAATTCCGTCAGTACTTCCGACGGCATGTGGCCGTCGGGAAACAGTTCTTACACGGCGACCACTGAAAACTTTGTCGACATCGGAAAATCCGATTTCCGTCGGTAATCCGCCGGAATACCGTCGGAATATAACGACGGCGTATAACCGTCGGTATTCCATCGGGTTTTACCGACGGTATTCCAACGGAATACGGACGGAGTGGGTTACCGTCAGAATGCCCTCGGATCAATACGACGGATTGCCGACGGGATCGTTTTGGTCGGCCAACCGTCGGAAATCCGTCGGTTTTAGACGACGGAGTTCCGACGGAAAATAATGTTCCGTCGGAAAAGACGCTGTTTTCTTGTAGTGATTAACCTATTTTGGTAATTGATTAGCCAACAATGATTAAGCGGGAACAACAAAGATCAATCGAACATTAAAAGAGGCTGAAAAACAAAGAAAATTAAGATTTGGAAAACTATTTTACATGAAAATCTACTAATCTAGTCACGCCGTCTTCACAATTGGGATTAGTCACCAGAATTCCTACGGGAAATGTATTGAAAATTTTTTCATACTAATCGATGAGAAATTCAGAATCATAACAAGACAGTTAAAAAATTATATCTTCCTAACCTTCCCCATAAAACAATTTGTGAGGCGACATGAAAACAAAACCCATAGAGATAGTGTTTCTCAAATTCAAATTTCATAGAGGAACCTACAAACACCCATCATAGACATGAAACCTACAAAAACAATTCTGTAGTGAACAAAAAAATGGATCAATAGACCCACAAAGGTGCAAAAAATCTATACCTCAATTCCATAGGCAATTTCTTGCAACCCCTTGGAAGCATGTGCTTCCTTCTTCCTCTTCCCATTAGCTTGATGGTTTTAAAAAAAGAGTCTGCACACTTAAGAGAAGTCCATCTTTTGTTGAGTCTAACATTGGTGCAGGAAGCAACAACTTTAGAGTACATGAGTTTAAAATGGAAGACAAAATGCTCTGACGAAAACATAGTAAAGATGTAATCGGAGGACCTTAGTGAAGAGACCTAAATAATTTCTAGATTTGAGTCACCAACCTTAGTTACTTTGAAAAATGAATTCAAAGTTTATTTATGTTTCCCATTCTGCTTCCCTTGAGAGTTTTTGAATTTGGTAATTTCGGACAGGTTATCTTCTAGAGAATCACAAACGTATTTTACAAAGTAATCTAATAGTCAGCAATATTTCATAAGATATGATCAATCAGACATAAAGTATAGTATAAACTATTGATATGAACTTGAAATATATTGAAGGTTACTAAAAATTAGGAATTGACATAGCCTGAGACATTCTGAAAATGAATAGGTGTAGTTAGATTATAGACCTGCAAAGTAATGATTTTGGCGTGTTGTCCGGCTCCGGAAAGACCAATTGCAGGAAAGGCTATAAACCACTTTGCTAGAAAGGAGAGAAAATTTGCAGTAATGCATTCAGTATGTGAGGTAAACAGTCTCATCCATCAGATCAAACATCAATGTAGATCATCAGACATAACTATCTTTGGAGATTCTGTTGTTTATAAATAAGTTTTACTCAAGATGTGTGTAAACTACACAAGTTACAAACACATCTTGTTTACTTAGAGACGTGACCAAAAACATTTGAAGGACTAAGGTCAAGAGAAAGTGACCTGAAACACTTGAAAAAAAGAAAACCAAAAAAGTGAATCACTCGCTCAACTTGCATACGTCCATGAACTTCTGGACTGCGTTATGATACTGTGATCCCTGCAACCACAACAACCAACAAAATATTTAATTCAGTGTCAAATAAAGAGATGAACCAGATAATGTTATATTCATTCGGGAACTAGAATGCACAGCGGCAAACGATGAGTATGTGAGTTACCTCCCAATATAGCTGATGGCAGTTCATGCACTGCCAAAATTCCAAATTCTTGTGAAATAAGCAGCTAGGTATTCTTTGGAAACCTTTCGCTGCTTCAATAGCTTCTTCAATGCTTAGCGGTTTCTGAATAAATTTCCCATTGCATTTCGTACATCTTGACATCAGCTGGTTTCCGCTGATCTTTAGCTGGAAAACCTCTATCACCTGTGCAGCTTATTTGTTTCATTAATTCTGTAGGAATCCAAAATTATTATACTAAAAATGTAAAAAATGTGGTTGCACAAGTAATGGTAGCAAATCATGCCCCATGACAGATCTTGCATGAAACATTTCTATACATTAAGAAATTAATTTTGTATGTACCTCAAGTAGCTGCTCATTTTTTAGAAGGCTTTTGACTCGATATATCTGATTTTTCGCCAAGTCTTGGTGTCTCAACAATTTCGTATCTCTTGTCAAGAGAACTCTCTTCTCTTTGTATGCTTGATCAAGCAACTCTCTGTCATTTGAGCCAACAAATCAACGGTAAAGTTAGGGAAACATAAACAGATGTCGTGATCCATCCCATGTCCAGGACGTAAATATTATAATAGCAGCTTTGGAAAAAACTACCTTGAATCCGGCTTCTTTGAGAGTGGAACAGCAGCATCGATCCCCACACAACGTAGATGTTTTGCCAAACCTTCAACCTAGAGAATAGTTTTATAAGTATCTGATATGATACCACATCGACTCTACTACATTTAAGAAACAAAGATACAATGTGTAATTCAAGAAACACAAAATCGACAGAGAATGATCTAATTACCATCACATCCAAGAGAAATTTAGGACAGCCATCGCCACCTAAAGATGAATCCCATGGCGGTGGACCTTGCCAGTCCACACAACAGAGCAATTGCTTATTTGTGTTGACAGAGCTCAAGAAGGCACGTTTCCTTGTTTTCTTCTTAGAGTTTTTCGGTAGACGATCAGACTCCTTCAACAGGATCCTTTCTCCATACTTCCTGACAATCTTCAACAGATTCTCATCCATCGGCATTGTATTCAGCGTGGTTTTTCTAGAAACAACACCATTCGCAATGCTTTGACCATTTTCCGACATCCCTCTGATTACATCTGTAGCCTTGCAAAGTTTGGCCGTGACAATCTTACCGGTATAATCTGATCCGCTAAGAATTCCTTTTAAACCAACATTTATCTCTCTCGGATCTACCAATGTGATTCCTTCAACAAGATTTGCTTTGAATACGTCGAATATTTGGAGCAAGCAGTGCGCATCAGTGGCAGCGTATAGCTTCTGTTCTTCTGTAAGAGGACGATGTGACCAATCACTACATTGAAGCTCCTAAAGAATAAAACTTTGTTAAAAAGCCTTATTAACAGTACATTTCTCTACCTAACCACCAACCTTAGACAAGCAATCAAGCCTGAATCACTACTACAAAGGTGTGTCTAGTCTAGATTTCACCAAAAGGCAAGTTCTTTCAGGAATCAGTGACAAACCTTTGACAAAGAAATGTCAAGCATTTCCTTGCATATAGCTGCCAAGCTCTTGATATCCTTTGGTGCCTTCCTCCCAAACCGCTTATGTTGCAGGTAATTGTATACGCTAATGATATCCAAGTATTGTTTCACCTATTCACATTAACAATCACATTCAAAAAGTCTTAACAAGCAAAACAAAAATTTAATCTTTTTAGAAACCCAAAAGTAAACACCTCTTGGAATCCACCTTCACATCCATTTTGAGTGAAAGTCGAAGACAAGTAAACCAAATCCTGCTTAAACCGGAACCCTAATTTCACCACATCCGGCGAAACAAACATGTCATTCAAAATCTCCCACACCGAAGGAAGATGAATCGAAGTCAAGTCAACAAGAAAAACATCGGAGACACCGTCCGAGTCATGACCGAGTCGACACGCGACTTGAAGGAGAGTAACAGTCGGAAACGACGCCGTACTAGAGCGTTGTGGCTTCCACTCGGCGTCCAAACCGATCACCGTCGAACGAGTGAACGACCATTTCAACCGAGTGAACTCGGCCGAGTCGGTGGACGAAACCAGATAGATCTTCATCATCTTTACAAAGCAAAACCAAAAACCTAATTGCAAATCACATTTTGAAGGTTTAATTTCGGTTTTGGTTCGTTCTCTTCTAAACCGGTTTCAGAAAACCAAACTAAACCGTAATAGTGGCGCCAAATTAAATTTTCCCGCGAAAATTCTCTGAATCTAAAGCGCGAAATCACGCATTTATACTCTCTTCCTCAGTTCTCACTTACGCTTTCTGGTAATCGAAGAGTTCGACAATGGTGGTTTCGCGGCGGAGAAGAACCCAAGCGAAGAACCCTAGATCCGAGCTTCCGATATCAATGGCGGATGATTCCGATTCGGAATTGGATACGGTTTGCGAAGAATGCAGCTCCGGGAAACAACCTGCGAAGCTGCTGCTTTGCGATAAATGCGATAAAGGGTTTCATTTGTTCTGTCTTAGACCAATCCTTGTTTCCGTACCCAAAGGATCTTGGTTTTGCCCATCGTGTTCTAAACACCAGATCCCCAAATGTAAGCTCTAATCTAAAATCCTCGTTCTGGGTTTTGTGGTCTCGTTTGAGATTTGGATGATTTTTGTGAATTTGACTCAGATTTTAGTATATGTAGTGTAAAGGAATCTAATTTAGACTACTAGATTGGGTTTGGTTGATTTAGATCTAGGAATTATCAGAAATCTATTAAATTTGCAATCTTTAATTGAACTAACAAAAGTTTGTAAATTTGCAGCTTTCCCACTTGTTCAGACTAAAATCATAGACTTTTTCCGGATTAAGCGGTCTTCAGACTCATCTCAAATCTCAAGTTCTTCTTCTGGTAAATTAAATCTCAAGTCTAAATCTTTAAAAATGTTTGTGTTTTGTTAAGGAATTCTTATTGAGAGAGTATAATGTTTGTAGATAGTAATGGGAAGAAACGGAAAAAGACGAGCTTGGTGATGTCAAAGAAGAAGAGAAAGCTTCTTCCATACAACCCTACCATTGATCCTCAACGGAGACTCGAGCAAATGGCGTCTCTCGCCACTGCGTTGAGAGCATCCAACACTGAGTTCAGCAACAAGCTTACTTATGTATCTGGTAAAGCTCCAAGATCTGCAAACAAAGCTGTTCTTGAGAAAGGAGGCATGCAGGTATATACTTTAAGTCCATATCAATCACCAGATCATTGATTCTTAAGTCTTGTTTTAAGTATAACTGAAAAAATAATGATTGTGTATTCAATTTCATACAGATTCTATCTAAACAAGGTGTAGAAACATTAGCCTTGTGCAAGAACATGATGGACCGCGGTGAATGCCCGCCTCTTATGGTCGTCTTCGATCCTTTTGAAGGGTACTTATTAGCTTCTTCTTTTTAATTTTCTTATGAGCAATTCACAATCCAGAATTGTATTGAATTAGATTATGTTTTAAACCTGAAACAGGTTTACAGTAGAAGCGGACCGGTCTATAAAAGACTGGACCATTATCACAGAGTATGTTGGAGATGTTGATTATCTAAGCAACAGAGAAGATAATTATGATGGAGACAGCATGATGACTCTACTTCATGCCTCTGATCCTTTGCAATGCCTTGTTATCTGTCCTGACAAACGCAGTAACATCGCCCGCTTCATCAGCGGCATCAACAATCACACACCGTGAGTTTCTCTTTGGTTTGGACCATTGTAAGAGAATTATAGTATTTGTTTGTTCTGATTTGTGTTTGTTTGAAATATTGTGAATTGCAGAGAAGGGAGAAAGAAGCAGAACCTGAAGTGTGTGAGGTTTAATATTAACGGAGAAGCTAGGGTTCTTCTTGTGGCTAATAGAGACATATCCAAAGGGGAAAGATTGTATTATGATTATAACGGATATGAACATGAATATCCAACTGAACATTTTGTATAACCCTAACATTATATATATATGTATAAGAAAGTTGATTGTTAGACAAGAAAACCAAAATTGTGTCTTGTGTTCCAGTACACTAACTGGGCTTAAACAATGAAGCAAGCCTTTCTTCAAGTTGGACCAAAACATGAATATTTATTTTAACTTTATGTTCCATTTGTAAGAAAATAGAATTGGTGGTTTTAAAAGGGAAGAAAATAAAGATTGTTGGTAGGAAGGCAGAGAAAGGACCACAAGAAAACAGAGTAGGAATAATGAAAGAAAAGTTGTAGAATGGTCCAAACACCTAAGAGTCTAAGATAGTACCTTCAAAGATTTTTGAGAGTTAGCATCAGAACCCTTCTTTTCTGATTTCTGCAGATCACTGTGGGACCCAGCCTCTCTCTTGGACCCCATATTTACATTTTTGTATTCTCCAACAATTTTTTAAAATTTTACCTGTTACTAAAAAAAACACAAATGTACTCAATTTTAGTGGATGATTTTAAGTAGAAGAAAGTGTAGAATTTTAAGAGTTTGGTACCAGTAAAAGAGAAACCATATTTGCATGTTTGGTCCCCGGTACAGAGATTATTATTATTTGCAAAAGCTGCTTTTCACCCCCACCATATTTTCTCTTTAGTATTTGCATTTGGAAACTAGGAAAGTGAAACCATCACAAAATAAACAAATCGTAATAATAAAACAAAATCATTACAAATTCTTTATCCTTGACATCAAACCATTTACTGATTGTAAAGCAAATAACTCGATTGTTTTTATAGTAGTGTTAGTTTTTTTTCTCAGCGCAAATTTTTAGTAAAGGGTAAATAATTAAAGGTTTTTATCAAATAAGCAATTGATGATATCGTATGACTCTTCCCAAAAAAAAAAAAACAATTGATGATATCTAAAAGTATTTTGCCGAATTTTATTGAATATGTCCTTACTTACGTGATTTACGCCACTCTTTCTCCAATCGACCTATACCATGAGTAAATACTAGTAGTATCATTTCATTCTTATGAACTATTTTGGAGTTTTTCTTGTCTTTTTTTTTTTGGGGGCCAACGTGTTATTTTAGTTTTTTATGGGTAATTAGAGCAAAAAAATATGTGTCCTTCAATCTTTTGACTGAGATTTTGCCCTTTCTTTATATAAAAAAAAATTGTTTGTTCTTCATCTCGAATCAAAACTACCAAATGTCATTTGAACCCCTTTTGTAGAACATGTATCAAATTTTCGACTTTATATTTTGAGCTTAAGTTTTGTGAATTAGTAGGTAATGATGAGAAAGGAAGGAAAAAAAAGTTGATCACTTATTTATCAGAATATTACTTGCGATAACTTCTTATTGAATTGAATTATATCTTAAATTTTTTTTTTTTTTGCTAAATTAATTATATCTTAAATTTGGTCAATAGATTATAGTGTTGGCGAACATTTTTCCATTCTTTTGCAATGAACAAACTCAATATTTTGTTTTGTTTCTCGAGTCAACTGTTCAACCACATAAGCCAAGACAAAATGTACAACATTTGTTGGTTTCGAATCGTAAAGTACTAAAGTAAAGCAAGTAATAAAGAAAAGTGTAGTTAGGACTTAGGTTATCAGAACAACCAACTATTACCGACATCATTATTTCTCTTGTTCCCTTACTTAGAAAGACAAATATCATTATCACATTGAAAAGAATGTCTATCCGTGCGATTTTGATTATTAAATAATTAATGTCGGGCTGTCTTTTAATTAGGGTTGTTATCGCTAATCAGTGTCTCTCCTTTTGTCCCGACGTTTGAGGGTTTCTATTTGGAATGATAATCATTTCATTCTTTATAAAAGAAAAAGCTATAATTGCTACACACGACACTACTTTTTCTTGACGATTTGCGATCCAAAATATTGGACAATACCTCAAACTTCCAAGTCAATAAACTCAGTAGAAGTTTTTTTTTTTCTAAAAATAAAAACAAAAAAAAAATCAATAGATATACATAAACTATTAACATTCTAATATTTAAATCTTGCTAGTTGCTAATCGATCACTAGTATGACTAGCTATTTGAGCCGACTTTGAACACAAACACATGAAACATGGATTTGAGGTCTCAAGATGTTTATTCATTATGGGGTTAATTTTCTCTAAAATAGCATTGATATAGTGTTATAAATTCATGCGTGTCATTAGAGTGATAGTGGCTGGTATAAACCCAAAAGATGCATTATTTACTGTTATTTACTGTTTTTTTTTAATTTGATAAAAAGATATCACAAAATTCATTTGTGTTTGGGACTTTTCAAATGCCAGGCTCGGTTATGTTAGCTACTAAACAGATTAAGTTACATTGTATTTTGTTTGCCAGCAATCCACATTACTAATTTTTCAATACACAACTATTTTATTGTTTAACTAACCTATTTCTTGGATTTCAAATTTTATATAAGACTTTCGTATGAAACTGTTAACACTTTGTTAAAAGTATGTATAGACTAGCACAAGTCAATTATTAAATAATTATTTTAATATCTGTGACATTAATCCTTAGATAAATTAATATTCATTAGAGAGAGTATGTTAAAACTACTTTAAGTTGGCGTCATATGCAGCACTGGTCCAACTGTTTATATGTAATTTATCTCCAAGTGATTCTTGTAAAATGGTTCTCGTATTACTGATTTTTTTTTTTTTTGAACTGAATGTAAAATTATTATCGAACATTTTAACGGACTGTTTCTAAATTTTCTTTTTGCTTTAACCTACACTCTTTTTCTCTAGTAGCTGTGTAATTGTCGTTAAATAAGGCTAAAGGATGACAATTCTGGTTCGTCCACGGTTGGGGAGTTGGCCCCATTTTTGTTACCGACGTTTACTATTCTCTACTTTGGACTAATTTGTAAACCGTTTGATCAAACAGACTTGTACGAATTGATCTTTGAATTAAATCGCCAACGTTGGCTTTGTAATCATATTTCAAGAAGGATTATGATTGTGTTTTATTAGAGTTAACCGGTTTTCCGGTTAGATGATTATTGCTGGTTATTATCATGTTAACCAGATTAGTATAAATAGAGTGTAAATTAGAGTTAGTTAGTCAACGCATTATCTTCTTTAATCTGTAACAAACTTTACCTTAACTCTTTCTCTTTAATCAAAGCTTTCTTAATCCATTTCAATGGTGATTTCAAGTTATAATATGGTATCAGAGCTCGAGATCTTCGTTTTCCGCTGCTAGATTCGAGTTCTTCGTCTTCTTCTGAATCGATTGATCGGTGAGATTTCCACAATCGGTGTGTTGTTCGATTTCTTCAATTCGTCTTCAACCTAAGCTGCGACAATGGTGGATACAAGCTCAGCTCAACAATCGGATTCAATTCCAGAGATTCGAGCTTCTCTTTTAGATCCAAACTCCAATCCGCTTTATGTACACAGCGCAGATCATGCCGGGATTGCTCTCGTCTCGGAAAAGCTCACTGGTTTAGGTAACTTCAATACCTGGAGACGCTCTATGCTTATGGCTTTAGGTGCTAGAAACAAAGTTGTATTCGTTAATGGAACATTTGAGGAATTAGATAGTAATCATCCTGACTATGGTTCTTGGACTCGTTGCAACAACATCGTTTGTACTTGGATTGTGAATTCTGTGGATAAATCTATTGCAAAGAGCATTATGTATCTTGATACGGCTCGTCAGATGTGGTTGGACATTCACGATCAGTTCAAACAGAGCGATGGCCCAAGAACAGCTGAAATCAAGCAACAAATCTTTACTGAGGTACAAGGTTCTCAAAGTGTAAGTGATTACTATACTAAGCTGAAGCAACTCTGGGAAGAGTTAAAGAATCATGAAACTGCGTATAGTTGTTGTTGTGGGAAGCAAGATTGTGTAAATTTGAAGAGATTAGAAGCAAGAGATGAGCAGGATAAAGTTTTGAAGTTCTTAATGGGGTTGAATGATTCTTTCACAGTAACAAGGGGACAAATCCTTATGATGGAGCCTAAACCATCTATCTCTAAGGTTTTCAACTTGATTTCTCAAGAAGAGAGGCAAAGGTCGATGACTAATGGTTCTTCTGCTAGTCCAGTAGTGTTTCAGACTTCTCAGACTCAGAGTTTGCCTGAAACTGTAGCTGCTTATGCTGGAGGATATAACAAACAGAAGAATAGGCCTATATGCTCTTATTGTGGTCTTTCAGGACATACTGTGAATAGATGTTATAAGCTCCATGGATATCCTCAAGGATATAAACCTCCAAATACGTCTTCAAAACCTGTTCATCAGTCTAGTAAGCCTGGAGGAGTTCAGTCTTGGCCACAGAAGAAAGAAAATTTAGCAAATTTGGTGGTTCAAGATGATGGTGGTATATCCATGCATGACCAAAGGGGTGCTCATTTGGGGAATGTCACAGCTGATCAAATTCAACATCTTCTGAGTGTTCTTGGAAAATCTTCATTACCTCAGAACAATATATCTCAAGTTTCTGGAAGCACTTTTTCATTGGCAGATGGTACTACTTCCACATCCAAACCTCAACCTCATCTCATTCCTCAAACCACATTCACTTCAGGTACCACTCATATCATTGCCTCTGCTGGAATTCAGACTAGCCTTAATTTTCTTAAACAAACCTGGATAATAGATACTGGTGCTAGTTGCCATGTATGTTCTGACATAACCTTGTTTACCCACACTCAACCAATTAGTGATACCTCTGTCACTCTCCCTGATGGAACTCATATCTTAGTAACTATCTCAGGCTCCATTTCTATCTCGGAACATCTTATCCTTCATTCTGTTCTATTTGTTCCACAATTCAAGTTCAATCTTATGAGTATTTCTGCTCTTACAAGAAACAGTACTATCTCAGTACTATTTTCATCCAATTCTTGTTATATCTTTCCTCATAATCCTTTTCTTCTTCAGGAGCATACTCCGGACTTGATGATTGGGAAGGGTAACCTCCAAAACAATCTGTATGTCCTGGACACTCCAACTTCAAATTTCATCTCTTCTCTTTCGGATGTTCCTGTTCTCCAAGCTTCCTCTGAAGTATGGCATCAAAGACTTGGACATCCATCACACCAAAAGATTCAAATTCTTTCAAAACTTTTAGATTTCTCAATAAAGAAAACAGATTCTAGTGATCCTTGCATTGTCTGTCCTTTAGCAAAACAAAAACGTCTTTCTTTTTCTTCTTCAAATAACATTTGTAAACATCCTTTTGATTTGGTACATTTGGATGTATGGGGTCCTTTTAAAACACCTACAATAGAGGGTTATAGATATTTCTTAACCTTGGTTGATGATTGTTCAAGGGTTACTTGGGTTTATCTTTTGAAGAATAAAAGTGATGTTCTTTCAGTTTTCCCTGATTTCTTACAACTCATTGAAACCCAATACAAAGTTTCTGTTAAAGCTATTAGAACTGACAATGCCCCAGAGCTTTCTTTCACTTCTTTACTAAAATCTAAGGGCATTGTTCATTATTTTTCTTGTGTCTATACACCACAGCAAAATTCTGTGGTAGAAAGAAAACACCAACACATTCTTAATGTGGCTAGAGCTCTTTTGTTTCAATCTAATATTCCTTTACCTTACTGGGGAGACTGTATTCTTACAGCCATTTACCTTATAAATAGGACACCCTCACCTATTCTTCAAAATAAATCCCCTTATGAAGTTCTTACTTCTAAACAGCCTAGCTATCAACACCTTCGTGTCTTTGGATGTCTTTGTTTTGCATCTACCTTATTAAAGGACAGACACAAGTTTTCACCTAGGGCTATTCCTTGTGCTTTCATTGGATACCCTCCAGGATATAAAGGCTACAAATTACTTGATATGGAAACTAAGAAAATTTTCATATCTCGTAATGTGGTCTTTCATGAATCTGCTTTTCCCTTTTCAAAAGAGGCTTCTAATAATGATTTCTTTCATCAGGATTATCTTCCTAATCCTATTCCTGATGATATTTTTCCAGCTTCTTTTGATCTTGATTTTCATTCTGATCTCATTCCTGATATTAATAATCAAAATGTCTTTGATGATCCTCCTTCTGAGGAAATTCTTGACCATGACTCAACCATTGACCATGGTTTTCCTCCATCTCATTCAGAACCTTCTGTTTCTCCCTCTCATTCTATTCCTGAGCCTGAGGAAAATCATCAAGTTCCATCAGGGGGTCCAGAACCAATACAGAGACATAAAAGACAAGTAAAACCTCCAGCTTACCTCAGTGAATATCATTGTTATCTTTTACAGCAAGATGCTGATTACCCTGCCCATCTTACTCATACTACCTCTTACCCTATCCAATCTTTTTTATCCTATGATAACCTTTCTTCTCATCACAAAAACTTTATCCTTTCTATTTCCACCCATACATTACCTAAAACTATCCAAGAAGCTTTAAAATCTGATCAATGGACTGGTGCTTCTAGACTTGAGATGACATCCTTGGAAGATACTGGAACTTGGTCCATTTGTGAACTTCCACCAGGTAAGCATCCCATTGGTTGTAAATGGGTCTTTACCTTGAAGTTTTTGCCTGATGGGAGTATTGAAAGGCATAAAGCCCGTCTAGTAGCAAAAGGGTATACACAGCTTGAAGGTCTGGATTATTTGGACACCTTTTCTCCTGTTGCTAAGATGGGTACTTTGAGAATGATTCTTGGTTTAGCTGCTATTAATAACTGGTCTATTACTCAGTTAGACATTAGTAATGCTTTTCTGAATGGAGATCTTGATGAAGAGATTTACATGATGATTCCCCCTGGTTATTCTGAACTGACTGGTAAATCTTACTCCAAGAACTCAGTGTGTAGACTTCACAAGTCCCTCTATGGCTTGAAGCAAGCTTCACGTCAATGGAATCAGAAATTAACAACTGTGATTCTGGCTGAAGGATTTGTTCAAGCCCCTGCAGATTACTCTCTTTTTGTGAAGCATACCTCACATCTGTTTCTGGCAGTATTGGTGTATGTGGATGATATTTTGGTTGTGGGAAATAATGATCTAGCTGTAGAAGAGTTCAAATCTAAACTTAGCAGTGCATTCAAACTGAGAGATCTTGGTCCTGCTAAGTATTTTCTTGGTTTTGAGATTGCTAGAAGCAAGAAGGGTATCTCTATTAATCAACGAAAGTATAAACTAGAGTTGCTTGAAGATTCTGGATTACTTGGTTGCAAACCACTTTCTGTTCCCATGGAACCAAATCTGAAGATGTCTGCTACAGATGGAGAATTATTGACTGATGCTTCAGTTTATAGAAGATTGGTGGGACGTATGTTATATCTGACTCATACACGTCCAGATATAACATATGTAGTTCATAAACTTAGCCAATATATGTCTGCTCCTACTACAACTCATCTTCAGGCTGCTAATAGAGTGCTGAGATATTTGAAGAATGATCCAGGACAGGGTCTTTTCTATTCTGCAGATTCTGAAGTTAAACTTACTGCTTTCTCTGATGCAGACTGGGCTGCTTGCCCTGATTCTAGACGATCAGTAACAGGCTACTGCATGTTCTTAGGAGAATCTCTCATCTCATGGCGATCAAAGAAACAACCCACTGTTTCTAGGAGTAGTTCTGAGGCTGAGTACAGAGCAATGGCAGATGCAACGTGTGAATTGATTTGGTTACATTCTTTGCTTCAGGATTTACATCAGACACCAAAGACTCCTGCAACATTGTTTTGTGACAACCAATCTGCTCTGCATATTGCCTCCAATCCAGTGTTCCATGAGAGAACAAAACATATAGAGAATGATTGCCATATAGTAAGAGAAAGGCTACAAAGTGGATTCTTGAAGACTTTGCATGTAAAATCAGATGGTCAGCTTGGTGATATCTTTACTAAAGCTGTGCAACCTGGATTGTTCAAGAATTTATTGGTCAAGATGGGCATTCATACTCTATTCCTTCCATCTTGAGGGGGGGGGGGGGTATTAGAGTTAACCGGTTTTCCGGTTAGATGATTATTGCTGGTTATTATCATGTTAACCAGATTAGTATAAATAGAGTGTAAATTAGAGTTAGTTAGTCAACGCATTATCTTCTTTAATCTGTAACAAACTTTACCTTAACTCTTTCTCTTTAATCAAAGCTTTCTTAATCCATTTCAATGGTGATTTCAAGTTATAATATGTTTGTAATGTAGACATTACTTAATGGATTTCGGCCAAATAGATAAGAAGTAAACTTTGAATAATTTAATACCATTTCACTAATACTGAACACAATTCACAGTGGTTTTGACTTTTAAGACTAGAAACAAAAAATTGAGTTAGCCAGATAATTCTCATAGGGAACCAGCCTTTTTCATAAAGTTGGGAACTTTATTATGGTCTTACAATCTGATTCTTTTTAATCTTTTCTTGAAATGTAGTAATTAACATCTTAGTTTTCTGGTATATAAATATATAAAAACCTGTGTATTGCGGTGTGTATAATAGATAATGAACTTCTTCATTTATAAATTCTATTGTTTCTTTAAATTTAGCTACAAAGATAAACAAATTATATATTATTTTCATTTTTGAAAATTTGCAAGTATAGAAAGTCTATATTACTTTAATCATCAAATAGTAGTGTTCTAATGATTTAATGATTTTTTTTTATAATGGTTCTTTTGGGCAGAGTTTGAGTTACCCACTAAAATTTCAATCATCTTTGGCCGACCGTAAATATTTTCAGTGAGAAAACTAATATTTTTAGGGATTTCAAGGGATTAGTTTGGAATTTGATATAAGATTTTCCCAATTAACAATATACAGGATGTATTTATTTATATATATTCTGCCTTTTATATTTGTATTTACTTTCTACTGAGTTGGTAGCAAAACTTGTTCCAATAGAGCTAGAAGATGTAAAAAAATGATCCACTCTCATTGTGTAACTACTAGTAGTAGTCTAGTAGTCAACTAGTAATAATAACTTTTGTATTTTTTTTTTGCTACCGTAATTACCCCACAAAACAAAACTAAACATTCTTTTTATAAATAGAAAAAACAAGTAGCAGTTGTGTCGGGCTCAAACGTAGACAAAAACTTGTTTTACTAAAATAGTAAAAATGGGCTAATTCTTTATGAGGACATTTAGGTTCTGTTTGGCTCCTAATGTTCATGTTTGTCTCTTTCCTAATTTGTTCCTATGAAAGTGTTGGGCCGTGCCTAATGGGTTGGCAAAAAGGCATTGGCTTTAGGACCCCGATAATATATAAATTTTATGGGCCCAATATTTCAAAAGCTTGTAATACAGTAGTGGTTTGAATATTTAATTTACACACCAATATTCAGCCTGAGCTGAGCTCAAAACCCGCATGATGCGAATATATATATATATACTTTTTCTATTGTTTATAAATTCTTCTTCATTATATATATATACCCGCATGATTGAACTTCTTCATTTATAAATTCTATTGTTTCTTTAAATTTAGCTACAAAGATAAACAAATTATATATTATTTTCATTTTTGAAAATTTGCAAGTATAGAAAGTCTATATTACTTTAATCATCAAATAGTAGTGTTCTAATGATTTAATGATTTTTTTTTATAATGGTTCTTTTGGGCAGAGTTTGAGTTACCCACTAAAATTTCAATCATCTTTGGCCGACCGTAAATATTTTCAGTGAGAAAACTAATATTTTTAGGGATTTCAAGGGATTAGTTTGGAATTTGATATAAGATTTTCCCAATTAACAATATACAGGATGTATTTATTTATATATATATTCTGCCTTTTATATTTGTATTTACTTTCTACTGAGTTGGTAGCAAAACTTGTTCCAATAGAGCTAGAAGATGTAAAAAAATGATCCACTCTCATTGTGTAACTACTAGTAGTAGTCTAGTAGTCAACTAGTAATAATAACTTTTGTATTTTTTTTTTGCTACCGTAATTACCCCACAAAACAAAACTAAACATTCTTTTTATAAATAGAAAAAACAAGTAGCAGTTGTGTCGGGCTCAAACGTAGACAAAAACTTGTTTTACTAAAATAGTAAAAATGGGCTAATTCTTTATGAGCACATTTAGGTTCTGTTTGGCTCCTAATGTTCATGTTTGTCTCTTTCCTAATCTGTTCCTACTCAATGAAATGAAATAAAATTGTTGATCAGAAAAAAGAAGCCTCTTTCGTACGCCGTAATGGAATTGACTTAATTGAGAAGTATTTTAAGATAATTTGTTCACTTATTTCAGACAGAATTGCGACAGATTTAAAAAAACATAATTTCGTCGCAATTATCAGGTTTACTTACAGTTTCCATTTTTTTCCTTCTAAATGACTATATTTCTAGATTGTTCATAAGTCATAACCATTAAAGATAGACATAAAACTCAGTTATAGGGAGTAACATGTATAGGTTACGTTGCTTAATAGTTGAACCACTCATAAAAGATAGACATAAACTCTTTCATAGGATCTTATAATATATACTTTTAGTTTGATTGTATAAGCTTGGAAAAAACGCATGATAAATTGTACTATATGCTGCATGAAGCACCTAACCCCACCAGTCCACCATGCTTACTTTTAATATAAACATTTGATGTCATGCTGACCCATTCACATTTAATCACTAACCTAAACAATATTTTCTCATTTCGAAAATTAAACACTCGTAATTAGTTACCAAATATCTAATAATCCGAACATGTTAAAAATATTACGAATACCGCGTATAATTTAAGTTAAATTAAAAAGGAATTGGTTCACAAAATTGGTTCGAATATGCTGGCAACACCATTGATGAAAACAACAGCACAAGAGAGAGTTATATTGGAAGTCTAATTAAGAATATGCCAAAAAGGTCCAATGAAACTATGAAAGTGTTGGGCCGTGCCTAATGGGTTGGCAAAAATGCATTGGCTTTAGGGCCCCGATAATATATAAATTTTATGGGCCCAATATTTCAAAAGCTTGTAATACAGTAGTGGTTTGAATATTTAATTTACACACCAATATTCAGCCTGAGCTGAGCTCAAAACCCGCATGATGCGAATATATATATATACTTTTTTTTATCGTTGGTTTATTTATTAACACATTTAACCCTAATATTATATTTTTTTTCTCACAATCACCAAACAAACTTTTAACTACAAAATTGAAATCAAATTTGAGCTTCTCCCTCAAATTCATCTTCTTCTTTGGTTCTTCCGCCGGCGGTAAACAATTCGTTTACGTTTGTTTTCGTTTTCGTTTTCGTTTTAATGAACTTTTTTTGTTTAAAACTATTTTTAAAGATGCCTATTTTTTTAACTTGCCTCGAGCCTCTACAAGTCTAAGAACGGCACTGACAATCGACATAAATATCTTGCCAGCTAGTGGAGTGGTTTAAACCATTTGAACCATTTTCTTAATTTATCTATACAATAACATTTGGTTTTACAAAAGATGATAGGGTTAATTTGCTCCCTAGCACAAAAAAAAATTTAATTAATCAACTAGCAAAAATTAACCTATGTGGCACAATTATGACCATTAAATTTAGGTTAAATGACTAGAATTTTAATTATAATTTTTTTTTTGGTTATTTCACCTAATTTCCCAAGATGATAGGTATTAGTTGACAAAAAAAATGATATGTATTACTATTTTGAAAATGTTATACCAGCTATAAGCACAAGTTTCTCTCATTCATCTAACCGAAAATCTTACCCACATATGATAGCGGTATATGTATATCAGTATATGTATCTAAGTAATTAATTTACAAAATAATTATGCTAATGCTGATTGTTTCCTCTTGAAACTATTGAATTATAAGTTTTTTAAAGGTGCTAATTTGGATGGTTTTGTCAAAGAAAACAAGTGTTTAAAATCCATTATATTACTATTGAATACAACAGTACCGTGTGCTATATACTTTGTTTCTCTAGTTTGACTAATTAATAATAACCTATTATAGTCATCTAATCACCTGCATCTAATATTGATTCCACATTTCCACATTTTCGTCTATCTGTATGCTCGTATTCGGGGAGCCGACAAAAACAATGCTTGGTGTATTCGAAAAATTATTTTTTTGCTTGAAAATAGAAATGTGAAAAAAGTAGAGCAGAATTAAATAATCGTAATTAAAAATGACGGTAAGGAAGGATAATAAATTTACAAAAAGGCGATAATATAATTAATACGACCGCACATATTATTAATATGAGAATTTAATGTCCTCCCAAATCAGATTTGGACAATCTTCCAAAAACTAAATTAATTTTTCTTTCTTCTTTCTTCTTTCTTCTTCTTCTTCGTCTGTGCCACAGATTCTCTCCTTTTCCTTCAATCTACGCTTCTTTCATATTTGTCAGACAAAAAGAAAAACGAAAAAAAAATCAAAATTGTTTATTCCAAAACCTGAGAACAAAAAAACAGAGAAGAGAGTGAAAGAGAAAAAAAAAACTTCTAAATAGATTTCTCATGGCTTTTTCTTGTTCTTCGGTTTTTTGAGCTTCCCAACATCAAATAAACCTCGTTCAACAAAATAAGCAAAATCCCCCACATGTAAGAAAAATTAGAAACAAAAATTCAGTTTTTCTTAACGAAATCTGCATGTCTGGATTTATAGGTTTCTAAAGATTCTGGGTGATTTTTTTTTTTTTTTTAAATTCTTCCTAATTTTATCATTAGAGGTTATCTGCTTTAATGGTTTCCAAGTAGAACTCGATTTTCGATCCAGATTTTGTTTTTGGTTCTCGAATTTTTACATTTTGATCGGGATCTATGTTTTTGTTCGATCGATTCTAGGTATATATATATGTATATATACTTTTTAGTATATAACTCCATATGTTTTACATTTCTCAATGTTCTTTCTTCCTTTTTATTATTTTACTAATTTCTCTTAAACTTCGTTTTCAACAATTATTTTCTCGGGAAAATTAAAACATTTCTCGGTTGCTTTCTCTCCAGGTAGAAATGGAATCGCTAATTGAAGACGAAGAATCTCGATTTTTCGATGCACATGAAGAAATCGCATCCTCTTCCACTGCAATCGAGTACGATGATGAATCTCCGATCGATTTTCAGTACGATGTTTGGATCAAAAGCCCAGGAAACGCAGAGGAACGTCGAGAAAAGTTCTTGAACTGGATGGGTGTAAGTAGTAGTGTAAGCCAAACTCATCATCATCACGATGAGGAATCATCGGAATCAAACAATGTAGATCATCATCGTTTCGAAAACTCGGTTAGCGAATCCGCGGTTTTACGGAGTTTGAAATCGGACGACGAGTTTAGCTCGTGTCGTTGTGATTCTTCTGTGTTTAGTCCAATGGAGAATGTAGATAGAATTGTGAATGAGAGTTTGTGTAAAGAGGAAGTAAGTTTGAGGAATTTGGGTTTTGATGATGATATTAGCTCTAGCCTTTGTTCTGGATCACCTGTTTCGGGTTTAACAGATCGGATTTGTGAACCTAAGTCGCTAAACCGGATGGTTTCCGCTGCAGAACATCGGGAAGTAGGTGGAATCATGAAGAGGGTTAAGGATATATGGTTGAGTCGGCTGAACAAAGTGCGTAATAAGCGAAAATCAGGAGATAACGACGGTGAAGTTACGGAATTCGGGTGTAGGATTGAGAGAGTTAAGGTTAAAGAGTATAAAAAAGAAGCTAAGGAGCTTTCTGCTCTTTTTAAAGGTCAAGAGATACAAGCTCACGAAGGAGCGATTCTCGTGATGAGGTTTAGTCCTGATGGGAGGTTTCTCGCAAGTGGTGGTGAAGACGGGGTTTTACGGGTTTGGAGTATTGTTGAAGATGAAAGATGTGAAGAACATGATGTTCCAATGATTGATCCTTCTTGTATCTACTTTGAAGTGAGTAAACTCTCTGAGTTGAGACCTGTGGCTATAGAAAAGGAAGGTATTATTACTGGTTCATTGATGAGTCCGAGGAAGACAACGGAGTCGGCTTGTGTTATTATTCCTCCAAAGATTTTCCGAGTTCTTGAAAACCCCGTTCATGAGTTTCTCGGTCACACTGGTGATATCCTTGATATCTCATGGTCAAATAACAATGTGAGTTTGCTTTCTTGAACTTTCCTTTTAATGCTATGAACCGGACTCTAGAATTTTACAGAGTTACTTTCTTGAACTAGCTAGACACCGTTTATAATGCATGTTTCTTTATGTTTTGAGATCTCTAAAAGCACAAGAACATAGATTCAGTCAATGTATGTGTAATCTTGAACAGAAAAACTAGACCGAGTTGTGCTCATTCTGTGATATTGGTGGCAGCGTCTGTTGTCAGCTTCAGTAGACAATAGTGTTCGGCTTTGGCAAATTGGCTGCGAGGACTGTCTTGGAATCTTCTCTCACAGTAACTATGGTAATCTTCTTCTCCATCTTTACGTTAGCATCGTTGCGTATTGTTTCTCTTTCCTTCATTATAAATCGATCATCCAATCAGAACGCCATTGATTTACTTCTGTTTTGCATTTTTGTAGTTACATCTGTCCAATTCAACCCGGTTGATGATGATTACTTCATCAGTGGTTCGATAGATGGAAAAGTTCGTATCTGGTCAGTTTCTGAGTGCCACGTTGTAGATTGGGCTGATGCTAGGGGCATTGTAACCGCAGTTTGTTATCGCCCAGACGGGCAGGTCTGACTTGGAACCAAAAACCATATTTCTTTTTCTGTTAACACGGCTCAAGTTTTCTTTCTAAAACAAGAGTACTTCCCATCTATTTCAGGCAATGATTGTTGGAACTTTGACGAGCGAGTGTCGCTTCTACAATGTATCGGGTAATGCTCCTATAATTACACACACTCACTCGTGAAATTGTCTTATAAACTCCCAAGTTTCAGTAACATATTTGTCCTAGAAATCTGAAGTAGAACATTTTTTTTATCTCTTTCTGGTTCAGGCCACTGCCTTCAACTCGATGGTTATATACGTCTCCATAACAAAAAGAAGTCATCAAATAAACGAATAATCGGCTTTCAGGTGCACTTTTCTTCTCAAACCATACGATATTTTACCTCCCAAGATTGAGTATTTTTGTTCATGATACTCAACTAGCTTCTTCTGCAGTTTGATTCCACTGACCCAAGCAGAGTCATGGTGGCATCAGCAGACTCACAAGTCAGGATCATTAGCGGTCGCAACGTTGTCCATAAATACAAAGGTAATGCTTCTAAAATAGGACTTTAATCAAACAAAAATATGAATATTCTGAAATGTGGTGAATATATATCTTCTAGGATCTCGAAATGCCGGAAATCAGATATCAGCATCTTTTACAGCAGACGGGAAGCATATTATATCGGCGTGTGATGACTCCTCCGTTTACGTCTGGAACTGCGTCGCAAACGATCCCGAACTGCCGACTCCTGGTTTCTTCTCATACACAAAACGACTTAAGATCCGATCCTTTGAGAAATTCTCCGCAGATGTCTCGGTCGCTATACCATGGTGCGGATTCGCCCCCGTAAACTCCAACGGATCCGAGCTATCGCCGTCGCTCTTCTCGTTGGGGCGCGAGTACGTTCTCGATTCTCCCAAGGGATCAGCGACTTGGCCAGAGGAGAAGCTAGCGAGCTCGTTTTCTCCGGTAAAAGCGATACGCAGATCGCATTATAGATTCCTCCGATCTTCGTGCCGGAGAACGTCTGAGTCTTCTCATCTTTGGGGATTGGTTATAGTCACCGGAGGGTGGGATGGACGGATCAGACTGTTTCACAACTATGGTTTACCGGTCCCAGTTTGAAATCCAACGGCTATGAAATGATCCTTGTCAAACGTCGTCGTATATACCCCCCTTCCACGTTGTCGTATGGGGTGAACTGTGTGTTTTGTACGGGCCTAAGTTTGGGCCCGCTTTCTGACCCGCTTCGGACCTAGCCGGAGCTGAAGGTTTGGAATTGCTTCAGAAGTAGGGGAACCGAAGGAAAAGAAAGGGGAACTCGGATTTTTGCCTTTTTATCGTAAAAATTATTATTAGTTTGCCTTTTTTTTTTGTAAGTAATTATATGTATAGGGAAATGTAACTGAGGCCCGTTTCTTTTTCAGTTTTTTCGTGTAATTACCATTGGTTTCTATTCATTACAAGTTTTTTTTTGGGTTACAGAATCAGTATATATAACTAGTATTTCCGAAGTCCAAAATCTTGAATCATAATTTCATAATCATACTAGTATTTAAGTTCGCTGAGGATTTCATCTGTTTGTTTATTTTAAGAATATCAAACAAAAAATTATGTTACTTTGTAAAGTAAAGTAGTTTTTTATTTCAAGTTATTAATTTAGTGGACAAAGTAAATGTGAATTATCCTGACGGACTCGAATCGACCTCTTGCAATCTCCCAAAGACAAAGCAAAGCATATTTTGGTGAAAACATTGATAAATACCAAAATCTTACAAAATAATCCCTCTTTCTCCATTTTAATTTGTGATTATCAAACTTAACCATGAAATTTATGCTACTGTTTTCCTCGTTTATTTCTCCTATTACCATGTTTACTATGGTTGGAGTTCTCATCATCTTTTCTACAGGTATTTTTCATGTATAGTATTTAATATTTTTCAATCTTTTCCAACAATTTCGTCTTTAGTACATAAAGAATAAGAATAGCGTTTGTAAAAAAAAGAGTTGAAAAGGAATAAGATTATAGCTTTTGCTACATTGAATTTGATTTTGAAATTTTATGGTAGTATATATATCCGTTACTATTTGAATGGTCATGATCAGGAGCTAATGCAAGCATTGGTGTAAACTACGGTACACTCGCAAACAATCTCCCACCACCACATCTAGTAGCGGAATTCCTCCTCCATTCCACCGTTATCAACCGTATCCGCCTCTTCGACACCGATCCTCAAATCCTCCAATCATTCGCAAACACCGGTATCGCCGTCACCGTCACCGTCCCCAACGACCAAATCCCACTTCTCACAAACCTCACATTCTCTCAACAATGGATCACAAATCAAATCCAACCCCACTTCCCTTCCACAAACATAATCCGAATCCTCGTCGGAAACGAAGTCATCTCCACCGGTAATCACCTCCTAATCAGAAACTTAGTCCCGGCGATGCAATCACTCCACACCGCACTCGTCTCCGTTTCCCTCCACCGTCGAATTCAAATCTCAACTCCTCATTCATTAGGAATCCTCACTGATTCAACACCACCGTCTTCTGCTAAATTCCGGCGAGGCTACGATACTCACGTCCTCAAGCCTCTCCTTAGCTTTCTCCGGACTACGAATTCGCCGTTCGTTGTGAATCCGTACCCGTTCTTCGGATACTCAATCGAAACGCTCGATTACGCTCTGTTTAGACCTAATCCAGGATTATTCGATCAACATTCGAAGGTTCTATACACGAACATGTTCGATGCGCAGCTTGATTCGGTTTATTCCGCAATGGATCGGTTAGGGTATTCAGACGTCGAGATCGTGGTGGGGGAAATCGGATGGCCGTCGGAAGGTGACGTAGGTCAGATCGGAGTCGACGTTGCCACAGCGGCTGAGTTTAATAAGAATCTGGTGGTCCGTGTGAATTCCGGTACCGGAACTCCGTTGATGCCTAATCGGACTTTCGAGACGTACATTTTCGCGCTCTTCAACGAAAATCTCAAACCGGGACCGACGAGCGAGCGTAACTTCGGAATATTCCGATCCGATTTGACTCCGGTGTACGACATCGGAATCCTCCGGCCGACGGTAATTGCCGTCACATTTCGCTGGGTTTCTCGAAAATTGTTCGCATATTTACGAATTTGGTTTTGGAAAATTAACAGGCAAGAACATCGAGTCCGGAGGATAATCCGCGATCTCCGCCGGTGAGAGGATCGTCGGAGAAACGGTGGTGTGTGACGAAGACCGGTGCGGAGACGGTGGCTTTGCAAAGGAATATAGATTATGTATGTGGTCTAGGTTTGGATTGTAGGCCCATTAATGAAAATGGGCCTTGTTTTTTACCGAATACAGTGAAAGCCCATTCGGCGTACGCTATGAACTTGTTTTACCAAACTATGGGAAAACATGAGTTCGATTGTGATTTCGATAAGACTGGAGAGATAACTACGGTTGATCCAAGTATGCTTTTATAAATTTAATTTACATATATAATTGGGATGTAAATTTAATTTTGATGCTGCATTAATTTTTTTGGATAATTTTTGCAGGTTATGGAAGCTGTGAATATCAGGCTGGTTCCTTGGTATGAAAAACACACAAGTGTTGTTTTTTTTTGTATCAAACGTAATTAGTGGCCTATTTTACTCAACTTAAACTCGGACAATGTAAGAATCAACAATGTCTAGCTGGTTTTAGTTTTTATTTTGTAAATATTGCAGTGGAAAATCAATAAGCCTTCCAAATTTCTTGATTTGACCATACTATTTTATGTTAATTTTTTTCGGAATTTTATATATTTTTGAAGAAAAAGAAACGTTTCAGTTTTTTTCTCTCAAGCATTTAATTATTTCTATTTAATGAAAACATGACAATTTATCCCATTAAATAGAAATGGTTAAATGCTTGAGAGAAAAAAAAACTGAAACGTTTCTTTTTCTTCAAAAATATACATTTAAGATTATATGTAGATTAGTTGGAAGATAAGGAAACTAGATCAGGATATGGCTACAAAAAGAAATTTAAATTTAAATCTATACACTAAACATGTGGAAGCCTATTTGTTTTTGCTTTGACTATATAATACAAATATCATAGATTCATCTTCTCTTAAATGCTAAATATAGCAGGATATTTATTAAATGTTGAATCCTTTACCTTCATAACATATATATATATATATATGTATATTGTATTGAAAGTCATAGACATTAATTATAGAATCTGACTAAAAGATGAAACTGGTGATCTTCGTATCCTTCTTGCTCTTTCTCTCAATGTTTTCTTCAGGTACAAATCAAAGTATGCAAATCTTCTAACTAATGCTTTATTATTTCACAAAATTAAGTAGTTCTACTTATGTTTCTGTGAATGCATTAAAAACATATAAGTACTGAATTTCGCAAATGTTAATATGCTTCATATTTTGTTAGGGGTCGTCGGGACTTCGTGTCTAAACAACATCCACTACAAGGTATATATCAAAAACATCCACACACACATATATATAATTTAATTCAATTCTAATGATTATTGAAAATTTGTTGATCTAAAAAGGTTAAAGAGGTAGATACGAATGGAGGGAGGATCGATCTAGAGATGGACTATACCGGCGTGCATTTAAACCCGCTCAGATTTTCCGACCAACCACAACCACCACCAAGATCAGCACGTCAAGCTCATAGCAAGAATCCATTAATTAAAGTATAATAACGAATTATTTATGCATTACAAATCATTGTAATAATTCAGAATATGAATATAAATGATAAAACACTACAAGAAAACAGTCCAGAAGTGACTACAGTTTGTGACTGCGAAATCAGTCACTAATATTTGCGACTGACTTGAGACTGTTTTGTGACTGATTTGCGACTACAGTAAAATCGGTCGCAAAGTAGTCCCAAATTTGTGACGGATTAACCTGGTCGTAACAGAGTCGCAAATTAGTGACTGATTTGCGACTTTGTTGCAAAGGTTTCAATGTAGTCGCAGATCAGTCACTAATTAGTGACTCCTTAACGACGGATAATGGCGTCACAAATTTGCGACACATTTGTTACGAATTTCTCAGTCACAGATTATTTTGTGACTGATTTGTGACTCTTTAGGGTTTGGGGTTTTGATTTCCGATACCCTGTCGAGACGTCACAAATTCGTCACAACTTAGCTACTACTTTACCACATATTTGCGACGGAAAATCCCAATGTGATTGATTTGTGACTCATTTGCCACTCCAACTAACATTTTCACACATTGAAAAAATGAAAATCTATGAATCTAAGAATATAATTCATATTAGAGTGTACAAAACTCAATGGCATATTATAAATATGCATTAATAGTTAAATTTTCAAATTCAATAAAAACTTTTCAATACAACAACATTCTCAATTCTAAACACTTATAAACACTTATAGTTTTCATCACATATTGGAATATTTGATGTTTTATCAAAAAATGCTTTGGAATGACTATTTTAGTAAATATATGCATTCATATAGGTTATAGAGTTTAGATAAAGTCTAGAAGATTATAGTTTGTGGTCTAATTGTTAAGGGTTTAGGATTTTAATTTGTGACTACATTAAATTCGTCTCAAATTAGACACAAATTTGTGACTATTTTGTGAGTAATTAGCCACATAAATTAATTTTTGTTTAAATTTTTTTTGGCTCCGAATGATATTGTTACGAAAATTTTGGCTCCAAACCAAATAATTTGGGCTCCAACAAACACTTCTTATTATTCTCTACAGAAAACAAGATCGAGACAAAAAAACCTAGTCACTAAACACACCTCTATTCTCTCTCACTCGCTTCTCTCGATCTGAAAACCCTAATCTCTTTCAAACCCATTTCTCTCCAATTCTCATACCATAATCTGTTTCTCCTTTCTCTACATCTGTTTCAATGACTTCTCTAGGGAAATCACGACAAAATAAACCCAAAACCGTAGAATTCAATTTCGATTCACGCGATTTTGGTCATCGGAGTTTTGTTTGCTCCGCGCCGGATCCGAATCTTAACTACAAGCCGGTCATAGGAATTCAGAGCCATCCCAGCGATGCTGCGACGGGTCGATGCTACGCTTCTAGTGAGAAAGAAAGTCGAAAGCGTAGATGAGTTGTTGGGTCTTTCTCAGCTTAAGGGTATTTGATACCTTTAGCATTAACTTGATTTTTTTTTTGTGTTTTCACTTCTTTTTGTATCTTGATTTCGAAATTGGATGCAGGTCATTTAAAACCACGTTATGTTCGTGTCAATACACTTAAGATGGATGTAGATTCGGCAGTAAAAGAGCTGGAAAAACATTATAAGGTAACATTTTAAGCTTTCCTGAGCTTGAAAAACAGGATAAGTTCTAACTTGATATAGAAGGGTGTTAGAATTAGTGATTTGCTTGTTTTGGTTTGGTTTGATGTGCAGGAATCAGAAATGGTTGAGTCGAAGGTTGTAGTTCCGGAGTCGGTGCTGAAGAAGAGGAAGAGAGAGGAGGAATGGGCTTTCCTCTTATCAAGCCTCGCAATTTCATCATCTTTGTGAGTTACATGTTTCAATTTTTGTTGCAGACTGAGGTCAAAGTTCAAAGTTTGAGACTCTTAATTGACTTGTATTTGGATGAACCAATACAAGTTCATCATCTTTGAGACTCTTAATTGACTTATATTTGGATGAACCAATACAAGTTTATCTCTCAGTTTGGTCTTCTCTGGAGCTCTCTCTCTCGGTTAATCTCTATCGGGTTCGTTTCTTTCTTCTTCTCACTTTAGACACATGATTGAATCAATTGCAAACTTCTTACTGAATTATTTGCAGGGGTGGGATTTGCGGAAGCAAAAGTGGGAGTTAACAAACCAGAATTGCTGCCTAAAGAGTTCACTACTGTCATAGATGTTGCTGGTTTCCTCTCCAATGGCCAGGTTTATGCTCTTACCAGCTTCCATTTCTCAGGATTTCCTTACATCATTTAGATTTTCTAAAGGAAAAGATACAGGAGAAAAGGATTGCTAAAGAAATTTCTGATCTTGAGAAAGATACAGGATTTAAGTTGAGAGTCTTGGCTCAAAACTATCCTGTTACGCCTGGTATGATATATATTGTTTGAAAGCACCATACTTTGATCTACATACATTGGTTTACTTGATGACATTTTCTATGTGTGTTGAGACAGGACTAGCTATCAAGGATTTCTGGCAAGTGGACGATAGCACCATCGTGTTTGTCGCTGACCCGACTTTTGGTAACATCCCAAACCTTACAAATCTTGATTTCCTGCTACTTCCCACTGGAAAATTCAAGGTGATGACTGGATATATGAAACAGGGAACATACTGAATTTCAATGTCGGGGGTACGGTTGATTTGGATGTTCCTCGTAGTTTAAGGAACCGGTTAGCTGGGCAACATGTTTTACTGGAAAGAGAAGGTAAACAAGGAACAAGAAGACTCTTTTATCTCGATGATTACCACTTTTATTTTGTTTCTTATGTCTTGATTGTTTTTTTTCCGTTGATTTCTTTTTTTTTTTTGGCAGGAAGAGTTAGATCTTATAGATAGAGATGATGACACCGCTCGAAGGATTCAGAGATTCAAGTCAAAAATTTAGCCAAATGTACGAAATTGAAAAAACTTTGTATTTTTGTTCTTGTTTTGTTTTTGGTATCAATTTGTATTAAAAGAATTTCTTGTGAAGTATTCTTTGTACATTGGTATTAATTTTGACAAGCTATATGCTTGTTTTGTAATATAATTTTGCATTTCAAGTTCTTTTGTTATTCACAACATTTGTTAATTGAAAACAACACAAATAAACAACAATTAGTAGTATTTAAGTGACTGGAAAGAGATTCAATCCAGTCACTTCTAAAACAAAGGCGTCGCAAATCAGTGGCAAATTAGTGACCAAAATGTGACTAACCCAAAATGTGACAACAACAATATAATCTCTAATTAGAAGCTAATTAGTCGTTAATTTGCGACGAATATAGTTAGTCATAAATCAGTCGCTAATTAGTCGCTTATTTGCCACGCCAAAGGCAGTCCCAAATCCGTTGCTAATTAGTGACTACATGCCGGAGTCACAAAAGTGTTGCTTATTTGCGACTGATAAATGTAGTCATATATCCGTCGCAAATTAGCGACGAATAAATAAAGTCACACATGCGTCGCTAATTTGCGACGCATTAGCGACGACAGAAATTTGCGACGCACGTTTTGCGACGCCGAGTTGGCGTCGCAAAGTAGTCGCAAATGGGTCATTAGTGACGAATTTGTGACGCTTCTGAGAGTGGCAAATCGCCTGTTTTCTTGTAGTGAAAGATGTGTGTCTTAAATTAAATACATGATAAAATATGCCGTCGAAACCATCTAATTAAACAATTTAGGCATTGTAAACGTTAAGCTGTGTAGATTGTGAGTGAAGGTGCATGGCAGCTTCTATAGTTCTACTTCCATCCATAAGTTTTGAGAGATCGGAAAGAGACTAATTATTCGGGAAGTAAAACAAAGCTAAAGTTTTAGAGGGAACGGTGTCTTTAGAAAATTTAGGTGAGCAGTAAAAAATATTTCTCCTCTTTTTTTAACATTTTACTTGTCCGGACTAGAATATTGAATCAGACATTCTAGATCGAGTCGGATCATAGGGGATGATTGGTTGGGTTGTACGTAGTAGTTACAACATTAATTTTTTTTAAAGCCTAAACATACCAATCATGCTTTATCTTTATTTTTAAATACAGCCACAAAAAAAAAAAAAGAGGTTGTACGTTACTTTTAATTATTTTCTTCTCCTGGCTACACTTTTTTTTTTCTTTTCCTTCAATACCTTATACATATAAGATATTATATTATATAAGATATTATATTATATAAGATGCATAACTGTTATAAGTTATTTGTGTCATTTTGCATTATAATTATGTATGCATATTGCATTAGTTAAAAAAATGAAATAATATTATATATGTATTATTTATAAAACAACTTTTTATATAAATATTGTTTTTGGTTAAATATTTTCTTTTTTTTTTTACATAAATATTAATATTATTAATTTATATTTCAAAGCTTATGTAGTAAATAAATATTCTTTTTTTACTACAAAATATTATTCTACACCATGCACATCTAATACTTACCAATCATGTTTTAGATTTGAAATGTTACAGCCAAATTTCTACAGCTACAGCAAAAACGTCTATAGACCGAATCGTACAACAACAAAAATTACAGCTACAACCCAACCAATCACCCCTATAATCTATCGATTTTGACATGTACGATGCACTCAAATGTTGTTCACCTGTCACATTTATCTTTATATGCCATTGTAGATGAAACAAAAACAATTCAAAGTCGGTAACTCTAAAGTCTAAATAAATCGTCTAAACTAACTTTATGTGGCGTTGAAAAAAATCGCTTAAAACTAAAAGAATAAATTTAAAGTAAAGTTATGAATTTCAATTAACGCAAGTAGCACTTGGCTAAGTAAACTTCACCCCAAGGTGTATTTCGGCAGAATGGTTTCCGCCATACCATCGCTTCAACCAAACATTCTTAGCAACCACTCGCACTAGTTGCCACTATATAACTTACCAACTCGTCCGAGCCACCTCACTCGGTTAATTCTCAAAACGAAGACAGTTTTTGATATAAAGTTAAAATACACACATATATACATTACATAAAAAGTTGAAATATACAAAACATGTCAAAATAAATCTTGAGACTAATAGTAAACAGTTCTATGAAGAACTCTATTCATTTATAATTTCTAGAAACAAACAAAATAGATATATAACACAAAAACAAATAGGAAAACACATGAAAGTATTTTCAATAATGGCATAATTTGACCAACTATAAACTCTTGTCCTCCGGAGAATAAACTCGTGGATTGAGCATCTCCGAATTGACGTAGGGTCGTTGTCATCTTACCAAAAAATATGCTGCCAAACGTTTTCTTGTTCTCTGCATGTAAACAATATGATTATCAAATACTACTACATCTAATTTGTACTAATGTCATCATTGTATAATGGTTTGTATTAATGTCAACTTGACGTATTATAATGGTTTATATTAGTGTCGTCGTTGTTGTATCGCTTTCATAGTGGGATTATTTAAAACAAAAGCAAACTGAGTAGGATAAAGGCTTTACCGTAACCGGAGGCTCCAGGGGACGAGTAACGCACGTAGCACTTGGCTAAGTACACCCAAACCGGATTGCCCGCAAAGTGGTGCTTGCCATAGGATCGCTTCAATCAAACAGTCTTGACAATCCATCGCACTGAGATCTTCCGTGCACTGCGCCACAGCTTGCGCTTGCCCTGACCTTCCCCCTCTGTACGAGAAACCAAATCTTGCCACGTAAAACCTCAACAACGCGTTAGTCCGAGCCACCTCATCCGGTTTATACCGAAACGGTAACACGCACTGGTTAGCCACCAATGTCTTATCTGGCACACCGATGAACGCAACGTTGTCGTATTTCACGAGACACCCTTTGAGCTGCATGGAGCCGCCGCTGGCGCCGGCGCAGATATCTCTGAGCCGGCGAACAGCTTGTGAGACGCAGCTAACGCAATTGGCGGCACCGTAGGAGGGATCACCGCGGCACTGGTACAATCCGTGGACGGTGTCCTTAGGGTTATAACCGACGGTGAAATTGTTGTATGAGGTTATAGAAGCTGAGTTTACAAACGAGGTGTGTAGCGAGTTGACATTTTGATTCGTAAGATGATTTGGTAAAGTAGTTATAAAATAAATAGACAAATGATTTGGGAAAGTAGTTTGGTTTCGAGCAGTGCTCTTGTATGACAAAATTGTGGTCGGCGGGAGATGATGAGAAGTTTGTGATATGGTATACGACGGTATTAGAGGATCCAAGATCCAAGCCCAATATTGTGTCTTATGTCAAACCCAAAGCCCAAGATGATGATAGTTGTGTTTACCGGTGACATGATGACTTTTGCCGATGTGCTCTGCTTTGTGTGTGTGTGTTGTAA
This sequence comes from Draba incana, assembly GCA_963576765.1. NCBI lineage: Eukaryota > Viridiplantae > Streptophyta > Magnoliopsida > Brassicales > Brassicaceae > Draba > Draba incana. Next base: position 6,686,674 of record OY755203.1, on the reverse strand, counting down.
TGTTATAGTAAATATGAGAAGGTGGCAGACAATGGTTATATGCTAGGTGCGTTAAACTTTTTGATTATATTAATCTAGACTAGGACACTAAGATAAAATGATGACATCTAAGTCTAAAAATAGTTTATGTTAACATTATCATCAAGGCGGCCCTGACGTGACATTTGCTTTAGGCATCAATATAAGTTATTAATATTAGGGGCATCAAAAATGGGAAAAACCCTTGTAGTCTAGCGGTTCACTACGGTCATGCTATGGATTTGGTTACGAGTTCAAACCCCAAGCAGCGTAAATTCATAACAATTTTTTTATGTGTTTATAATAGGGCAAAAATATTTATTTAGGCTTTAGGCAACCCATCACTTAGCCAGCCCTGATTATCATTATGTCACTAGACCTCATCATCCCCATGTCTACAATTGATAAAAGAAAAAAAGATGTAAATTTTTGCTAACTTTCAATTGAATCAATAGTTTTTTTTTTTTAATATATATTACCGAATGAGTTATGCTTTCCACCAAGTAAGTGTTTTGATGCATATCAACAACTTACATTAACATGACATATCAACAACTTACACGAATTTAAAAGTGTTATATACTGTTTTTTTTTTTTTTTTTTTTTGTCATCTCATTATTGAGCTTCGAGAAAGACAGTTTGACTCAAAACAGAGACCAGAGACAACCAAGTTAAAGTGTAGCTTCTAAAGCCACTTAATCATGATTCATGAAGCCACCAAGTGCTTAGGAATGGACTCTTGCCATTAGCTTGGATTGGGGACACAAAAGATACAATGACAACTAGTTTTTTGTTTGTGTCAAATTCACTTATAAATCAAAATTTAAATAGTTCTACCAAAACTGAAACAACAAAGTTGGGAATGCATTTTGACTTGGTTTAATAATACAACAAGGAAGTTCCAAGTGAATTACATTCAAACTCTTCTCGTATAACATCTCATGTGTAATACTCCAACAAATAGCCAGGACCGGGTTTGTATGGATCGGGTTCTACATAAGCCTCAGGACGATCAAACCCGAGATCGTTCACACGGTTGCTCAAAACATGAAAGATGGCTTTTTTGGTACCTCCATATTCATCTCTGTTTTTCTCCACATACTCAGTTGCTTCAGCTGCTACACTATTGACAAATTCAAACTTATTGTCTTCGCTTAAAAGCAACCTCTCTATGTCCATCGTCATTACTTTCCCAACTTCCCTTATCTTCCTCACTTGTTCTTCCACAAATGGAACTCTTTGTAATTTGTAACGCAACATATCGTCCTTCGTTGTCTACAGACAAAAAAAAAAACAGGAACAAGAAGACATAGAGAGGTTACTTAAAAGCACTTGTTTGATCTCTGAGTTTAATTTATGGTGGAAAATGTAAAATTGACGCATTTCGTGATTATTGCAGATTTTTTTTTTTAACAATGTCTCTCTAACCCTAGATTTTGCTCACAATATGAAACTAGAATATGAATAAAATTTCAAGTTTATGTTTAAGATAAGTGGAAAAAACATTTGTTCTTACCAATTTTCTCCTTCGCCAAATACGGCGACCATTATCGTCTCTTTGAATCCCACAAGAAACCTGGAAAAATCAAATCCAGATTCCTTCAATCAGATTCTTCCAGAAAGCCCTAGAGAAATTCGTATAGATATAACCAAATAGAAATTAACTATACAAAAACCTGAAACTGAAATGTGCAGCTTGAAGCTCGCGAGTTCCGGCTTCTCGTATCAGAAATCTGAACAGTACACAAAACAGATTACGACCAATCACATCGAAAAATCGAATCTTTTCAGAAAAATACTAGTGAATGTTGTCGGAAAATCAAAAAGGAGGGGTTTTTACAGGTAAAATCGAAGAGGCATAAGAACAGGCGAAGGAAGCCATGGCTACACTACACACAGCATTCAAGTAAAACGGATAGAACCGGAATCTCTTATATGTAGACTCTCCGGTTTAGTATTTCTCGGTTCGTTTATATTTAGTCGGTTCAGTATTCGGATAAATAAAACCATCCCCGACCAAATTAAAATCATCCCTAACCGAACCGGATATTAAATTCTTGACCAAAAGTAACAAAACCTATCGCATTGTCGTCGGTTTGGTTTGGTTTGATCTTAAAATTTGTCTGAATTGATTTATTTATAGGATACGATAAAAATTTATACAAGTCGTACAAAAAAAAAACATTATACGAAAATCATGGGAAATCATACTAATCCAACTTTTATAAACTAAATTAAAACAAAACACAGCTTTATCGTTAATTTATTGACATAAATATTTTAATTAATAGTTAGTGGTAACCCTCTAATTTGTTATGAGCTATATAGAGACCTGATCACAACATAGTTGATGAGCAAAGAAACAGAATCATCTCTTAAAATGGTTTCAAGGAATCATCTTCTCTTAAAATGTTGTATTTTTTTAGCTATAATCATGATCGTGCAAGCTCAAACTAACCGGAAACTTCTCGACACTCATGAGGATAACTCTTATTTCAATCCTACTTCGCGTCAAGCTTCTGTTCATCGTTCACTTGGTGCTCAATTTTACAAGAGATCACCGCCTCCTCCACCACCAAACAAAGCTAAAGAAGACGAATCCGAAACAACTGGGGTATGAACCATTGAGATGAGTATCGGTCTTGGAGAAAACTCGTAAAAAATTTGGTCTTTTTTTGGAAATGACTTGTTTATGATGTTGGTTTTTATGTTTTTAAAAGTTTATATATTGTTTTAAGTTTCTTTGTCATTGTTTTTTTAAGTTTATATATTGTCTTCTCCTTTTGTTTTTTACTTTTATTCTTTTGGTGACAATAAAGGTTCTATATATGATTGTTTCAAATTCAATTAAACAAATATCAAAAAAGTATATTATCACGCCCGTTTTGTGTTTTGAGGTAGAATCTTGCATTTGATAAATGCTTGTAAAAAAAAATTGCATTCACATTTTGACAATCGTACGATATACAAAAAATCACACAAGCAAGGGACGAATTACGTAACAGAAGCATATAACATACAAAACCAGATTCAGTTCAATATTCATCCAAGTAAGTGTAAAGCGTATCGTCCTTCTTGGTTTTGCGTCGGCTAAGCAACGCCTTGAGCAGCCGTTTGCTCTTGCTCGGTTGTTGTTGCTGCTCTGGTTCTTTCTGCGCTTCTTTCTCAAACGCAACCCGAACCGAAGCCGATCTTCTCGGTTCTGACGGATACTGAACCGAAAAGAAACAAAACCGGTTAAGCTCAAAACGTCTAAAACCGGGAAAGATTGCTTGAAATGTAAACGAAGCTTTACCCGTTTAGGAGTAGGAGTTGTCGCTCTACTCTTGACCGGGGTTGTTGGCCGGCTGATTGATGACGGTCGGATAGCAACCGAACCAGACCTTAGAAGCGGAAACCGATGCGGTGATACCGCTCGCTTATCTGGTTTTACCAAACACACAATTAAAGATTTGTATTCCTCCCATTTAATCGCATAACGGTGTTTTACGCTAAAGCTGTTTATTACCTTGTTCTTTCTTTGGTACCGCGGAGATAGAAGAGAACGAAAAGGTAGCTGAACGTTGAGGTTTCCGTGGAGACGGAGACTGAATTATCGGTTTCCTGCAAAAAGCAATAAGCCGAGAGATTAAAGTTTAAAACTTTTTATACGGTCTGCTAACACGAAACTCGTTATATATACCGGAGTTTTACCTAACGGGTGGTGGAGGCGTTTCCCGAATTGTAGTACGTACAGCTTTAGGAAACACGAAACAGATCAAAATCAAGAATCAGGTTTAGAAGAAACTTTATATCTTGGACAAGTAGATGAAATGGCAAAAGTTATACCATGTCGGAATTGGTTCAAGTCCTCTTCTCCATCGAAACTACTTTCAACATGCTTGAGCTTCGCAAGATTTCCACCTCTCTTGATTTCGCCCGCTGATAAAGTATTTACATTTTAGTAGTGAGTCCCAAAATCGACGAATAAGAGAAACTGAAACGCAGAGAGAGTGAAACTTACAAGGCAAGATGTATCGTTTGTGGAACTTTGGAGTATCGATCACGAGTGATTGCTGCGAGCGACCTTCGTGATCCATATACTCTTGGCACATCCTTAGCCTCTACATAAATACAAGAAAACTCAGTAAAAACTAAAGCAGTAACAACAATCCATACAAACAATCTTTTAGAAATCACCATTTTAAGGACAAGTTTATCACGAATAGTTGATACCTGTTCAATGCAAGAAACTCGTAGCTCGGTTCCTGCTACTTCATCGACTTTTTCATCAACGAAATCATTGACTTTATACGTAACAGAGCCCAAATGGTCAACCGTATTCACCAAAGCCTTTATCGCATAATCTTTAAGTGTCTCCACGACTCTACATAACACGAAAACTCGTGAAAACCAAAAACATAAAAGTAAACCGCGGATCATTGTTAGAACAACTAGTACCGAGAGGGATAAACTCACTCACGTCTGTTTTTGTGCGTCCTTGGTATAGGATAGTTCGAAATACTCAGCTGCTGAATACAACTGTGTCCTCAGATTCTTCAGATCCTGTCAAAGAAAGATGTCAAATCAAGAAAACAAAATTACTAGACTTTTAGCTATGATCACAAGACCCATCAAGATTATTCAACATTGAGATTTAGAATTTACCTTAAGACTATCAGAGAAGAGCATACTTTGCTGCATAGAGGTCTCATCGTAATTAGATGCTTCTCGGGGCATAGGCATTGTAGCCGCTGGACTCATTTTTGATTCAAAGATTAACAATGGAACCTCAAATCTTGTTCTCTCTTTCACTGTGGAAATGAAAATGATCAAATAAGAATGAAGGGGGAAACTAAAGCACCTAAAGATTCTCAATAATATCCATCTATGAATTCAAATTCTTGAATTATCATCTCTTACACAAGTTCTTGAGTGTTTTAAATCACAGATATTGGAATTCCTAACAATTTATAGTTTTTTTAAAGGATATCAAACCATAGATTATATGATTCTGAGGATGTTTAAGGTAACAACAACACGCTAACTAATCTAATAGAAGAATAAGAAATAGACAAGAAGTAGAATCCACAACTCTAAAGCAACACAACAGTTTAATCTGAAACAAACATATTTTGTCTGAATCTTCAATACTACTCTCTTTATAAGAAAACCAACAAAATCTCCCAGAAATGAGACTACAGATAGATTGGTTAAAACCCAAAAAATTACTAAAGAAATACAATTTTTCAACCAACCCAGATTAATATGAGCTTAGAGTATCTCTGATTTCATTCACCAAATCAAGAACCGCAAAACCTTTTTCCATAGAGACACAAAAAGACCAATTCAAGTACTCTTTCCTAAAAACAATCTAAAACCCTAAAAGAAGAAATTATCACCCAAAATCAAACACATACCAATATTTCCAATGGTCTGGTTATCATTCACCCAAAAACCCTTGATCAAGAACACTGAAAAGCTTCAACTTGGTCTACCATATGAACAAAGCTCACAAAACCCAATTCAAAATTCACCGATTATATCCTAAAAATGGGATTTTTTACTAAAAAGGAGAGAAACCCATTAGTCTAAAGTCTCAACCTTTCAACAGAATTTTCAGACAAAACGAATGAGAACAAACAGATAATAGAACTTTAGCAGAAGAATACAAGAAATTATGAACCTGAGATAGATTTGTCACTCAAAGCCCCTCTCGCTTTTGTTTCCTCCGCTTGAAAAACAGACAGGATATTTGTGATTCAGACAATGGGGGATTTAAACACGAAAAGAGTCTGTTTTTTTTTCCAAGTTTACCACATACGACCAAAGAGGGAAGTGGGGAAATGCGGAGAGACGAATTAGAGGGAAGAAAGTGAAGAAGAAAAAAGGGTTTGTGTTTGGTATTAGAAACCTCAATTCCACCCACTTTTTGCCATCATTCCCGGAGCGACGGACGCTCGGTCTTTTTTTTTTTACATCGTTTCTTTTATTGAAATTAAAATAAAATTAGTATTGGGAAAAATAATATAAATTTAGAATTTTATAGACAGAAATGAATTCTTTTTGACATACAAAAAGAAAAATAAATGTTATTTTGGAATCATCAATTAGAGGATGAACACTTTAGCTCTTTAATGAAAAAGATTTTGTATGTGGCTTTTAATATCAAAGTATTGTTATTTCATCTGTTGAAATGTTTTTAAAAAAAAATTACTTCTTAGTTAAAAGTTAAAACTATACCTTTATAATGTTTGTTAGAAAATATAAAAACTCTGAACAATAACTATTTGTGCATATTGAATTTGGTTGTTACGCTTTTTTTTTTTTTTTTGCTTTGTGAGGAGGTATCAGAGAGTGAATAAACATGTACTGTATACCAAAAAATGATCTTGGTAAGACATTCGTATAGTATTTTCCGATGAACATCTGATATTCTAATTAGAGATAAAAAAAATTCAAAAAATGCATAAAATACGCTACCGGATTAGATGATGTGCATTTATCATTAGGTTTAGACGTTTTGATTGGACTTGAGTTCAATTCTTTATGGGGATTATATAGGTTACTTTTGCCGATTTTCCAAATCATAAATATGTCACTACTTTTTCTGTACAAACAGATAAAAAACATGCTTCCTCCGTTTCATTATATAAGATTAAATTTTTTTAGTTTTATTTTATAAGATGTTTTACTAGTTTTTATGCAGATTTTAATGTGATTTGATACTTTTGTCTTTCTAAATTCCGTAGTGTTATATATGATTGGTTGAGATATAATTTTAATTAATTATTAAATGAAATTTTGTTTGTATTTATTATTTTTTTATTCTCGCGAAATAAATCAAAAAATCTTATATAATGAAACGGAGAGAATACTAGTAAACAAAACAATTATTGTCACGTACACTTTTCGATGTGAACTGGTTAGGCAACTTTAGGAAATCTTTTTTTGAATGTGAACTACAAATATAGTATGGTATTGTACGTATTTATTCTTCATAGACAATAATATCGTAATAATAATATAGAATTAGGATCGTGCGTACAGCGTACTTTAACGATAACGTTTTTCAACGAAACAATTACATAACAAATAAATAAAAGAAACCTTTTTTGGACTCTCTCCTAAGTCCTACACCCACTAACCAAATTAGTAACAAGATAAGTTTTACGATTCCGTGAGTCCGTGACCTTAAAAGAAGAGATAAATGATTAATCGGTAATTATATCCAGCTCATAAATATAAAACCATAGTACAAAGTTAATGAACTTTTTATAACTAAATGATGATTTTTTTTTTGACAGCCATCCGTTTTGTTGGTGAAGAAATAAATCGATGTGTATGTAATTATTATGATTGAATGAATAAGGTAAGCACGTCTAATGAACTTCAATTATATTACACGTTTATTTAATTTGTGTGTTACTTACTGCTCCCCTACTCATTCCCATCTTATCATTAAGCTTCATCAATCTACCTTTGTTTTAAGGAATCAAAGCCCACCAGTTTGTTATGACTTCATCATTATCAATTTGTTATGAATTCGTCATCATCAAATTCAGATAACTAATGAAACAAGTTTTAGCCTCATTACTAATCAAATTAAATCATCATTACCATTAAGCTTTGACAAAACTATTTTGTTTTAAGGAATCAAAGCCCACCAATTTGTTATGGATTCATCATTATCAATTTTATCATTCATCATTTGGTGATTGGTTTTCTTCATTAATAGGTATTAGATTAAGATAATTTCATTTGACAATAACCGATAAAAGAAACAGCTTATAGCCTCATATAACTCTAAAATTTCTATACCACCCCCAAACAAGAATCATACAGCATGTATAACAGGAAACAAATACACGGTTTATTGTGTAAACTTTGAAAACCATAGATTTTCGATAACCGGAAGAAGAGGTTCCACAAGAGCCTTATTTTCTTCCTCTGATTGTTCAGGTCTGGTCTGGTCTAATCCGGTCCAAGTCGGTTTTTCTTGGTTTTACTTGATGTATGGAGGGTCCATGAAAACCCATTGGAAAACTTGTTCATACTGAATGGCGGCGTTTTCCCAAGAATAGTTTTGGCTCATTCCTCTTCTCATCAATCCTAGCCATGACTCTTTATACTCTCTGTACGTCGCTGCAGCCAACCTCAAGGCCTGAAGTATGTCGCATGTCAGGTTCGTCATTTCAACCACGAAAACATAACCGCAAATCTTGAAAGAGAGATCTAGAGTTCAATAAAGCTTACCGATACCATGCTATCTTTCGACAAGGGAGTGAAAACCCACCTGAGACATTAATTAATCCCACAAAGATTCATAAGATCACAATAGCATTTGACTTTGATCTATCAAAAAAAAATTGTCACAACAGAATAGTTATTTACCCTGTACCCGCACCAGCTCCACCGTCTGCATAAGGATTGAAATTCTCAACCGTATCCTGAAAACAATTACATTCCAATTATCAATCATAACCACTATTTAACTACCAAACCAGTCTTTGATTCCAATCACAATTTAATTTGTAATTTATCCAGGTTCTTGAAGATTTTAAAGAAACTCACTCTGAGTCCTCCTGTGCCATGAACAACTGGAATGGTTCCGTATCTCATTGCGTATAACTGATTTAAGCCGCAGGGCTCAAATCTTGACGGCATTAGAAGAATGTCACAGCTGTTAATAAATTTCAATACAAAAATTCAATGAGATAATCCAAGGTTTTCTACAACAACTACTTCATATATATCATGTGATAATCCAAGAAATTGATCTCCCTAGATAAAACATAGATTGGCAAACAGGTTTTAATCATGTCTTTTGGCATTTGATCAAAATTCTAAGCTAGAGAATTTTTTTCCTATTATTACCCGGCCGTAATTTGATGAGAGACGGGAACATTGAACCCAACCCAACCGCGGAATTTGTCTTTGTATGTTTCCTCCATACTTCTCATCCAGCTTTCATATTTTGGGTCACCTGAACCAAGCATGACCTGCAAGATTCCAAACCACATTAAACAGTATGCGGAAAACCGCTACACAAGCCAAAACAAATCTGTGACTCGGGCTTAAGAAATTAGCGAAAACAGCTGCCAAAAACAGCAGGTGACATATGTGTATCACAGCAGTCACTAGCACTGTTTGCGTTCCGGTTAATCCCGTTCAAAAGACTCACTTACGAATTGAATGTCATCCACCATGAGGTCATGACCAGCGGTTTGTATCAGATCGATGCCCTTCTGGTAATCAAGTCTTCCAATAAACCCAATCTGTAAAAAGTTTAAAGCTACATGAGTCTAATTGTCAGAAAAACTAGAAAACCATTTAAGAAAAAAAATAGTGTGGATTTTGAAATCACACCATAGGACATTCAGGCCTAATGGGAAGACCCAATTCCTTTTGTAATGCCATCTTGCATTTCACCTGCAACACACAAAAAGTCAATTCACCATAATAAAGCATTCAATTTGTTAGATTTTGACACTTTTACTCAAGAAGAACTCCGTATCACCTTCTCCGACAAATCATCAATAGAGTAATGGAAAGGAATGTGTTCATCCGTGGACGGATTCCATTCATCAACATTAATTCCATTCGTGATCCCTGATAAGCATCGCGTGAATATCAGCTCGGAAAAATGTTTATTTAAGTTAAAAAGACAGGTCTCTATACATTATAGGAACAAGTACCATTTATAACACTCTTCCGACTAGAAAGCAAGTCTTGCAGACCATATCCACCTTCAACAGTAGTGATTTCCCATGCATAGCCCTAAAAAAACGAAGAAAAGAAAGACCAATTAGAATAGACTCCCTCAGCTTCTAATTTCGGAATCAGTATGTTTACAAAAGATTCATCACCTGGCTCACAGTAATGATACGGTCAGAGGTTACAATAGCACCCTTGAGAACATTAACCGCTTCACCGGTGTCAAGAGCATGAGTTCTTGCCCATGTTGGAAAAACCCACCCGACCGCTCCATACCATTCTGAAGGTAATCCCAGATTGCTGTAAGTAGCTGCTGGCTCCACTCCCTTTTAGTAACAAAAACCGATAATATAAAATGCAAATTAACCTTCAACTTAATCAAAACAACGAAACAAATAATTAACTAGTTACATAGGCTATATACAAACCACAAAAAGAGATATTCAGAGAAATATCATATGCTTTTACCTGATGAGCAAGGTTATGTATAATGAGAATGCTTCTTGCATCCTTATAAACTCCGTATGGGCGATACTTTGCAGCCAAAAGTCTGGAATCATAGGGGATACACAGTATACGTTTTAAAATACGCAAAATGAAAGTCCACAAATCAAAGCATAATTCTGCACATCTGTAAAGAGAGTAAGAAAACGCTTACATGGGAACAAGTCCGGCATGCCAGTCATTGACAAGGAAGAGGGATTTTTCTCCGTAAGTAAATCCCCCAAGAGGCAGCACGAGAGGAGCTTCACACGCAGCATGGCAAAGTAACGTGAACCGAAACTGTAATCACATAAAGAAGTGATATGAGCCACTTTTCTTTATTTTGACAATGTCAATACCGATATTTCGATCAAAAGTAGTACCTGATTATCACCAAAGGCTCCTTTACTATCTCCGTATGGATTCCCAGGTCTATGGTAGGATTTGTGATCAATAAAAACCTGAAACAGTTACAAAAACAACTCGCTAAGCAACAATAATCGCCAAAACTCAACAAAGATTTACGCAAGAAGAGATTAGCGTTTACCCAATCAACACCGTCTCTATATTCGTGATAAAAGGAAACTTCTTGAGAACCTCCAAAGCACTGAACCGTAATCCGAACACCCAAATCCTTAGCACGAGCATAGTTAGCGTCCGCAGATGTTCCATTCAAGTACCGAGGAGAAACAACCATCACACGATGCCCACGTCCAGCCAAAGCTATCGGCAAAGAGCCACAAACATCTCCTAACCCTCCTGTTTTCGAGTATGGAGCCGCCTCGGATGTAACGAAAACAATGTTGTTAACCACTTCAGCTTTTCTACTCGGAATTCCGATTTCCGCAGATAGTTCTTCAACAGCTCTACTTCCAGGTACACCAAAATCAGCCATCTCTGCTTCATCAAAAGCCTTTGCCTTCTCTTCTTCAGTGCTAGTACTCAACATTTCTTGATCACCTGTAAAAGATTATGTTTTTGTGAAAAAGAAGAACCTTTAAATCTAAGGACCACAAGCAAAATTCAATAGAATCATTCTCTTTTGACACAATTTGAAACCATAAAAATAATATTTATCAACATAAACATTTGAGGAAAATATTTCAGTGACAGTGTCACTATGAACAATCACCACAAAATCCCTAAAATTGACTGTTTTAACTGAAAATTCAAATAAAACTTACCAGGAGGAATGAGCTGGAACCCAAGAACGGAGCCGGAACCATCTCTCTCTGCGTCAATCATGAAACCCTTTTCGTCATTTTCAGATTCTCCGATTTTATCGCCGGAAAATGAAGAGCGGCGGAGAAACAACGGTCGTGCGATACTGAATCTCCGGCGAAAACGAGGTAAACCGAGATTACCGATCGGACGGAAACATCGAGTCCGGTTAAATCCCAAAACCGGCTCGAACCTAACCGAGCCACTGATCTGAAGCGAAGCCATTGATTTGATCGATTGGAAAAAGGAAGGGTTTTTTGTTTCTTCCCAAAGTGATTAACAATGTCTGATTTTTGTTTTCGATTTTGGGTTTGGTTACTGGAGAGGAATTGAAACCACCTGTGGCCTATCTACTACGTAAAGAATCCTTCGAACTTCGCCGACATGCTTCCAGAGAGAGAGAACACAACAAAATCTTTATTATTGTCAAGTTTTTTTTTTCTTTTCAAATTTCCGTTTCAAATTGAAACAGAATAAAAAAATTTTTTAATTTTACTGTATTCCTTAAACACTTCCTAAACAAAATTAATTAAAAAATTTAGAACCAACAAAAGTAACTTGAATTTTTAGCTTACAATTTCCGATATATGCAAAATTTGTTCTTAGATTAATGATTTTTATTTTCCCAAGAGGATCTATCAGAAAAGCACGAAGATTAAGGACGAGTAAAAAGATCACACCCCGCGTTAATCACACCTCAGACCTCACGTTGTGCCACGTGGAAGTTAGTGGGCTCCAGTGATATATAAAGATAGTAGAAACTGTTCCAAGATAATTATTGGAAAATTTGGGCTAATATGTTTTGAATTTAGTTTTCAATATGGGCTTATTTTTATGAATTTGCAGATATGAGCCTTGTATGAAATAATTTTTAATGGGCCGCATAATAAACATTATTCGTTATTACACGTTTTGAATATGGTTCATAACTAACCAACTAACTGTAACGTTGGCTACACATCCCTGTCATTATGAGTTGCCATCCAATCTAAGAGTTGACTTAAACATCCTAAGATTTTTTTTAATTGTGTGAGATTCATTTTGTGTGCGAGTCATGCAATAATTATGTTACGTGGGTGAGTTGTGATGAATTTAGTTGAGAGTTTTTTTATAATAATTTACTAATTTAATAGACTTAAGGGATTTGTTGCGTTGAACATAATACCAAAATCCAAAAGTAATTTGTAGTAACTCGTTATAAACAAACAAGTAGCTAGGAAATATTTAACGCCTCGTGCTTCCCTCGTGGGTATTGTTTATGTATATATAGAGATAAGATGTTGGAGATGATTTATAAAAGGGAAAGGCACATATATGTTAACTTGGAACAAGAAAAAAATAACAAATCTGAATTCTCCCTTCACATCTCAATTTTTTTTGGTAGGTCGTTAAAGAGAATAAAGAGCATTGGCATCGAATTTCATAATGGAAAAGTTGGACCGACCAAAAAATGGAGGCTGGTTTGGGGAAGGTGAAATTGTAGATGCAGATTTAGTGGTGGAACTTCTTGAAGCTTATAGATTTGGTAAGGGTAATATTCCCGCCACAAAAATCCGATCCACGGTGGCGGTAGAGACGGAGACGGCGCCGGGAAACACCACAGAGATAGAGAATGATAAGGACGATAATGGATCTCAAGGTATATTAGTCAACTTGTCATTTTCGTGTATGTTTTTTTCTATTTACGATATTGGTACCTTTAAATCTCTTTTAATTCCAATTTGCGTCTACTAGTTTTAGGAGTTTTCAGAATTACCCCGAATTTGTTAACCGGATACAATCCCGCATAGGAACCGGTAGACCAATCTCTCGTTTATTTTGGTATCGTAGGAAACAAGTCTGTAAGTGAAAGCACATCTTCCCATTCAGGTCCAATATTACTCGAGTCTACTTTAAGCGAAACCGGTTCAAACAATGAAACAAGTTCAAACAATGAAAGCGGTTCAAGTAATGAAACCGGTTTAAACAATGGCGAGATTGCTATAAGCGAAACCGGTTCGTCAGAGTCGAGCTCAACAAACTTGCCAAATGTAGAGAACGAAATCCAACACAAAGCAGAAGATGGCGAAAAAGAAGAAGAGGAAGAAGACGGCGAGAGATCGGTAACCGAGTTAGAAGAGAAGGAAGACCTAGAGAAGTTGCTTGCGACACAAGAAAACTATGAGATTTTCTGTCCAAGTTGTAGCTCGTGTATTACCAGAAGAGTGGTTCTCAAGAAAAAGAATTGTGGTGAGGACATTGATTTGTCTGCGGATCTGGAACCGCTCAATGTACCGGTTCTTGATGAATCAAGCGAGAACGAGGAGATTGATCCACCGGTTAAGGTTCATGTCCCTGTGACTAGTATTGAGGATGGTGATCAAGCAGATAAAGAGGAAGGTTATATCTACACTTGCTTGGAGTGTCTAAAATACTACATTCGGTTAGGTGAGTCAAATTGTTTGTAAACCGGTTTTCTCTCAATTTTCTTAGTTTAAGAATTTTGACCATTGTTCTTTGTAAATTTCAGGAGCCAGATTCTTACAACTTGATTATGTCAGTGGAAAACCGGTTGATGAGCCAGGTACGTTTTCTTGTACTGAGACCAAAATGTATTTAAGCCCGTTCTCTAACCTTAACCGGACTAGACAAACTAATTCCGAAATTTAGAAAAAAATCAACGACGGTCTTTGTAAGACAGAAAACTTAATAATGTTATAGGCTTAGTGGCTCCAATATTTGGATAACGCAATAGATGTTACTTGTTGAATCTATACTGCATAATAGTAGCATCAAAATTGTGGATTTATGATTCGGTGTAAAAATCTCAGGGAATTTTGTTTCCACGTTAAAATCGCGTTTGACCAAAATTTTGCCGAATTTTGGTTTACCACAAACTGTGGGATTGCGTATTGAACTAACCGTTGTAAATTTCCGTTTTGCGGAATCATGATTTAGTGGGTCCAAATGGTTGTTTTGAGTGGAATTAGTGGAACAAATAGAAGTAGATTATAACTGGGTGGAATAAATAGAAGTAGAATAAGCCGGTTCCTCCAATTCAACTAATTCTAATGCAAAACAGTCCAAGAATAAGATGCAAATGGTTGTACACTTGGAGAAACAAATTTGGATAAATTACCTATTCTTCTCAAATGTTACCATTTAAGTTGAATCAAAATTGGTGAAGTTGAGAATCTCTCTAAAAATTTACCATTTGGGTTAAAAAGTGTTAAAAAAATTATTAACTCGTTCTATGCACCATAATGGTTGTACATTTGAAGGAACAAAATTGGGTGAAATTAAACATAACTCGTTCGGTATTTGGCTTTAACAAAAAAAAAAAAAAGGTTCGGTATTTGGGTTGAAATTTTTTAAAACATGATTCAGCTTATTCCACTCAAACAAATAAAAAAATGAACTGTGACAGTTTTTTTTTTTTTTTTTACATATTTTGATATAAGTTACATTCAAATATTTTAAACAAAGAACCAAAGGGACAAAAGTTGTAGAAACATCACACAATCTAAAATTATTATTTACATGTAGAAGTACATTTAGAGGCGAAGAAGAGTAGCAACCCCACAGAATCACCGCCTCAAACCAAACCGGGCCGTGAAAGATTCGCCGTCGAGTTATTGAAGAGCACCGTGTACGGCGGTCTCACCGAAACCATCACCAGCCTCGGTCTTGTATCTTCTGCCGCTGCCTCCGGTTCCTCCACCGGTAAGTCACTACTATTCGTTTTCCTAACATCATTAATTAGCAAAAAAAAAAAAAACGCAATATTAGTCGTCTAATTGATCCTTATTGTAACACTAAACTATATAACGATTACTTTTGAATGTTTCAGAGAATATCTTGGCTCTTGCGGTCGCAAATTTGGCCGGTGGTCTCATCCTCCTCGCTCAAAACGTAACTAATGCATCGAAAACATATAAAATCAGTTTTCTCGCACCAAAAATTGCATGCTTCTAGGGTATTTTATGTTAACCGGTTCCGGTTTATTCTTGCAGCTTCAAGATTTAAGAAACCATTCAGATCAAGAAAAAGATCGGTACGAGGGATTATTAGGAAGACGTGCTAATTTCCGGATGCATGTTTTAGTGGCGGTCTTGTCTTACATTTTCTTCGGCCTAATTCCTCCATTGGTTTACGCATTTTCTTTCTACGAAACCGGAATCAAGAACTACAAGCTTGCTTCTGTTTTCTTGGTTTCTTTGGTTTGTGTGATTTTGCTCGGTTTGATCAAGGTCTATGTCCGAAAACCGGGTAGGGAATCACCTAAATCTTATCTCAAATCCGCGGCTTATTATACATCTATTGTTGTTGCCTCTTCTGGAATTTCATACCTTGTTGGAGATTATGGGGGAGAGTATATTGGTAAGCTTGGTTGGTTTAGTTTAGAACAGGTCGGTATTACTTCACTATTTGATGGACTTAAACCGGATGACTACTTGTTTTAACATAGCGAAAGAAGGAACAATGAAGCGGTCCCGAGTTGTTAATTTCAGATTGAATAGATAATCTCTGTTTTCTTTCTTTTGGTATATGCTGATATGGAAAGTGGACTTTGTAAAAAGTTAAGTCCAATGTTACTTTTGGAATAAAAGGTTTTTGAGTGTTTATTGTTTACGGTCACATTGAAAAAATTATACCGTTCGATTTATTTGGATTCTAAATTGTAACCATTTTCAAAAGTTTCACAAAAAAAAAAAAAAAAAAAATTGTTATCATTTTTTGTGGTTAAATGTTAAATAAAATTTGGATTCATAAGAAGTAAAATGTTGGGTATACTTTAAAACGTCTCTGATTTTTTTCTCAATAACATAAGAAACAGATTTACGACGATGCAATTATTTAAACCGGTGGTGTTGTGTAGAATAATTTAAAAAAGCCGTTAATTTTTTTTAATGTAACCAACAATAATTATGTTAAACAGATTTACCAACGATCGACCATGAAACGTTTAATTTTTTATTTTTTTTGTAAATCCAGTTAAAAACTTTGTTCCTCTGAATTTAGCACTTTTCTGATTTTCACTTTTGTCCACTCGCAGTTACAACAGTAGCTGAGCCTACAAATACTTGAAATTTAGGGGTATGTGTTGTAAATGTAGATCCATACTGTGAAGTACAGTTCTATCAAAGCTCATCCCCATTCTCAGGTATATCACTAATAAGTTAACCTGTATAATTTATAATTGTTTTAGCCATTCCTTATATAAATTTTTGCTTATTATACTGGAATTTATGATTGTTCAATTGTTTTAGCCATACCTTATATAAATTTCTTCCTAATTAGCTCACCAAATAACTTATGAAGTTATAATTTTAGGGGCCAGAACTGTAAACGATCACATTTGGAACACATGCAACTACACAAGAGCTTGGGTTGTCGGTTGTAGCATCGTTAAAAAGGATATTTAGCCAAGTTCTAACGGATGAGAGTAAGTTTAACATTAGGATGCATTTTTTAAAGTAATATCACCTTTTTCAGAATAACTTTTATGTTGTTTTCAGTTATCTCCAAACTTTTCTTTCAGACTTGCAGTGGTGTAAGATTTTAAATATATATTTAATCCTTGTGTATCACATAATATGTGCTAACTTATACAATTGGAGAATTTAGTTGCTACAGTTGATGCAATCAATCTTACGTTTTGCATTTTTGTGAGATTCAGAAAAAAAATATTTTTTGGAAGTGGAACAACACCGAATAAAGAGAATAAAGAGAGAATGCAAATGATAGAGTGCAAAGACCAAATAAAAGAGGGGATATGGAAGATAATTGTGGATTTTTTATAATTCCTCGCAATTTCTTTGTGCTTTTGGAGTTTAACTTGCTATATTTATTAGAATTAAGAACATTTTGGAGTTTCATTTGCTATAATTATTAAGATTAAGAACATCGAATGAGCAGGTCAGTAATGAACAAACAGACAAGTTATGTTTCAAAACACATAGAATAACATAATGATGTCTTTGTCTTTCATGACACAAACAATATAAAGACGATATGTACACCAAATTAATTAAATACATAATCTATATATAATCTACATGTATTTTCTAAGTTCTTCGTGAACGAATAGCAAATTATATGTGGAAAAGGGAATCTGATACGAACTAATAGATAAATAGGTAAAATAGTTCAATACATGATCATGCTTCTAGTGTCGTTTTGTTTTAAAATCAAGTTTAACCTATGCCCGTGCATTGCACATGCCTTAATACTAGTATTAACTAACGCTTAAAAAAGATCGTTATTTGATCGTTTTAAGAACTAAAAATACATATCAATTTTAAGAACTAAAAATACATATCAAATTTGTAATTTATATAAGTACAAACGACATTATCCATGTATATTTCTTTATTTCAAAACCTGAAATTTCAAATTAAAAGCTAGACTAATTTTTTTAAAAACCAAGTATTTTTGTCATTGACTATGGTAACTAAACCATAATTAAAATCATAACAAAAATATTGACCATGAACCTAGACTAATATGTTTTGTTCAACACCACTATGAAATTGGTTGAGTTTTTACCTTAAACAGATTCAAAATTTAATGTTAAGATAAGAGGAAAAGAATGTTTTTTTAGGTAATAGATGTGAGGACAAATAAACCCACAAGGAAAAAAAGCTGAAATGACGTGTGCAGGGTGTGGAAGGAGCTCCGTGTGGCCGAAGCTTTTAAGCTCTCTCTCTCTTGATTTTGTCTCTTCCTCTTTCCTCTCTCTCAACGTCTCTCTCGTTTCTTCAAAACAAACAAATTTCTCAAATTTTTCTTCTTCTAGGCTTATAGACTCAGAGTCGCTCTGCTCTGTAAGGTAAATCTATCATCTTTATCATCACTCCATTCTTGTTTCTTCTCAGAGTTAAAAAAAACCAATTTTGAGGTTTTCACATCTTTCACTTTCTGGGTTTTGATGCTTTCGTGGTCTGAATTTCTCTTCTTAGAAGAATTTGTAGAAATGGGGTCTTTATCATCTTCATCGCAAAACTTTAAAAGTTTGATTTTTGCGAAAAAGTTTGATTTTTTATTTGAAAAAACCTGAACTTTTTTTGTTGTTTAGTAGCATTTGAAACAAAAAGACTTGAACTTTATGGTAAAGAAGGGGAAAACAACACAAATCGTTGAGTATTCAGAACTTATCAGCACTGTAATTACAAGTTCTGATTTTGGGTTTCTTCTTCTTCTTCTTCTTTGTTTGTCAGATTTTGTTTCCTGAGGTTTTGCTGGGTTTCTCGGTGAGAAATCGGTCGACGAACTTACGGTACTGTTCTCACTCTCTCTCTCTGTTGTTGCTGGGTTTATGGGTCGTTTAGATTAGCGTAATTGTGCATGTAACTTTCTCTGAATCGACGATCAAGCCTTAAGAATTTTCTCTGTATCTTTTGAATGATTTGCATGGTTAGCTTCTACTTAATCCTGCCTAAGCCTAATCAATTTCGTGTTGAATTTTGTTTTTGCATTTCAGATGAGTTTCAGGCGAACGGTTAGGAGACAATTGGTTCTAGATGATGATGATGGAGAAGATTTATTTTACAGCTTCAAGGTGCTTTTACCTAACAGCACTAGTGTGAACCTCACACTCAGTAACCCAGGAGCTGAGATGCGTATGGAGAGTTTTGTCAATCTGGTGAAGGAGGCGTACGATAAATCACGAAAAGATTGCCTCTTGTTGGGTAAGAGGATGAGGGTTAATTGGGAGTTGGGCGGAAAGTTTATCATAGAGTCAGATAGTGAAAGGATCAAAGGAATGGTTCGCTTTGCTGCATTTAAGCCGAACCTTTGCCATATAATACGTCTTGATGTAAGTTTTCCTCTTTGTTCACTTGTTCCGTTAAAGCGTGATTCAGCTATTGTCTTGTTTTCTGATGTTCTTTGTCTCAACTTCTATCTTTGGATCAGGACGGTTCTGGTATAACTTCAACGATGTATGAGGTTAGTATTATTATACTTAAGTATCTACAGTTGCTATGTATTTGTCTCCTTAAGTTGGTATGTGATGGTTTCTCTTGGTTTGCAGAACTTGTGGGATTTGACACCGGATACCGACCTTCTTCTAGAACTACCGGAAAATTATAGCTTTGAGACAGCTCTTGCGGATCTAATAGTAAGTGTTTCAGTTAAATTACCTGAAAAGATAGGTTTACTTGTGGGTTCTGCATATGTTTACTTTCTCGTTTATTCCAGACATGGAATCCTAAATTTTCTGATGCTAAATTCACAGGACAATTCCTTGCAAGCTGTGTGGACTTGTGCTCAAGGAGATCGAAGAATGATTAGGTTTGTACTTGTCATAAGAGGGTAGATGACAAAAACTGAACGTGATGTTTCAATTCATGTGATCTCTTTTGCAGTGTGAATGTTTCTGGTGATCGGATTTCAGTCTTTGATACTGGGCGTGGAATGGACAGCAGTGAGGACAATTCTATTGATAAATGGTGAGTTTTTTCTTCTTTTCAATGCTCACAAAACATAGAAGATATTGGTAACCCATATGAATACTAGGGATGAGTAATGGGTTATGTTTTATACTATATTGGGATTGATATTGCAATCAAGTGTTGTTTTCTAAATTTGATACTGCAGGTTTGATTTGTTGGTGTTAGCTTGAACATTCTTCACGTTTGTCTTAAACTTGTGCAGGGGAAAAATAGGGGCCTCATTACATAGATCTAAAAAATCCGATGCTGTTGGAGGCAAACCACCATACCTTAAGGTAACTCAATAGTCGTGAATAACTTGCCATTTATAAATTTTGTGTGTGAAATATTTGATGGATAATTAAGCACCTTTGGACAAAGTATGTCAGTTTGGACTGTTCTTTATGTTTACTGATCCAAAGAAGATCCACTCTTTTCTTTTTCTATGTAGCCATTCTTTGGGATGTATGGATATGGAGGTCCTTTTGCTTGTATGTTCTTGGGAAGGTGCGACTTCAGCTTCTGTTTACCAAACCCATGATTGTCTGCATTATCTTGCTGCGATTAATTTTTTTTCCTTATCAGCCGTACTTTGGTGTCTTCTAAGACGAAAGAGTCCAAAAAAGTATTCACTTTGCAATTCGAGAAAGAAGTCTTAATTGACAATCGCTCAGCGTTGGGAAAGCACTGGAAGGTAATATGATTCATCATTTATAAATTTAGCTCCTTTTTCGCTTGCTGTTGTCAATGTTTCCTATACACTGAATTCTCTGTATTTCTTGTATAGACTGCTGGTGGCATGAGGGACCCGTCGGAGGAGGAACTCAAGTTATCGCCTCACGGAAGTTTCACAAAGGTTCACCTTTTTCTCAAAATTTCCTGCCCTTGTTCTCATATAAATACTATCAGAGATGATATAAATAATCCAATCAATAGTACTTACTTCCACTGAAATAGTTTCTTTTTTGCGACAAACTTTCTTGTTTCTGAACTAGTTTGATTTCTTGAATTTTATTTCCTTTTAATCCAAATTATATTGTTAGTTTGTTATTGTTAAGATGGAAGTATTATGTGTTCTAGAGATTCTGCACAACTGAATGCTACTCTAATGATAATGTATCTGTTTGACTTTCACATTTATTCTCATAAAACTGCAAAGCTATGATCTGTTTTCAACTGCTTATCTGAAACTCTTGGTTTATATTCTTTTAGGTTGAGATATTTGATTCAGAGTTTGACATCTCAAAGATATATCAACTCCAGTGCAGGCTAAAGGATATTTACTTTCCTTACATCCAGGTATTCTGAGGCTATTAATAATACCATTATGATATAAATCTTAGGGGATCCACCTTATTTATGTCATTATCTATGTTTATTGCGTGGATTTTAGTTTCGAGAACACGCTAACCTTCACCAGAATACATTACTGTTTACTTGGGTCCAATGATGCCTGAAAGCTGAAACTGTGCTAGAAATAGGAAACACTGGAGGAATTTCTGTTCGCTTATATATATTCTGCCTTCGACGGTTTGACCATTTTCTTGGTTCTAACAAAATATCACACTGTTTGCTTTATCAACCTGTAGTGTGATGAACTCTCCAGAAATGGTAGGACTGAAAGGCCTGTAGAGTTTCAGGTTTGTTATTATCATCATGAACTAAATAACTATGATTCAGGCTTGATATTATCATTCCAAGATAAATTAATTCAAGTGTTCTATGTTATACTCTTTTACTGGTCATCTCTCACTTTTCCAGGTCAACGGAGAAGATTTAGCCGAGGTAACAGGTGGAGAGGTTGCCATTACCAACCTAAACTCCATGGGTGAAGAATTTTGGTTTCAGATCCGGTTTACTCTTGCCAGTGAGAAAGGTAAAAATCTTTCTCCGTCTTCTTTTGCTTTAGTATTTGGTAGCAGGGTCTATTTAAACATATAATTGGTATCTTCCAATGAACAATGAAAGGCTCTCCTTACAAAAACACCAAATTCGCGATCCCAAAAGTTCGTCTATATGTTTAGAGTCTGATTATGTATTTGTTTTCCAGGGGCACCCAAAACGGCAAATGCTCGGCTCAAATTTTTGTATTTCCCAATCGTCCAGGTACAATCCTCTTTAAAGAAGGAAACATTACCTTTTGTTACTTTCTTGAACTGAACACTTAGCTTGCAGGGAAAAGAAAGCATTGAGAAAATTTTGGAGAGCTTAGAAGAGGAAGGATGCAAAGTTTCCGAAAGCTTCCAGTCTTTTGGTCGAGTTTCAATAAGAAGGCTCGGTCGTCTACTTCCAGAAGTCCGTTGGGTTAGTCTTCTCTTGTTACCTCATAAGATTTCTTTGAATGTACTTGTAAACAATAACATAAATTCTTGTGTTGTTTTTGTTACCAATAAATCTGTGTAGGATTCTATTCCATTTATGAAAAGAGGAAACATTGCGTCTGCTCTTCAGAAAGGTTGCCAAAGAGTAAAGTGCTTTATCGGTAGGAACTGCTTAATACATAGTTAGTTGTATGTGTACATCTGTTTTATATATAAGTTTATGAATAAACGCTCTTGGTGGTTGCAGATTTGGATGCTGGTTTTAGCCCAACTACCTCCAAAGTAAGCTAAACACTACCCTAGATTATTTACAGTATTTAGTTCATTATCATCTGAAACATGCTTTTCACAGACCGACCTTGCAAGCCAAAATCCTTTCTCAGTGGCTCTAAGAAATTTTTATAGTAAATCGATGGAGAAGGAGAAGGAAAATGGTAATTTGAAGTCCTTTTGCAATCATGTTTTTCCTCCTCTTTTGGTAAATTATAATGAATTCTTCTTTGTTTACAGATGTTAAAGCTGTGATTCATAGAGAAGGAAAGTCACTAGGATACACGCAACTGGAGCAGCAATATCAGGATTGGGTTATGAAGATGCATAATACCCATGATGAAGAAGCTACATCGGGTGAAGATGACCCTATTCTCATTATTGGATCCTTGGATAAAAAGGCTCTTAGAATCTTGCGTGATGGTATGTATTAGCTTTTTATGGAAGATAAAGATAATTCGTTGGGATTAAATGACTCTTGAATTTTTGCCTCAAAATGCATGTTTTCTAAGCATTTTCGTACATACTAACATTGATGTTGTAGAAACACATTTGAGGTCTTTGTTAACTTTTATATATTTTCAAGTTTGTATCATTGTCTGATTTGGGTACTCATACCTTTTATTGCTTTTGAGCTGTAGCTGTGAGGGTGCACACGGTAGTTAGAAGAGAAGGAAAGACGTGGAAACGTGGTCAGAAGATAAAGATTCTGAAAGGAGCTTGTGGTGGAGTTCACAAGAACAATGTCTACGCTACCATTGACTACTTCCTAATAGAAGGGTTCGAGGATGAAGCAGGCGGTTAGTACCATCTCTACCATTATTTACACCATGTTTTGTAGTCGTCCTGGCTTGATCCGTCTTTTCTTTTTGTTGTCTTTTGAGCAGGTGATACTCGGATTTTATGCAGGTGATATTTTGTTCTTTTCATTTGACTAGTTCTGAATAGTGTTTGGTAGTTCTGAATCATAGAGCTTTAATCTTAGGCCTATAAATTGCACTGAGAAAGAAGGATGCAAGGTTTTAATCATCGATGGAATTCCGAGTCTTGAACTTCGAAGTTCTTTATCTTTACCGATCACTATAATCGACTCTGGAAAGGTCAATCACTGAACTATTACCATCTCTCTCTTTTTTTTTTAATTCTCCTCTTTTGCATACAGCTAATGACTTCAATTTGATACGTGTTTTTGTACAGTGCGAACATGTAGATGCGAAAGAATGGACTAGAAAACTTGATCAGCTACAGGAAAAGGCACCGTCAAAAATTGATTTGCTGGATGAGAGAGACTGCATAGAATTGGACATTGATGGGGTAAGAACGTTTCATTATCTAGTATAAACTATAGAGTCAAGTTAAGTAAGAGTTTAATAGTTGCCACAGAAGTAAGCACCTGTCTTTCATTTAAGCTTATTAGCGATAGTAACGTTTTATCTATCAATATGTTACAGAAATTACCTGTTGGTCAATCTGTGCGTGTTGGGCGAGCTCCCCCACATCAGATTGTTGCGGTTGTCCGACCTGCATGCTTCACATCTTCAACACCTTCGAAGAAGTTGGACCAGAGATATATTGTTAAGATGGATGAGGAAGAAATGGTCATGGTAGTAAAATTGCTAGACACAAATAAGAAATCGGGCGATAAGAATGTCAAAAACGTGTGTTCACAGCACGTGTTTCCTACATCTCGTAAAGGGATTAGTGGTCTTTACATCTTTTCACTTGGGTCCAAGTTTCCGAACCTTTTCAAGAAAGCTGGCACTTACACCTTTTATTTCTCTATTGTAAGTAACTTTCTACGTCCTTCTTTTCTGTTATCTGAACTATATTTTAAGGATTGTTCGATGAATTCAAACTTGCGTAATTCCACCTCACAGTTTTATTTTATCTACCAGTTTAATTATTTCAAGTAATCATATAATGTAATTGGCCAAGCAATTTACCTTCAGGGAGACTCGATTAAGTGCAAAGAAACGGTGGTTGTTAGACCTTCAAAGGCAGCAAAGTGGAAACTTGACGACAATCTGGAGTCCCTGCCGTGCAATGTTAGGTAAGACTCATAAACTCATTAGGAAGAGCATGTATATACATCAAACCTGTCTCACTTTCCTTCATTTTAAATCTTGGATTGTAGAATTTGATCAATATAATGGTGTTTGTACAGGGTGGGTTCTTCTCTTCCATCTTTCCGCATTGCTTGCTTCGATGAGTACGAGAACCGGGTACGGTTCACTTCTGTTCCAAGCCTGGAAGTTGAACTGGAAGGTAGCCATGGATTCCTAGTCAAGATTGATAAATTTGAGGCCAACCTGAAAGATGGTGGATCAATTCTCAAAATTGAGGTATATCTGCTACTTTCGTGGTTTAAGCATTGACGTTATGATTATATTTTGGTTAAAGTTAAAGTGATAACAGATACTAAATACAGTCAGTAGTGTAGGCAGTTGTTTTTTAGAATACTCTAGAAAATATCTTGATTTTTTGAATCTATGCAGAATATGCTTGTTGAAACTGATGAGTTAGACCAGATCAGGCCAAACTATGAAGCAACCTTAGAGATACGCGCAAAGGACAAACCTTTTTCTGTCTCGGTTGTTTGTAAAGGTAAGCTTCAATTCTGTAGTATTGGTTCACCAGACTTATCAAAGCTTTTTATAATTTCTGCACTTTTTATGGAACTGAGAAAATTTATAGCTTCTGATAGTTATGTAATTAGGGAGTGTAGTCTATGCTTTGTATCTATTTTTAAATTTTACAGTGCAAGGACATGGAGAATGAGCTAATAACATTAATACTGTGTAGAAATTATTTTCCTGAATTTTTGTTTTGGTTTCAGTGAATCCTGGGCCTGTGGAACGTGTTGCGGTGAATAATCCACAGGCTTTGGAAAATCTGCTTCCAGGTTCTACGGTTGAAAATTTTATCCTGGAGGTATATAATAAAGGTCTATACACGTTGTTATACAGTAATCAATATCTAATTCAAATGGAAC
This sequence comes from Draba incana, assembly GCA_963576765.1. Taxonomy (NCBI): domain Eukaryota; kingdom Viridiplantae; phylum Streptophyta; class Magnoliopsida; order Brassicales; family Brassicaceae; genus Draba; species Draba incana. The sequence goes on along the minus strand of OY755203.1, from coordinate 6,661,259 downwards.
TTGACCATAATGTTGATGCAGATGTTCGATGGGTACAATAATCATGTTGCAGAAGGGACAGATGTTCTGATAGATGTTGATGGCTATCGTATCGAAGACTGGATAGGCGTCAACCGTAAGGTGTGTGAAACTTATTCTTTTAATGTATAGGATCACTATGTGGATGACACAGTTTTGGGGTTTGGTTTTATTTATTCTTAAATTCTATTGATCATTTGATAGGTTGATGGTCTTGGCTACATTGATCTCTCTGGCCTTCTCAAAGTCACAAAGGGCTATGGGAAATTTGGTAACAGAATCTCTTCAAATTGTATATTTATCTAGTACCATTCTTTTTTACAGTGTTTTCTGATTGTATAGTGTCTTTGTTTCTCTACAGTATCACTCTCTATTATGTCTGGTAATGAAGAGATATTCAGGAAAGAGTCTCAAATCGAGGAACGTGAGCTAAGACTTGTAACAGAGGTAAATATTCTTTGTTGCAGTCTAGTTTTGTTTCTTTGGTCATGTTTTTTTTTTTCCTTGCATCCTGAATTTGTTTGTTTTGATCAGCTTCCCTTGTGCTGTGATGCTGGTTCAAGTATTACAAACCTCATCTTCAAAGTCACAGATTCAGATGGTTCTATGGACACTACCATCCATCATGATGAAAAATCTGGTTGCTTTCACACCATGTGCATTGAGTCTGATTCAAGCAACATTCAGAGTGAAGTAAGATATGCCTTTGTTCACGGATCCTGCAAAGTTCCTACTCTATCCCTACCAGAGAACGATGGTGTCTTTTCTTTCAAGGCATTCCATTCTCGATATCCTGAGCTTCATGTGGACTTAAAGGTAACAATTTGTGAATTGGCTTATATATTGCAATACGTTTCTTTTTTACTGTTTCCCTCCAGTTATGCTTGTGTTGATTTACTTTTTTTCACACTGTATTTGGTTTTCAGATTCCGCTAACGCCTGCTCCAACTTTTGAACGAGATGATATTGATATTAGGTGTTCAACACCATATTCAAAGACAACAACACCACCTCAATCAGGGATGGCTTCAACCTCAAATCCAGGGGTGACTCCAACTCCTAATTTAGGGCTGGGACAAACCCCATGTTCACAGTTTGGAGTTTTGTCTGTCAGAGCATCGTCATTGGCTCTCGGTAGTCAAACTGGGCCGATAGATATAGGAAAGTACACTGAGGTAGGATTACCATCATTTAAGCCACAAATATTGATCTTTGTGTTTCATTATGCCTCTGTGAAAGCAAAATGATCTAACTTTGCTCCTTTTTTGTTGCAGAGTTTAAAAGAGAAACTTGGTGAATATGGCTATCGCAGAAAGGAAGTAAGTGAGCGCCTCAAATGTTTGGAGGCTGAACAGAAACATGCTGAAGATGAGTTGAGAAAAGTGCAAGGTAACAATAATCTTGGTTCATATTATAGATAGAACAATATTTGACACTTTTTTGCTGATATTTGATACGCCTTTTTCATCTCAGCTTCTCTGGAACCTGTCGCTGCAATGTTCCCAGAATGCTTATCAACGAGAGAGTCAATGATGAAACAAATAGAAGAGAATCATCATAATACTGCAGCATCGGTTTTCTGTAGTTTGTACAGAAAGGCTCCACCTCCACAGTCTCTTTTTCTGTCCGCTAAAGGAGTGTTTGGCATTGTAGCACTTCTCGGTTCAGTTGCCTCGACCTCACTAAGCAGGTAACATCAATTTAATAGCCACAGTTTTTTCTGATCATACTACAGGTTGGACAAACTTCAATTTCTTGAGTTATTTGATTTGACAGGGTATTGTCGGTGTATTTGGGGAAAGACACTATGCTTGCGTTGGTATGCAAATCATCGCAATTTGGATTGAATAGTTCTGAGTATTTGAAGATTCAGTCCGAAGCAGATAGGCTCAACCGATCTATAAATGATCCCTTTCTTATTCTTTCTCTTGATGCACCTAGGTAATCTTGTACTATTCATCTGTTTTTTCATGGATTTGTTACTAAGCCTTACTTAGTATTGATTAGCCAAATATACTTTTTGGTGTTCTTGGTGCAGACCTTGGAGCGGTGGACTCGTCAGATATGATCCTCAGAAAAAGTTAGCCATGGACAACCCTTCCATGTCCAATGGAGATCCTATACCGGGGTTTAAAGGCTATGCTGTGAACATGATTGATTTGGCATCAGCAGAGCTGAGCATACAAACAAACACAGGTTACGGTCTCAGAGAGACGCTCTTCTATGGACTTTTTGGAGAGTTACAAGTATATGAGACCGGAGAGCATCTTCAAGCAGCCCTTCCTTACATCAATGGTGTAGCTGCTATCTCTCTAGATGGTGCAATATCGAAAGAAAACGGATTCGTATACTCCGGGTCCTGGTACATTCGCTTTCTTCTTATCCTTTAAAGCGTTTTCAGTTATTTGATGTGACTGTTTGGATGATACATGCTTACTGTTGTGTTTTGGTTTGTCAGCAAACCGGAGATTCATTTTCCGATAACAGTGACGGAGAAGGAAGAGAAGGCGCTGATAAAGGTTGAATTGACGAGAGACAAAAAGAGAAAGGCGGAGAAGATGCTGGCTGAGGAGAATTCTTCGTTGCGGAAAATAGAGAAAAAACTGAAGAAGACAACGGACAAATACCAGTATTTTGCAGCTATGGTAAACTCTGAGGATAGTTGAAGATATGGACAGTAGTTTTGGTGTTCATTTGTAGGGTCGTTTAATTTTAGTTATGAAACTTCAAAACTTGTTTCTTGTTTTGGTTAGGAGGGATCTTGTTTTGTAAATATGATCTGCATTGCTTGGTTCACTCTGTCTTCTCGCTTTTTTGGTTTTTAGTTCAAGTCTCTATGAAGATTTCATTTTCTCATGTTATTAGTAATAATCTTCTTAGAGACTTGGTCTAAACCTTTTTGGTCAGATATTTGGATAGCATAAGATTCTGAGCAATTCACTAGACAATAAAAATCATGTTATCTGGGTAAACATAAAAAGTTCGGGGTAATTTAATAAATTTTAACAAGATTTGGGATGCTTCTGTAAATACAAAACGTTTCAGGTCAACTATGTTGCAGAAGCTATCTGCATCAATCAAATCGTGTGAGAAAAGGTATTATTATACAAAAATGCAAAAGTATATAACAATAAAATAATCATATAAATATATATATATATATATATATATTTTTTTTTTTTGTCGTTCTACAAATGTGTTTATTTGGGTGGGTGAATTTGCTCATTTGAAAAAAAAAAAAAAAGAATTATAATTAGTAAACTAACCAAAATAAGTTCATGTGGCATAATTATGTTCAAGTGATTTAGGTTAAATGGTTAGAATTTTAATTATAGATTTTTTTTTGGTTATTTCACCTAATTTCCTTTGTGTTTAATAATTACTATTTTTCTAAAATATATTTGAAATCTTTTTTATTTGGAAAAAGATCTGATTTTATGGTATTTGAAATGTTTTAGGTAAATTAAACAACCACAAAAAAAATTCAAATACCATAACATCAGATCTTTTTCCAAATAAAAACGATTTCAAATATATTTTAGAGAAATAGTAATGATTAAACACAAGGAAAATTAGGTGAAATAAGCACAAAAAAAAATTCAAATACCATAACATTAGATCTTTTTCCAAGAAAACGATTTGTAAAATTGCAATTTTCAAAAATTTGAGTAAGTCGATACGTGTAGTGAAAGCTTTTATCTTCTTAACACTCCCAGTCTCTTCCTCTTCCTTTTCTCATTTTCACAATCTTTTCTTTTCACACCACACAAATTTCCAGAAAAAAAAACAAACAAGAATTCTGAGATTTTCTCTCATCTTCTTCTCAATCTGTCACAGATTTTGGTGGTTACTCGAAGAGAAGTCTGCGAAAATTGAAGGTAAAGAAAAAATTATTTCACTTTCTAAACCCTAGAAAATGTACACTTGATCTTGTCTATGTTTTGTTGTTTTGGTCTTTGTTAACTATTATTATGTATTTTTGTTTTAGATGAGTAAGAAGAAACCCCTATCGAAAGTATTGATTATAGATGATGATGAAGATTACAACTTCAAGGTCCTTTTACCAAACAGTACAAGTGTGACACTCACACTTACTAAACCCGAACGTGAAATGTCGATGAAAAATTTCGTCGATTTGGTTAAAGAAGAGTATGATAAAACTCGGAAGAACTTTGAGCTGTCCGGTAAGAAGAGAAAGACAGTTGATTGGAATCTGGCTGCGAAATCTTATCTCGAGTTTAACGGCGAAAAGATTCAAAGAACCGTTCAATTCGAGAAGTTTCAACGTAATTTGTGTAACATAATTCGTCTTGATGTGAGTTGGTTTTTATTTTTATTTTTATGTGTTACGTGTTAATTTAGCGACTATGATTTTTTATTTATTTAACTTGAATCTCTTGATTAGGATGGGTCTGGAGAAACTTGCTTATTGTATGAGGTTAGTATGTTTTAGTATTTCTTTTTGCTGTGTATAATTGTCTCTAAAGTTGGTTTAGTGATGATTTATTCTTGGTTTTCGCAGAATATGTGGGATTTAACACCTCATACTGATTTGCTTAGAGAATTACCGCAAACATATAGTTTTGAGACCGCTCTTGCGGATCTGATTGTAAGTGTTTCAGTAAAATTATCTCGGAAAGATTGAATTGTTAATGGATAATTAATTGTTTTGTGTTTTTTCGAATTATGGATTTTCATGTTGCTTATTTTTACAGGATAATTCTTTGCAAGCTGTGTGGTCTTCTTCCCCCGGAGATCGAAGACTGATTCGGTAGATTCTCGTCGTAAAAGATCAAGATGATTGAAAAAGTTGAGTTTTCTTTTATCTTTTGGTTTCACATAATTGTTTTTGCAGAGTGGATGTTCTCGAAGATCGGATAACAGTCTTCGATTCTGGTCCCGGAATGGACAGTAGTTCTATTGATAAGTGGTGAGGCTTTCTGCTATTTGTAAAACATGGAAGATATTAATACAACATATAGAAAATGATAGTATACGTTTATGGAAAAAATACTTCACATATTTTTTGCAATCTAATGGTCTTTTACTTTTTGATTTCGTAAACTATTCAGGGGAAAAATAGGGGCTTCAGAACATAGGCCTCAAAAGTCCAAAGCTATTGGTGGCAAACCACCATACCTTATGGTAATTAACTACTACTAAATCATCTTGCAACATTATTCTGTCCATGTCAAAATCGGATTGTTACTAATTTGCGGAATATGCACTCTTTCGGTATGTAGCCATTCTTTGGGATGTTTGGATTTGGAAGTCTTTATTCTTGTATGCATTTGGGAAGGTGATAATTCATTATTTATTTACCCATCAATTTTGAATTCGACCAATGACAGTCCGTCTTTCTTTTTTGATTAGGCGTACGTTGTTGTCTTCCAAGACGAAACAGTCCAAGAAAGTATTCACTTTGCAACTCATTCAAGATGCTCTGATTGATAATCGTTCTGTTTCTGGAAAAAATTGGAAGGTAATAATAATACATTCATATCTAAAAATTTAGCTTCTTTATTGCTTGTTATAATCCACGTCTTTAAATAGCAAATTTAATTTTTCTTTAAAGGTTGCTGGTGGAATGAGGGATCCTTCGGAGGAGGAATTAACGTTATCGCCTCATGGAAGCTTCACAAAGGTAATTCTGTCAAATTCTGAGTCAGTTTGATTTTTTGAATTTCATCACTTTTGACAAAGTTTTTGGTATTGTTTTAGGGTGAACTTAGTCGATTCTCATTACTGCGAGTTATGATATGTATCCGCTTATACGGAAACTTCTATATTATTTTATTTTTAGGTTGAAATTTTTGAACTGAAATGTAAGATTCCAGCAATAAACCAACTTCAGTGCTTGCTAAAGGATATTTATTTTCCGTACATCCAGGTATTGTTTGGCTATATCTCGTAATCTTTTTATAATGTTTACTTGGTAGTAGTTTCATTTTTCTTTTGTCAATTTGTAGTGTGTTGAAATCTCCAAAACAGGGAAGACTGAAAGGCCTGTCGAGTTTCAGGTTTGTTAGTAATCCTCGAATGATGTTTGGGGTTTAATATTATGGAACTTATATAAATTACATATAGTGATTTTAGTTGAAATCTTTTAATCTATCTTTGTTCTTTTTTTTTTTTTACATTTTCAGGTCAATGAAGCAGATTTAGTTGAGATAAATGGTGGAAAGGTTGCCATTACCAACCTACACTCCAAGGGTCATGAATTTTGGTTTCAGATTCGATACAATATTGGTGAAAAATGCAAAGGTACTAACACCTTCAACATTCCAATGTAATTATCTCTTTCTTGCATTCTAAATATACATATGTTTGGCATCTAGGGACATTTAAAGAGGCAAACGCTCGCCTCAAGTTTCTTTATTATCCAATAGTCGCGGTATGTCAATCCTTTCCTAATAAGCGAAACTGAACTCTTGAGAAACACTAAATTATGCATGTTGCAGGGAGAAGAGAGCATTAATACTATTTTGAACATCTTTGAAAAGAGTGGATACGATGTTTCTGAAAGCTTTCAAACTTTTGGTCGTGTTTCTGTAAGAAGGCTCGGTCGTCTACTCCCAGAAGTCCCTTGGGTTAGTCTTCTTTTTGTCACCATTATTTAGTTTTAACAGTTTCGTTATCAGCCAATTTTTGTTTTAATATGTGTTACCTATCATTATGTATAGGTATCAATTCCGTTTATGCAAAAAGGAACCATTGCGTCTACTTTGCAGAAGTGTTGCCAAAGAGTGATATGTTTTGTCGGTATGATGCACTCATTCATAGTTAAATGAATACACTAATTTGTTATATTAATGTATGTTTCATGTGGTAATTGCAGATTTGGATGCTGGTTTTAGTCCTATTCCTTCAAAAGTGAGCTATACACTATCCTAGAGTAGTTATTGTGATTGATACATTTAATGAACATGTTTTTTTTCTTTTTTCAGACTGATCTTGCAAGTCATAACGTTTTCTCTATGGCTTTGAAAAATTTTGGTAGTAAATCAAAGGAGAAAGATAACGGTCAGTTCAATAATATACGTTCTCTATCATGTTTTGCGCTTCTTTTAGTAAGTAGGATGTACTTAACATACTTTGTTTATTAGATGTTGATATCGAGATTCATAGAGGTGATGAAACATATCTGAGTTATGAGCAAGTAGAGCAAGGTTATAAGGAATGGGTTCTTGAAATGCATAAGACTTACGATACAGAAGAAGCATCAGGTGAAGATGACGCTATCTATATTTTCGATTCGTTGGATAACAAAGCTCTTTGCATTTCGCCTGATTGTAACGGTATGTATCTCTTTGGAAACAAGTATTCATTAAAATTTAAAACACATTTCTATGTTTTGGTTTATTTTCCGTGGTTATTTGTAATGGTTTTGAATTCTAGCTGTGAGAGTGCACGAAGAAATTAAGCGGAAGGGGAAGTCATGGAAACGTGGACAACATATCAGAATTCTGAAGGGAGCTTGTGCAGGAGTTCACAAGAATGATGTTTATGCAACTATTGACTTCTTCATAAGAGAGCGTTTTGAAGAAGAAGCTAAAGGTAAGTACTGTCTCTACCATCGTTTAAAACTAGATATTAGAATCATGTTTTGTAATCGTTGTGGATTGAGCTGTCTTAATCTTTGTTCTAAGCAGGTGATGCTCGGATTATATGCAGGTGAGTGTTTTCATTTCATACTTTAGTTTTGTATATTAGATGAGTTCAGTATTTCAACCCTTTGGGATCTGAATTTTTTTATCTAGGCAAATCAAGTACTCCGAGGAAGAGGGATGCATGCTTTTGACAAATAAAGGAAGTTCACATTTGAAAATACGAAGTTCTTCATCTTATCCGATTAGTATTATCGACTCTGGAAAGGTCATTACCAAATCCTAAACCTTTTTTTTTGTTTATTCTAATTATATCTTAAACATCACCCTTTAGAGATATTTTTGCACAGTGTCTACTGCTAGATAAGAATGAATGGAATAAAAAACTCGAGAAGCAACGGGAAAAGGATCCATCGAAGATTGATTTGCTGGATGAGAGTGACTGCAGATCATTGAACTTTGATGAGGTAGGAACATTTATTTAATTAATTTCTTACTAAATAAAGAGTCATTTTCAAAGTTTGGTGTTATTAATTATTATGTGTTAAACTCATTTTATTTACGAATATGTTATAGGAATCAACACTTAGTGTTTCAGTGTTTGCCGGACAAACTCCCCCACAACAGATTGTTGCGGTTGTTCGACCTGTTAGCTTTGCGTCTTCTTCAAAACTGTCCAAAAAGTTGGATCAGAGAAATATTGTGAACATGAGTTGTGACATGCTCATGGAAGTAAAACTAGAGAACACAAATATGAAATCAAGGGATAAGAATGCCAAACCTGTGTATTCGGATCGCGCTTTTCCTACATCCCGTGGAGCGTATCATGGTCTTTACATTTTTCCGCTCGAGTCCCAGTTCCCGGACTTGTTCAAGAAAGCTGGGACTTACAATTTCTGTTTCTCTGTGGTATGTAACGTTATAACTTTATCTACCAGTTAAGTTATCTGAGTTATTTTATAATCTAATAGTTTAAACACTTTCCTTTCAGGGAAATTCGATTACTTGTAACAAAATGGTGGTTGTAAGACCGTCTTCGACTGTTGGAAGTTGGAAAGTTGCTTATGATCTGGAGTCCATAGATGTTCAGTAAGACTCAAACCTCTCTCTTGTGCCTTCACTTGAAATATTATAACATATGATGAATATAATGGTTTGTAACTTATAGGGTGGGTTCTTTTTTTCCGCCTTGTTCTATCGCTTGTTTCGATGAGTATGAGAATCAGATACCATTCACATCTGTTCCAAGACTGGAAGTTGAACTGAACGCGAGTACTGGAATCCTCGCCAACATTGATAATGACAAGATTGAGGCCAGCCTGATCGATGGAATACTCAAAGTCGAGGTATTTCACTACTATTACTATTCAAGCACTAATGTTATGACTATATTGTTGTTATTAAGATTGATTTTCTTAAACTAATGCAGAATATGCTCGTTGTGACTGACGAGTTAGATCAAATCAGACCAAATTATATAGCAACCTTAGAGATACGCTCGAAGGACGAACCATTTTCTGTCTCAGTTGCTTGTAGAGGTAATGGTTTAGTTTTCATATGACTGTTCTCCACAATATTGAGCAGAATGATTTTTTCCTTAACAATCTTTTCATATTTCAGTTATTCCTGGGCCTCCGAAGTTTGTTGTGGAGAAGAATAATCCACAGGCTTTGGAAAATTTGCTTCCAGGTTCTACTGTTGAAAATTTAATCTTGGAGGTATAAATAATGTTGGACCTATGCATGTAATTTGTTCAGTAATGAATGTTTCCTTCAAGTCAAGATGACTACAATAATTTTCATGCAGATGTTTGATGGATATAATAACCATGTTCCAGAAGGTGCTGGTGTTGAGATACATATCGATGGATTTTGTATCCAAGATTCCATGGGCCTAAACCGAAAGGTGCGAGAAGCTTATTTGCTTACGATTCTTTTTATTAAAAGAGAAAATTTACCAATTTATGGTTAGAAGTTCTATTTGGTTTCATTAACTTTTAAAATTTCTTTGATCATTTTATAGGCTGATAGTTGTGGCTGCATTGATCTTTCTGGAATTCTCAAAGTCACAGTAGGCTTTGGAAAATCTGGTAACATTTTGCGTCGCTTATTTATAACTTTTAACAACATATATATCTTCCGTTGTTATAACCTTTAACAACAAATATCTCTCCGTAGTATCACTCTCGGTGTTGTCTGGTGTTGAAGAGATTTTCAAGAAAGTGTCTCTAGTTGAGGAAAGAGAGCTCATCCTCTTTACAAAGGTAAATATCCGTAACATTAAGTCGATTCTTTCTATAAACTTTGAGTTTTGAATCTTTACTCATTTTGAGATTGTTTGTTTCGATCAGCTTCCTGAGTCGTGTGTTGCTGGTTCAAAGCTTACAAACCTTGTTTTCAAAGTGACGGAACCCGACGGTACTATGGATACTAGAATTCATAATGACGTACAATCCGGGTGTTACCATACCATGAGCATTAAATCTGACACCGATGAAAGTGTACTCTTGTATGAGTTTACCTACGGGTCTTGCAAAATTCCTTCTCTTTCTCTACCTGAGAATGAGGGTATCGTTTCTTTCAAGGCTTACCATTCTCGATATACCGAGCTTCATATGAGCTTTAAGGTAGTAATTTGTGAATTTTATTATCTTGCGATATGTTTCTAGCAGTGAGTAGAAAAATGCATGTTGATTACATCTCATCTTAATACTCGTTCATCTCTTGGTTTCCAGATTCAGCTAATTCAAACATTTGAAAGAGAGGAGCTTCGGTTTTCGACATCTTTAGAAAGAGAGGAGAATGAGTATTCAACACCTTTAGAAAGAGAGGAGATTCGGTGTTCGACACCTTTTGAAAGAGAGGAGAATCCATGTTCAGCACCTTTAGAAAGAGAGGAGATTGTGTTTTCGACACCTATAGAAAGGTTTTCGACACCTATTGAAAGGATGATTCGAACACCTCAATCAAAGATGGCATCAAACACAAACCAATCGGTGGGTCCAACTCAAGAAACACCGTGTTCACAGTTTGGAGTTTTGCCCATTAGGAATTTGTCATCAGCTGGTGGTAGCCAAACTGGTCTGATGAACTTGGCTGAGTATACTGAGGTATGATCATCACTATTTAAGCCACAATTATTATATTGGTCTAACCTTTTTTTTTCGAGTTCATGTTAACTGTGTGCATGAAAATGCTTTTTGTTGTCTTACAGTGTTTAAAAGAAAGACTTGACGCATACGGCAAACAGAGAGTGGAAGTAGTTGAGCGTCTAAAATCTTTGGAGGCTGATCAAGCACAAGCTGATGAATATTTGAGCACACTACAAGGTATTTCCAGATTCATAGCGTACATAACCTATTATATCGGTCGTATTTTCTGACCTGTCCATGTGGATATATCATCTCAGTGTCTCTAGAACCTCTCGGTGCGGCCTTTCCAGAATGTCTATCCACGAAAGAAGCAATGATGAAACTGATCGAAGAGAAGCATCATGACACTCCAGCATCGGTTTTCTGTTGTTTATACAGAAAGGCTCCGCCTCCGCAGTCTTTGTTTCTGTCTAAGAAAGGAGTGTTTGGTATAGTAGCGCTCCTCGGTTCAGTTTCCTCTACCTCACTTAGCAGGTGACGTTATAGCCACATTTTTATTGATCATAATGTTTATACTTGGGCCAAAACGTTAGTATCTCAAAGTTATTTGGTGTAATAGGGTGTTATCTGAATATTTGGGAGAAGACACAATGCTAGCTTTGGTATGCAAATCATCACAATTTGGACCGAACAGTGTTGAGTATCGCAGGCTTCAATCTGAAGCAGCTAAGCTCGGAAGATCAATAACCAATCGGTTACATGTTCGATGTGTTGATACAACCAAGTAATATTTTTAACTTTTGGAAAGCTAAACCTCAGTATATTTTACAGGATTATGAAAGCTATTTGGTGATTTTCTTTTAAACACGTAGGACTTGGATGGATGGACTTGTTGAGAATGATCCTCAGAAGAAATTAGCCATGGATGATCCGAAGTTTCCCGATGGAGAATCCATACCGGGTTTCAAAGGCTATGCAGTTAACATGATTTATTTGGCTCCAGAGGAGTTAACTATACAAACATACTCGGGTTACGGGCTTAGAGAGACGTTGTTGTATGGTCTCTTTAAAAATTTACAGGTTTATGAGACTCAAAAACATGTTGAAGCAGCTCTTCCATACATTGATGGTTGTGGAGCAGTCTCTTTAGATGGATTTATCGTGAAGAAAAACCGATTTATATACTCCGGGTGCAGGTACTTGACTTTTTTTCTTGATCTTTAATCTTCATTTCAGTTCTTGCATTTAGACCTTAAAGTTTGACACTTGAGCCCTATCTTCGTTTCTTGTTGTCCAAGAAAGCGTTTGAGACCTGATTGTCATTGGTTTTTTTAAATTTAGCAAACCGGAGATTTATTTTCCGATAACAGTGAATGAGAATGAAGAAGAGAAGCTGAGGAAATTGGAAATAGCAAGAGACAGAGTGAGAGTGTTGGCGAAGAAGATAGTAGAGGAGAAGAATTTGTTGGTTAAGTTAGAGAAAAAGTTGAAGAAATCAAAGGAGAAATATGAGAATGCAACAACAAACTTTCTTTAGAGCTAAGAAGGTCACAAATCTCACTTTAGGTTTTATGAGTTAAACCGGATCATGAAGATTCAACTATTGGTTTATGAGTTGGTACGTAAACCGGTTTGGTTTTGGTGTTTTTGGAGTAGTTAATTTTCGGTTATGGGTATTTTGTTGTGAGTATGATCTCTACTAACGGCTGTTAAATCCGAAATGGATGAATGATGTTTATGGTTGTTAGTAAAAACTATGTATGATAATTATTTTCGGAGAAATGATATATTTCTTATTTCCTTTTATCTTTAATATTTAGCTTAGGTTATTTATTTTTCTTCTTCATTTTGTTTGGAAGTTTTCTGCCTACTCTGTTTCGAACTTCTGATTTGAGCTTACTAGATAAAGAAAAAAAATACACTGGTGTTTGGTGTGTAGCTGCCAAATTTACTAACTCTTTTGTTAGTTGGTGAAAATCTAGTTATATTTACAAATTGGCATAATAATCGGTTAGAGCATCTCCAATGTATTACACCATATTTTACATTAAAATGGTGTAACACCAAAATGGTGTTGGATTTTTCTCCAATGTATTACGTTGCCACACTTCGCAAAATTTTAATCAAATATGTCACTGTTCACCTAATCATTACAAGCGTGCCACTGTTCATTAACATTTAAAAAAAACAGATTTGACTTCTTCTTCTTCTCTTTCACGATTCCATTAAAAAAAACAGATTTGACTTCTTCTTCTTCTCTTTCACGATTCCATATCCAAAAATGAGGAGGAGGAGGTTATTCTATGAATTTTGATTCGATTTTTGTTTTCTGAGATTCGATTTTGGTTACAAATTTGAGGTTTTGATTCGATTTTGGTTACGAATCTAAGTTTTTTATTCGATTTTGGTTACCAATTTGAGCTTTTTATTCGATTTTGGTTACCAATTTGAGCTTTTGATTCGATTTTGGTTCAGATCTGAGTTTTTGTTATTTTTTTGGTCAGATCTGGGTTTTGGTGATTTTCTGGGTCAGATCTAGGTTTTGGATATTTTTAGTGTTTTCCCGTTTATATAAGGTTTTAAAACAGTTTTATAAGACTTTTTTACATGTCATTAAAAACTAAACAGTTTAATAATTTATAAGGTTTTTGTAAAGTTTTATAAGGTTTTTAAAAGGTTTATAAGGTTTTTAAAAGGTTTGTAAGATTGTTTAAAAACCTTATAAAACTTTACAAAAACCTTATAAACAGTTTTACATTGTTTTTAAATAGTTTTATAAGGTTTTTTTAACAGTTTTACTAAACCTTTTAAAAACTTTATAATTTTTTTTAACAGTTTTATAAGATTTTTTTTACAATTTTATAAAGTAAAGGCAAAACCCTACCCCATCCCCCCCCCAAAAAAAATCTGTACCCTAAATGCATAATAGTTAACCCAAACTCAAAAATTTACAGTCGTTTGTGTTTGAATTTGCTTTGAGATCTTCTTCTTCTTCTTCCTAAATTTGCTCGAATCTTAGCGGAAATCTTCTCAAATTTTCTCGTCTTCTCAAATCTTCTTAGTGAAAATCGAGACAGAGATCGGAGATAGTGAAATTAGAGATGACGAGAATCGAATTCAGTGATAGAAAAAACGAAATTTGGATGAGAAAAAAAAATTTGGATCTGGGAGATAAACTTGAGAGGAGAGAGAGAAAAATAGATCTTTTTTTTTCATTTAAGTGAACAGTGACACACTGGTAATTATTTTCAAACAATGGCATGATTGTAATACAGTGGCATATTTGAAAAGTGGCATGAGAAGAGTGATATAACTCAAAATTTCTCATGTATTACACCATTTTCTACACAAAAAAAAAGAATATTTTAAATTTATTCTTTTACAAATTTACATATTAATCCATATATATATATTTTTAGTTTGATTAATTATAAAATCATTTAAATGTAACATTAAATATGAAAAGAAAAATATAATACATCATATAAAATAAAGGTATGTATAATAGGTTTTGGTTTAATCATCATAAACATATTAGATTTGGGTTAATTGTCATTATTTATATATGTTTCTCATTAAATTTGAAATTATTTATAATTTGAAGGACCAATTTTTAAATAAAAAAATTCTACACCAAAATGGTGTAGCATCAAATTTTACACCAAATTTGATTTTTTAAAAATTTTGTAACATACCAAAATTTCTGGTAAGGGGTGTCGATCGACACCAAGGGGTGGTGTCGATTGACACCAAGTCTGGACTGCGGTTGGTTTAAAAATCGATTTGTCGGTTTGGCGAGCCGGTTTAAGGAGCTAGGGTTCCGTATAAATACGTATTCGTGGCCGTATTTCAGTAAAGAAATACACAGAGATCAAAGAGAGAGAAGGGTTTTCGTGAGAATCTGTGTGATCCGAGGTGTTCCCGTGATCCGTTCATCGTGTGGGTTCTTTCTTCGGGTCCTCGTGCCGCTGGTGTGTCTTCCTTGCTGTGATTCTTGGTGATTTCCAGTGAAGGAATCACTCGTTCGTCGCTGTTCATCATCCGTTCATCGCGTTCCTCGTCTTTTTCGTGAAATCCCGAGGTGAGTGCGCGTTGGTGGCCTCGGATTAGCCGTTGATTGAATAGGATCGGTTTAGAAATGTTTGTGAATGATTCGTGGATTGTTTGTGGTCGTTTGTGCGTGAATCGGATTGAATCATGGTTTTTCTTGTGTTTTGTGTGTTTGGTGCGATCTGGAATCGCAGATGGAACTAAGTGTCGATCGACACCCTATAGGTGCATCGATCGACACCAAGCTGAGTGAAGCGTCGCTCGACACCGTACGATGTGTCGAGCGACACCCTTGTTTCTGTGGCGTCGATCGACACCGTGCGATGTGTTGATCGACACTCTCGTTTTATGATTTAAATGTTTCTGAATTTGATTAATATTTGATTGTCGGTTATTTCGAGATTACTAACTCGTCCTCACTAAGTATTTATGTAATACTTACGCAACTCGTTTTTCCTAATTGTGTTGCAGGTAAAGGAAAAGGAAAAGTGTGACCGCGGGATCATGGCTTTAGGGAGGAGGATGATTAGGATTGCTTTGTTTTATGCTTTTGTCTAAGTCTAGTGAACCCGGTTAGGTTGCTAGCATTTATTATCTTTCGAAATCGGATTGATTGTTTGGTTATTGATTAACTTTTTATGAATTTAATGTTATGGAATTTCCGCTTAAAAAAAAAAAAAACTGGGTGTTACAAATTTGCTTAAAAATATAGCCATTTTGATGTAGGATTTGGTGTTGGGTTGGAGAAGATTTTACACAAAAATAGGATTTGGTGTAGATTTGAAAATGCTCTTGTAGGGTGGGGTGGGGGGATTGGCTATATTTTTAGTTAGTATCTCGACTCTCAAGTCTCAACCAAATATTTTTCTTGTTATACTTGTTTAAGCTTACAAAGAAAATCTAACCGACAACAAAAAAGGGAAGGAGCGTAATAACGGGAGCTAATATTTGTTTGATTGAGAAGGTAAATCAAAAGAATGGTCCACTTTAAATGAAAAGATATGTTTCCTTTTTGGTGAAACCGAGACAAAAGAAACATGATTAAGAAAGCAAAGAGAAAAGAAAACTGATCATAACGAAAACTAGCAAAGTTAGGCATATGTAGTTTCAATGTTGTCATGTCAATGCAAGACTAGGGTTGTGAATTTGAACCATAACTCATCTTATAGGCTGGGTATGAAGTAAAAAGATTTCATGAATCAATAATCAATATTAAAGTGGGTTATGTTAGACAAAACGATGTAGGTTAAAGATTTTGCGAATAAACAGTATAAATTTAGTAGCCAAAAAGTGTAATTTTTAATAGTTATTTAATTTTTGAAAACACTAAATTTAGTACGTTTAGACCTTAAACTTTAGCTGAATCATAACTTTTTGTGAATCATTTTATTGTTTCTTGTTAGGGACATTAGGCTTAATAACCAAAAAAAAACACTAACTAAAAAAATAACTAACTATTCTAGATCTAATTGTTGATTTTTTCCCACATACACTACTTTTTGTTACTTTCTTGATTATTATTTTTGTGTTGGTTATCTAGCAAAATTCACCCTTCTTGTTACTTAATTTAACTTCAGTTGCATTTTTATTTTTTTGTCAAAAGCATCAGTAACTTTTATGAGGAAACGACAAAGCGATGGACTTGCAAACAAAATACACTTTTTATATTTTTGTCATTAGGAAAGGTTGATGAAACAAATAAAATTTATTATAATTACTGTTACAGTAATAATAATATTAATTGTCTCTCTCTTTTTTTTTTTGAATAATCAAATAAATTTGAAAACTGATGTCACATCGCGGTCCATCTACGCATGGATAAAAAACAAACCGAACCGGTGTTGCGAAGCCCAACACATTTTCCTTTCTACTCCCTCCGTTATGTAAATAGTTTTGGCTAAAAACACGGTGTTTAAGAAACTACTTTTTTTTATAAAAATATTATTTAATATACATAATAAATATAATTTAATTAAACCTAAAAAAGAATACGAAATATTATTGGTCACACAATATTCAATAAAGATGAAAAGTAAGATTATATAATTTCATCTATTTTGCTCTTTTCCTCCTTCAACGAAACTTTTCAGGATCCAGAGAAGTGAAAAGGCGAGAAAAACAAAGATTCACACAATCTCGGTTAGTTTTTTTCTGTATATTATTATATATTTTTTCTTCGGTTCACACTGGCAAATTGCAGCTGTCTTGTCTATTTTATTTTCTGAGAAATAAAAATGTCAACATAAGAAAATTGCCGAGATAATCTTTGTTCTCTTTCTAAGTTTTGGCTTTCTCTTTCGAAATCTAGTTCACATTCAAGGGATCTAATCAGGATCCGAAATAAGTACATAAAAGAACTCTTTTCTTTAATGGAGGTTTCACAACTTGAAGTTTCTCAGCCTTCCAAACAAAACAAAAAGGTTTCTCAGTCTTTAGGGTTTTCTTCACTAATGGTAAAACTATATATGTCCGATTCTCAAGGGATCTAGTTATAGGGTTCGGACCGTTTGGTAGAGTACGAATGTACGATTTAATGTAAATAATACAAACTACACCATTCTCCAAACCATATCGAGTACCCTAGCAATATAAATTGAACCGAACCGTTCACTTAATAATGGACATTGGACATTCGAAATCGAGTACTCTACATTGAGTGTCCAATGGCCATTTTATCCAACGGAATTTAGTTTTGCTTCGATTCAAGTCGGTTTGTCAAATTTCAACTAGTTTGGATTAGAAGATCTAAATTGGATCAAATTCTGTTTGGTTCAATCATATAGTGAGACTCTCCATCATAGGGGTAGAATTTTGTGGTCTAGCTCGGTCAGATGTGGTTGTGTAGCTTTGACCAGGATATTGAATTGGTGTATTTTTGGTGGGTCTTTAGTTGTATACTATGAAAAATTGAAAATCAAAGAGATTAAGACACGTACCTGAAATTGTATTTTGGAGTGAATAAAATATACAAGAAGTTAATACTGGCAAGTTGCTTTACAATTTACAATTTAAATACCTATAAATTAAGAGAAATTAGCATGTATATACATAAAAAAAACTATAACTAAAAATTTAACCAAATAACCTAAAAGTAAAGGCTATTATTTGGCAACAAGTTGCACTTTTAGATAGATGCTTAATTATTAATTTTTTTTTGCCATTGAGCAAATTCAACCATAAATTAATACACTAAAGTCAACTTTCTTACTGCATGGCCGCAAGGCTGTTTCTTTGCTGGATAAATTGATATAATTATCTATAGCACAGTAACTATAGTCCTTTAGTTTTTTCTTGAGTGAAGAACACATGATTTCCTACAATTATTGAATAAAAGTAACAAGAAGTTGTCTCAATCTCGTGATTTGCAATAAAGCATCACTTGTCAAATTGCATAAAATGGGGTATACTTTTCAGATACTCCTCGATCCTATTCGTCGAAAACCATTCTAGTCTCTCTTCCCACAAAATGTACTATGTTCGAACTTCTAACCAAGTAAGTAAAAAAAATAATTACGAACCAGAAACTTGAATTGTGCAATTTAAATATTTGTTTCGTATATTTTAGTACATGCGTGTATTAGATTAGTAGTATACTACTTCTAGAAGTCGCTAGACGCTTTTGGTCTCTTAAAACTTTACTCCAACTGTTATTGTGATTGTGTAGAACTTCTTCAAGATGTTTTTTTTTGTCAACTCATACATAAAGATAATATTGTATATATATAAACGTGGACTAACGTCGATTAAATCTGATTTTAAATTTGAATTTACGAATTACGTGTTATCTATATCTTTATACGCATATATCATAGGAGACTTTGATAAGTTATCTCTCTTGTTAGGAATATATAAATAAGGAGAAAACAAAAGTTATTCCTTATGTAACCTTTTTTTTTTGTGTGTGTGACAAGATTCCATTAATGTAGGTTTTGTAGTACCTCACACTTTCATTTCTTAATGATATTTACATGTTTAGCAAAAAAAAGTTCTTCCTTATTTGCACGTTAGTTATTTTTTTTTTGGGAAACTTATCTGTTCGTTAGTTCATACGTCATCTTGTTTATTGGAAGCATTACTAAATTATAGATTAATTATGTTCTCTTGTTCTTACGAGCACAAAAAGTTGTTTAGTTCTAGTTTTGGCTATTGGGTTAGTATATTAAACGTGATTTCATGTTTGGAAGAGCTTAATATAGCTGTCGAGAAAGCTACAACTATCTTTACTTTAATATGGTTGACTTAGCCAACTACATATATCTTATGAATTTATTATTCTTAAACCAATGAAATAATAGTTCGTATATAGCCGTCGACTTCTATTAAATATAATTGATCTCGCTCTATTATAATTGGTTTGTTTATGGACTTTGTAAAACAAAACAAAAAGGGTGTCATTAATTCATCATATTATTATGAAGAAACGAAAAATTAGTAAATTAAGATATATTTATGTTTGGTTGTAGAGTGGAAGCAAAGAGGAATAACATTTGAGAGTAAGGTGTGGTTCTATGGGCTGCTCAGTGTCGAAGAAGAATAATGCCATTCGACCGCCGGGATATGAGGATCCCGAGCTTCTTGCCTCCGTCACACTATGTCAGTTTTAATTTTTTTTTAAATATTAGTACTATCATAATCTCAAATGTTATAAAAACATGTTTTGGATTTTTGACAAAACTCTAATTTTTGTGATACTTTTGATATTGGGAGGGACAATAGTTACGGTAGCAGAAGTGGAGGCTTTGTATGAACTGTTCATGAAGCTAAGCAATTCAATTATTGACGATGGACTTATACATAAGGTTTTCTTCTTTCATTATTTCATTTCGTTCAATTCGCTAAAATTATCAAAACAGAGTCCCTATAGGGTAAATATATGGCGTGATTATAGTTAAAAGTATGATGCTGCAGGAAGAATTTCAGCTGGCTTTATTCAGAAATAGGAACCGGAAGAATCTCTTCGCTGATCGGGTGCGTGTGTATATTATTTACCAATAACATGTTACATTTGTAAGAAGCATATGTATATTTAAATAAAAGTTTTGTGTTTAAATATGTTGTTATGTGCAGATATTTGATGTATTTGATGTGAAGCGAAATGGTGTGATCGAGTTTGGGGAATTTGTTCGGTCCTTAGGCGTTTTCCATCCAAGTGCACCAGTCCATGACAAAATCAAATGTCAATATTGCTTCACATTCATTCTATAATTCCTTTTCTTTTTATGTTAAACTAACAATGAATTTCATCATCAATTTGCAGTTGCTTTCAAGTTATATGATTTACGACAAACTGGATTCATTGAGCGGGAAGAAGTGAGTCCATTTACCATTTCTTTTTCGGAATACGCCAGATTTTAATTTACACTGTCACTCCAATAACTTTGTGAACATATATAGCTGAAAGAGATGGTAATCGCGCTTCTTCACGAGTCTGAGCTTGTTCTTTCCGAAGATATGATCGAAGTAATGGTGGATAAGGTAAATCCATCATTTAACACTGTTACCTATCGCTTTATTTTTCTATATATACGTTGAAGCTTATAATCTTGATGATAACAAGAAATTACAAAGAAATTGTGGTATAATTGTAGGCTTTTATTGAAGCGGACAGCAAAAACGACGGAAAAATTGATATAGATGAATGGAAAGATTTTGTATCCTTGAATCCGTCACTCATCAAGAACATGACTTTGCCATATCTAAAGTGAGTTTATATTGACTCCACCATTTTTCTTTTTCTTTTTAGAGTAGTTTCTTTTTCGAAGGAAATATATTTGAACCAAATTGATTGATTGTATGATTATTGGTAAATGTAGGGACATAAAAGGGGCGTTTCCAAGTTTCATTTTAACTTGTGAAGACGAAGAATTGCAGTTGCAAAACCTAAACTTCTAACTATGTAATCCATGCAGATTGCATATGAAGAAAGATAAACCCCCCAACTTCTTGCCTTCTTCTCTGCTTTTCTTTTTTACGATTATGAAATATAAATGCAGTTTTTTTTACAAAATCTTCAAGAGTATGCTAGAGAGATATAAGTTTTTTTTTTTTTTTGGGTAAAAAGAGAGATATAAGTTAGGATTTTAATACATAAAGGATCTTGATAAGAATCTTGGACTTGTCTTGTCTTGTGTACATATTTACATACTTTACTAGTTTTAATACTTGCATTTTATGTAGAACAAGTGATTCTTCATTTCACATTTTTGACTTAAGTATTAAAATTCATTATTGTTTCAATATAAAAACTAGGATATTATTCGCACGTTGCAGAGATCTTTGCTTTCCGATATTTTTGAAAAATTAAAACATTTCTATGATCATTTTGATTCCCATTTTGTCTCTAGTTTTTTTTTTTTTTTGGTAAACTATTTACTAAAACAACCAAAATCTTAACTAAACATTATCTATACGAATATCATTTTTTTGGTCGTACAATACTAATCTATTATATTATTAGAGAGGTAACTATGCACCAGAATGAAAGTTGAGTTTTTATTACAATGGTTTAAAATTGTTGTCTTTAAATGATTTATTTTAAATGAGATTTAGTTTAGTGTTATTTTAGACTTATTTTTTTTATTTAGTGATATCTACGCATAAATAATGAATTTAGTGATATCAAATTACTTTTCCTGCTTACCTATCTCTCTATCGATTCCTATATATCATAATATATATAACAATCAAATATTATGATATATATCTTAATGGACATATTTTTTTTACTGCCGATCGAATCAAATTGCTATAATAGTTTGTTCTTATCTTGCTAAATAATAGAAAATACTGTATATTCTTATAAAATTTTATTAGATAATTACGTCAAAACAGCAACCCTAATTTTTGAAACCGTATTTTTTCCTGATATATACGACCTTATAACACAAAGATCAAAATCCATATAAACGTCTACAACGACGATACGTTTGAGTAGCTCTTACGTTTCATGTTTTGTTCATTGATTTTATATTATTCTCACGTTTGGTTCTAATCATGTTTAACTCTGTGCTTTATATGCTTTAGATATTGGTTTGAAGCTTAATCATGTTTCACTTACGAAAGCAGGATCGATTCTTCAAGAAGGTTAAACATTATAAAGGTGAGATTAAATGCGTACTGATGCTTTATAGAATATTATTTATTTTTGTGTTTCTCATTTTTTTCCCCTTTTGTTTAAGACGATTAGAATCTTAAACATTGAATACCAAAATATTTCCAATTTGATAAATGAGGTGGTTGATCACGAATTCGTTCAATTGAGTTCTAAACTTATTTTTCAATAGACAGATGGTTACGTAACCATCTATGACCGGCTGATAAAATTTGATAAGGTAAATTACTATTACCGTCATAGTGAACTGCAAATGACTATAAACGATTACTGGCTGCTACAATACGATGGTAAGGTAATCGTTTGACTCATTTATTGTATCTTGCATGCACTTGCAAATCTTTTGTATTTTTGAATTGCTTTTAGCATTTGCAAAATGTCTTAGGTTTATAGTTTTCTTCTAATTAGAATATTAGATTGTGTATACATCTTCTGTGATATCAGATATCCATATTGGCAGATCCTACGATTTGTAGAAATTACATCTGCGGAAACATTCGTGGCTCCACGTTCCATCGCCCCATCACCGTTCATGTCGATCACTCTCTCCCTCACAATGGTTTCGTCTCTCTCTCTCTCTCTACCTCTGAAACTTTGGTGGAAGAAACGACGAACGACGAATAGTTAAGTGTTTTTTCTTTGTTGGTCAGATTCGATGATCATATTACATGTTGTAGATCCAATTATTTGTTTTTAGATTTTTCCTCTCTCCACTCTCTCTTGAAAAAGCTAGCAGTTACTCTTCTCAAACTTCATGGGCAAGATCGGCAATAAATACACCATCAAAGTAATCTTCTTCTCCTTCTTGGTTTTCTTCTTTGTTCTTATTCTTACTTTGTCTTAAACCCTTTTTTTTTTGTTATTTCACCATCAGGTTCATGTACCCAAATGTTACAATGATTGTTGGCACACCCATCATAATCTCTTCCTAGCTCTTTATGATATCATCATGTGGGTACGGTCAGCTTCTCATAACTTTAAGCTCAACATAAAGTAAGATATCAAGCAGCAATTTATGAGATATGAAGATAAAGACACTCGAGACTTCACATAGCACGCAGCTAGATGTCCAACTACAATTTCAAAGCGAATTGGTGCCTAGACCATTCTATTTCCAATCAACAAGCAACACCATGTTCAAGAGAATCCTATCCATCCACTTGGTTTGGATTCATTCAATTCTTCAATTGTCCATTTGCTAAGTGATAAGTAATCCTCCATTGTTGTACCTTTGGGGCTAGCTCTCTTATGTCCTCAAAGTATTTAAAATTATGCTCTGTTTGTAAAACCTATGTAGAGCTTTCTTTGTAAGTTCCAAATTGTATTCCTCACGCGGGAAAAGAAAAAGGAAACCAAAATATACATACAAGTAGTATTATTTTATTTTTAAAAAGAAGAGATTTCACGGAAAGACTAACCTATATGTTTATCATTTGCTGACTTAATATTCTTGGATGTTTTTTTACAAGTTTAGTTGAGAAAGTGTTTGGATATGATCTGGTTTCTTTAGTTATGGTGTATTACGAACTCCTACCACTTTATTTACCGTATTTAAAATGAAAAAAGATTAGGGATTTAATCTTAAGATATACCAAAATAAATCGAGCACCCCGCAATTAACCGGTAATTTTCACCAAAAACCAATTCATATAACAAAATTATTTCTTTCTGCTACGTTACATACGAACCAAATTGTCTATAGCCAAACTAAATTAAACCGTAGTTTTATTCAGTGTGTGAGGGTAAGGGTTTAGTAACCTTCAAAATCAATAGCAAAAATTGCGAATATTAAGAAACTACTTTTACTCTAAAAAGTAGCATTTAAAATATATATTAAAAACAATTTAACCAATTATAAAAAAGATTGCAAAATACTATTGGTCACACTGTATTCAAAATAAAGTTAAAAGTACCTAGATTGTCAAAACAACTAACAATATGAAACAAAACAAAAACCCCAAAACAGCTTACATATGATTCAGAGAACAAAAGAATCTAAAAACTTACATTGAGTTTGTAAGTAGCTTTAAGTTGATTCAAAAGAATAGGAACTGTAACTCCGCGAATCATCACAGTCGTCAAAGCTATCGAAGCCCACCTACACAAAAACAAAAACAGTTTACCACGGATACATACAAAAACAAAAAACCGAATAAAAACGAGCTTAAGAAACTATATATATATTACCAGCTCAAGCCCGTAAACGAATGCACCGATCAAATGCTGCAAAGCAGCAACAGGAAAAATCGAATCCGCAGCAGCAATCGCAACCTCGAGTAAGATTTAGGATTAGGGTTTCTCATAGTTTTGGTTTTAACATCAATTAAACGAACATGATTTAGTTTTAGGGTTCTCTCGGATTTTAATGATTTTAGGGTTTTGTTGTTCTTAAGATTTCGATTACTTACCTTAACCTTGTGATTGTTCTTCTAGTTCACCGTAACCGTTGATAGGCTGTATGAACTACTTATAGTTCGCCGTAACCTTTGATAGGCTGTATGAACTCGGACTTGAACAATAACGCCGGATGAACAGTATGCCGATGAACAGTGACGCGTGAACAGTACCGATGAACAATACGCGATGAACAATACGCGTGAACAGTAACGATGAACAGTATCGCGTTTTTGTGTTTTTAGGGTTTTAGGGAGCAACTCGTGCTGATAACGTGTTATGAAACTGAATGATTCAATCTTATTATCTTGTGAATAAGAGTACATATATATAGGTGATTAAATATCCAAGTAAGAATAAGAAACAAGGAAATAAGGAAACACTCATTAAACTATATGGGCTTTGGTATTGGGCCTGTTATGGAGATCCATCCTTAATGATTTATAACAGAATGCATATTTTGGAGAACTCACATACGAATTGAATATATCTAACTTTAGTTTATTTAACCCCTTGAATTAGTCATTTCCATAGCCCACATCAATAAATCATAATCTTAGGGCATCCTTATTGCACACACAATCGTGTCTTAAGGCCATATAAAATTATTAAAACACACACTCTCTCTTCTTTTTACTCAACTTTATAACTTCTCTTTCATCCTTTTACTCAACTTTTATTAATTTTATATTTAAACACTCTTTCTTCCTTTTAAAAACACTCTCCAAAAAATCTAATTTTAAACACTCTTTCTTCCTTTTAAACACTCTCTACTCTTTTTACTCAAATTTTATTAATTTTATATTTCAATATACCCAACAAAAACACTCTCTTTCTTCTTTTTATAACCATTTTAATAATTTTATATTATAAAAACACCACATTTAGACACCATCGTGTTACCAATAAGGATGCTCTAGAACACAAAAGTTTGAAGTTTCAAACTAAATGTATGAGTTTTCCCTACATCAAAATATAACCAAAAAATATATAAAAGTGTTTGCGTTTGTCAACAATATATGCCAAACACACAAATTTGGGTTCAAATTATTTACCTATCTCCTCAGATTTCTTATGATTTAAGAAGTGGTGAAGCTACATTCTCATTTAAGTCAAGTGTTGTTTTAGACCGGATTCGCGTCCTCACATGAAGAATGAGATTGTGAATCTCGCACCCACCCAATCCGCGGTATAATTTACTCCAGACCATTCATTGTCTAGGTATTGGCGCCACATATGGGAATTTTTTTGGTTAGATTATTAAATATTATTTTTTTAGTTGTCATTCATTCTAATTTCCCTTACATAAGGGAGATGAGTTACTAAAATTTACAACTTAAAAAAAAAAATGAAACATACCTCCAGCTATCTCATCCTCTACCATTTCTTCTGATGTTGCTTGCTTATCGTCATTATCTTCTTATTTCTGCTCCCCTTCTTTTAGATTCAAATAAATTTGTATTCAATATAGAATATGATTTTCATTAGCTAAAATGTAAGAAAAACAAAGCTAAGTCGACATGATGTTTCCATCAGAGCTTAATTAAATTAGTCTACACCGTGGACTTTGTAAATCTTTCTATAAGGAAATTACCAAAGTGCTTCAAAACCCCAAACTCAAGCAACTCTAAAATCAATGCTGGATACATAATCTCTCTGAAACAAAGAGATTCGTTAAAACTCAGATCAAAGAGAAAGGAGCTTTAGACCAGAAACACAATATTGTATAGCCAAAACTCTACTACACACCAAAAAGCAAAGTTTTAAAAACTTACATGAATCTTTCAAGAGTTTCATTGAATGATAAATCATGTAAGCAAACAATACGTCTTTCAAGAGTTTCATTGGATGATAGATCATGTAACCAAACAATTCATCCCAAGTAGCATCCAAAACAACCCAAGGTCTTACTAAACTTTCCGTTGAGAACATGATAACAAACAAATCACGTAACTAACTCGAACCAAGCCACGGACTTGCTTGTTTAACTATTGCTATACACTCATCATCATAAGATAATAAACCACAACTCCGAGAGTGAACAACCATACGGCTACCTATAAGATGATATAATTTATTTTAATAGTTACAAATAATTGACTAAAACTAAAATAATTATAAAAACATTCTTTGTTTACGGAAGACCTGTTTAGAAGAGATCCATAAACAATTAGAAGAGATTCAAACAAAAAAATACGTTTAATCAAAGAGAACATAAACAATTAGAAGATATCCAAATGATTATCATCTGATACAAACCAAATAGAACAAAACATCGAACAAAGAAAAACATACCATATCGATTGAAGTTCTAAGAATCAAAACCTCCAAAACACCAAACAAACAATATATGTTTTAAACACATGAACATCACAAAAATATTCTAAAAAACAAAATACGGGATTTTTATTTTCAGAAAACATACAAAAAATTATTTGTTATTTATTATTATTAATTCTAGGAATAACACAGAGAAAACATACTATTAATAACTAAGTCTCAAAATGTTATTATTATTAAAAAATGTTTTAAATCGGATTATTTGTATTCTTATAAATTAGTCTCAAAATATTACGCGCGGGTAAAATAGGTCATAAGTTGCCATTAAATCGAATTCT
Source organism: Draba incana (assembly GCA_963576765.1). Classification (NCBI taxonomy): domain Eukaryota; kingdom Viridiplantae; phylum Streptophyta; class Magnoliopsida; order Brassicales; family Brassicaceae; genus Draba; species Draba incana. The sequence goes on along the minus strand of OY755203.1, from coordinate 6,634,370 downwards.
ACTTTCCTGAACATTTATTTATTATTATTATTATTTTTCCTCAACATTGCTACTTCGTGTATTGGTAGCTTTTTAAAAAAGTTATAAATGTTTCAGAGTTGTGGAAGCCCTTTAACACAATAGTCGATCAAAAAGTTTATTAGTGCTTATACACCAAAAAATATGGGGTTCAAATCACATAAGATGTGATTTATTATAATTTGTTGCAGATTAATAGAAACAAGCTTATACGAAGTTTTCAGTGTGGGACAAGATATAATCGTATGGCGTAGATTAAGATAGAATACTTGTTCGTTGTTAGAATCATCCACGTAATAATTATCATAATTTATAATAGAATAATAATAATAATAAAAATGCAATGTTAAAAAAATGTTTCAAATTTTTAACCCATAATCTTGCCAATATTAAGAAGTTTTATTTTTTAGATATCTCCATCAATCATTTATAATAATTTCATCTTAGATGAACAGTCGAAGTATTAGTGAAAACATTTCTAAAGAAAGAGACTGAGACCAGAAATTTCTCTTATTGAGGATTGAGATTATGACTGAGGAATAAACTAAATCAATGTTTCTGAATATAGTTTTTATAATTTTCGTTTCGATTGAGAAAGTTAATCTCCAAAATTTGGAATTTTATTTGGTTTTTGGTTTGGTTCGATCAAACTGAATAATTGCCTGGAAAGTGTTTTTATTATTTAACTCTAAATTAAATTATGCATCTTATTTTCATTGGTTAACCGACTAAAACCAACAACAAACCAAAATTAAATGAACTTCCGGGCATTAAACGGTTTCACTAAAAATCGAACTAAATTAATATTTTGGATTCATTTGGCAACATTTTTTGTTCAAAATTGGAAATTATTATTACACCGAGATTAAACTACGGGAATAAGAAACACAATTTAGAGCTGATTTTGCAATATATGTTTTTCTTTAAGAAACTTTTTATATAACAAGTTTTATAGGTTCTTTGTGTCGGTTTACATAGGATCATGCATTTGAGATTAGGAATGTCCGTCATCTGTTGATTTTTTTTACTGAATCATCGTACAATCATGACACACATACATATTTCATGTATATTATGAGTTTTTTTTTGTATAAGTATCTTATATTAAAAACAAGTCCATGAAAGGAACTTTGCCGAATTCATCCCATTCTTTTTGTTTATCATTTTCACTTGACAAACGGAGGGAAAAAAAACCAGAATCATGATTTTTATATCTATATTTGGGTGTAGCATTCGTTTATGTAAGGGTTTAGGCTCCCTAATTATTGTTTTTATAGTCAAATTAATCGTTTTAAATCATTTCATGTTTTGTGTACATGTGTGGGTTTAGACTCTCATATTAGGGTTTACTATCACTTAAAATCCACATATATAGTTAATTCAAGTTGAGTAAAATCGATATATTTATTCAAATTAATCTATTTAAATCAATCCATATTGTAAGTATATTTCTAAGGGTTTAGGTTTCATATTAGGGTTTAGTACCACTTAAATTTCATAGACTTAGTTAATTCGATATGATAAAAACTAATATAGTTATTTAAATTGATTTGCTTAAACCATTCCATTTTAAGTACATTTGTGAGGGTTTATGATCTCATATTAGGGTTTATTATCATTTAAAATCTACATACTTAGTCAATTCGAACCGATTAAGTTAATATATTTATTCAAATCAATGTGTTTAAATCATTCTATACTGGAAGTACATATGTGAGGGTTTAGGCTCTCATATTATGATTTAGTACTATCGAACTGATTAAAACTGATATTTTTTTTCCAAATCGATCTTTTAAAATCATTCCATACTGTAAATACGTTTTGAGTGTTTGAGCCTTCATATTAGGGTTCGGTACCACTTAAAATTCACATAGTTAGTCAATTTGAATTGATTAAACTTTATATATCTATTCAAATCCATATGTTTAAACCATTTCATACAGTAAGTATATTTGTGAGAGTTTAGGTTCCCATATGATTAAGACTGATATATTTGTTTCAAATCAATATGTTTAAACCATTCCATATTGTAAGTAAATTTGTATGGGTTTAGGCTCACATACTAGGGTTTACTACCACTTAAAATACACACACTTAGTCAATTCGTGCTGATTAAAATTGATATATTTTTTCAAAGTAGTACGTTCAAACCATTTTCATAGTGTAAGTTTTTTTTTAAGGATTTAAGCTCCCATATTAGGGTTTAGTACCACTTAAAATTTGCATACTTAGTCATTTCAAACTGATTAAAATTGAAATAGTTATTCAAATCGATTTGTTTAAACCATTTCATACTGTAAATATATTTGTGAGGATTTAGGCTCCCATATTAGGGTTTAGTATCACGTAAAATATACATACTTAGTCAATTTGAACTGATTAAAATCAATATATTCATTCAAACCGTTCTACTTAAATCATTCCATACTTCATGTACATTTGTGAGGGTTTAGACTCTCATATTAGGGTATAATACCTTTGGTTTTAAAATAATAAAGGATAAACCTATATATTAGATAATTACTAAACATTTTATGGTTCATTATTCACCATTTTAGCTTTTTGTTCAATTTTCATACAAAAAATATATTGTAGTCATATATACAACAAAAAATATTAATATATGTATAGATAAAGATTAAATTATCGCATAGTATTTATCATAAATTATAATGCCCGCGCAAGAGCGCGGGTAAAATCCTAGGTGTATGCTGCTTGAGATGTCAGTTCCAAGAAGATTTTGGCCTGAATCTGTGCAGTATGTTGTCCACATACTCAATAGAAGCCCTTCCTCAGCACTTGAAGATATGACTCCAGAAGAGAAGTGGAGCAGAAACAAACCAACCATTGATCACTTAAGGGTCTTTGGTTGTGTAGCCTATGCTTTGGTGCCATATGAAAGAAGAGTGAAGCTGGACGAGAAGAGCACAAAGTGTACTATTTGGAGTAAGCAAAGAGTCTAAAGCTTACATGTTGTACAATCCAGAAACAAAGAAAATTGTCATCAGTAGAGATGTCAACTTTGATGAGAAGAGAAGATGGGATTGGGAAGAGAAACAACATGAAGCAGGACTCACATGGGACAGTAACATGTTTGATGAAGAAAAAGACAATGATGATACTACAAACATAAACAATGAAGATGAGAATGCAGGAGAAACTCAGGAGGTTAATGAAGATGCAGCTCAAGCAGTAGCAGGGGAAGAAGAAAATCAAAAGATTGCTACTGCAAGAGCTTCTGCATCAAGAAGAAACAGACAACAACCGGCTTGGATGAAAGACTATGTTACTGAAGGCACAAGTCTTTTCATCATTGATGGAGAAGAAATCATGATGATGTACACAGCATCGGAAGATCCAAGCAACTTTGATGAAGCCAACCAACATGAGAAGTGGAGAAAAGCTATGGAATTGGAGATTAATTCCATAGAAGATAATAACACATGGGAGCTAGTGGAACTGCCTGAAGGTGCCAAAGTCATTGGTGTGAAATGGATCTTCAAGACAAAGTATAATGAGAAGGGAGAAGTTGACAAATTAAAGGCAAAACTGGTAGCCAAAGGGTATCATCAGAGACAAGGGATTGACTTCTATGAAGTGTTTGCTCCGGTTGCTACATGGGACACAATCAGAACTCTACTTGCAAAAGCGGCTCAAAAATGGATGGAAAGTGATGCAGCTACACGTAAAGAGTGCCTTTCTGCAAGGAGAACTGAGTGAAGATGTGTATGTAGAGCAACCTAGAGGATTTGAGGTAGCTGGGATAGAAGAAAAGGTGTATAAGCTGAAGAGGGCTCTGTATGGACTCAGACAGGCACCTAGAGCTTGGTACAGCAGAATTGAGAGCTACTTTGCTAGAGAAGGGTTTGAGAAATGCTATTGTGAGCACACCTTGTTCACAAAGATTGAAGGAGAGACGATTCTGATTGTGAGCCTCTTTGTTGATGACCTCATATACACTGGTAACTCAGAATCTCTTCTCAATGTTGTAACTAAGTCATATACACTAGTATTATTATTAAAATGTTTTTAGTAATAAATTATTTAACTAAAAATAATGATTCTCAATTTTAAACTATTTGTTATTTATGAGGAGTTGAACACAGAGAAAAATTGTGAGTGAATTGAATTTTTTTTTTGTCTTTAATAGAATAGAGAGTCGTGATTGAATTAGAAAATAACTTTAGTATAGTAAACAAATGAATTTATATAAAATAAACATTAAAATGTGTAAACATTTATGCGAGAAATTACAATCGGCGCAAATTAAACTATTCAAAGTCACATTTGTTTATAAATTTTAAATACAATAATGCTTGCACCGGGTGCGGGCGAATCAGCTAGTATCATTTATACATACACTACAAAAGAAAAATATATATTGCTAAATTTTTAGGTGCTAAGTTATGATAGATCACTGTTATAGTAAATGATACACAAAATCTCCCCGTCGTTCATAAAAAAAAAAAAAAAAAAGAATGATAGATCACAGTTATAAAAATGATTTATACTATAAAAAATCCTTAAATTTGTACTAATAGAAATGCAAAAAGCAGATATGATAAAGAAAAAAGATTGTTAATTTAAGTCATTTCACCGAAAAAGAACCTCTCTGTCTCTCTCTCTCTCTCTATCTCCCAGGTAGCTGAATCAATTCTTCTCACCGAATTTACTCCGATTCCGTATTTATTCTTATCCGGACTCAGTTTCTTGGTCAACCTCTTTGATCATCTTCTTGGTCTCCTTCACCAACTTCATCTCTAATCTCCATCTTCCTCTTTTCACATTCTTCTCTGTGTCAAATTTCGAAGAATCAATCATTCGGTATTGTTTCTATCGATTAACCCTTTATTATACATCAATTCAAAATTACTTTTTTCTCTTAATTCGCATATTTACTCATGATAAAAAGGAGATAACTTGTCATATTCAAGATTTTGTTTTTCAATCTTATCCATGAAGTTGACTTTAGTGCACAAATTCAATTGGTTGATTATACATTGTCAAATTTTCATTGACAATCTTGTTTTGTAATCAAGAAAGTTGATATGTTTGTAATATTGAATTTTGCAGCTTGTTGGAATATATATATATATATATATATATCTAAATCCTTTGAGAACCATAAAGATTTCATTTTGATGGCGGAATTGATCGAAAAGGACGTTCCTTTCGCGGTCGAAGATATTGTTCAGACGCCTTTACCTGGTTATGTAGCTCCAACTGCAGTTAGCTTTAGCCCTGATGACTCTTTGATCAGTTACTTGTTTAGCCCTGAGGAGAATTTGAATAGAAAGGTGTACACTTTCGATGTTAAGAACGGAGAGTCTAGTTTAGTGTTTAGTCCTCCTGATGGTGGAGTTGATGAGAGCAACATTTCACCTGAAGAGAATTTGAGAAGGGAAAGGTTGCGTGAACGTGGATTAGGCGTAACTCGGTATGAATGGGTCAAAACAAACTCGAAGATGAAATTCATCGTTGTGCCTTTACCTGCTGGGGTTCGTTCTTTTTTTTCATTTCCCGTGCTTCTATTTATCAATATTACGGTTCTTCGTTAGGATCCTAAAATAGGCTCTTTCGTAGAATTTGGTTATCGGTTCTTGGTTGTTACATGTATCAGTCTTTTGTGTGTGTTTGATCATGGTTAGGTGTATATGAAAGACCTTACTTCATCACCAAATCCAGAGCTTATGCTTCCAAGTTCATCAACTTCTCCGATCATTGATCCTCGTCTATCTCCTAACGGTTTGTTGCTTGGATACGTAAGAGACTCCGAGTTACATTCCCTCAATTTGTTAAAAAACCAGTCACAACAGCTTACAGACGGTGCTAACGGAAGTACTCTGGTAACTAAAGCCTAAGCCATTTATCCGCGTAACACGCTCTCTGGAGAATAACTGTGGTTTGTTTTGTTGTTGCAGACTCATGGTCTTGCTGAGTACATTGCTCAGGAGGAGATGGATCGGAGAAATGGATACTGGTGGTCATTAGATAGCAAGTTTATCGCGTATACGGAGGTCGACTCCTCACAGATTCCGTTGTTTAGAATAATGCATCAGGGAAAAAGCTCTGTTGGTTCAGAGGCGCAAGAAGATCATGCTTATCCTTTTGCAGGAGCTCTTAACTCCACAGTCCGTCTCGGTGTAGTTTCTTCAGCTGGCGGCGGGAAAACGACTTGGATGAATCTCGTGTGCGGAGGAAGCAACAATGCAGAGAATGAGTATCTCGGTAGAGTCCATTGGATGGCCGGGAACGTTCTCACGGCGCAGGTTCTGAATAGGTCACAGAGTAAACTGAAAATCATTAGCTTTGATATAAAGACTGGTCAAGGAAACGTATTATTGACAGAAGAATCCGATACGTGGGTGAGTTTGCATGACTGTTTTACCCCTTTGGATTCGTCGAGGCATTCAGGAGGATTCATTTGGGCGAGCGAGAGGACCGGTTTCAGACATTTGTATATATATGAGTCTGATGGGACTTGCCTTGGAGCTATTACTAGCGGTGAATGGATGGTTGAGCAAATTGCAGGCGTAAATGAGCCGATGAGTTTGGTTTATTTCACTGCAATTCTCGATGGACCGCTCGAGACTAATCTTTACTGCACGAAATTGGAAGTTAGTGATGATGGATCTCGGTGTCAACCACTGAGGCTTACACGTGGGAAAGGGAAACATATCGTTGTGCTTGATCATCAGATGAGGAATTTTGTCGACATTCATGATTCAGTCGATTTGCCTCCACGGGTTTCTCTTTGCTCTTTGAGCGACGGGACTGTACTCAAGATTTTGTACGAGCAAACGTCTCCTATACCGATACTGAAAAGCCTTAAAGTCGAACCTCCGGAGTTTGTTCAGTTACAAGCGAATGATGGGACAACAACGCTGTACGGGGCGGTTTACAAACCGGACAGTTCGAAATTTGGCCCTCCTCCGTATAAAACGATGGTCAACGTTTACGGAGGTCCCAGCGTTCAATTGGTATACGATTCTTGGATTAATACAGTTGACATGAGGACACAGTACCTGAGAAGCAGAGGCGTCTTAGTTTGGAAGGTTCGACAAATTCTTTATCCTCTCGGTTTACTCGAAGATAAGGATTAAGAATTGATAGTATTTTGACTGATTTTTGCAGCTTGATAACAGAGGAACTGCACGGCGTGGGCTGAAATTTGAATCTTGGATCAAGCACAACTGTGGAAATGTTGATGTAGAGGATCAAGTAACCGGGGTCAAATGGCTTATCGAGCAAGGTCTAGCTAAACCGGACCATATTGGTGTGTATGGTTGGAGTTACGGTGGGTACCTTTCGGCTACACTCTTGACTCGGTATCCTGATATTTTTAACTGTGCTGTCTCGGGTGCTCCTGTTACATCTTGGGATGGGTATGATACGTTCTACACCGAAAAATACATGGGTCTTCTCCCGGACGAGCGTTACGTGCAGAGCTCAGTGATGCATCATGTTGGGAACTTGACGGATAAGCAGAAGCTGATGTTAGTGCATGGAATGATTGACGAGAATGTGCATTTCAGGCATACGGCTAGGCTTGTGAACGCGCTTGTCGAAGCAGGAAAACGGTATGAGTTGTTGATATTTCCCGATGAACGACATATGCCACGAAAGGAGAAGGACCGGGTTTATATGGAACAGAGGATTTGGGAGTTTATAGAAGAGAGCTTATGATGGTATATTTATATAAACTCTGTTACTTTTTTTTTCCTTCACTATAACAAATTATATCTATATGAGACCCTATTGAATTGGTTATAACTTTTGTTTTACTATCATACATGGTTTATATTCGTTTATATTTTTTGTTTATTTGTCTATACAAATGTATTTACATTCAAACATTCAGATGGTTTAAGTGTTATATTATCGGTGCTTCCAAATACTTGAGGTTTGTATTTATGGATTCATCTTGATTTCTCGTTAAATCAGCACTTGGAACTTTTTCATTCCCGTCCGTAACTTGGAACTTGAGGTTTGTATTTATGGAATTGGTATCACGTTTTAGATCTACTAGAAAACTTTATGAACGAACTATTCAACAGTTATATTCAACTTTAGACTTACTAAAATAAACCACACCAAGGCCCTTGGGCCAAATAATGGGTCTTAGAAATTTTATAGAGTTACTGTGAAACGGTAAGCAATTGCGTTCGTTAAGGAAACTGTTAAATAATGTTGAATATAACTGTTGATTGGCTTCTGAAACATAACTCTCTATTCATGTTGTGAAACTAATGTTTTTATGAAACATGTGTTGTAAAACATGTGTTGTGAAACTTCTGAAACATAACTTTTGAGACGATAATTCTCTAACACATAATTCGAAATGTTTTCTTCCATAAGAAAAAATTGACAAAGAAATGAGCTTTGAGATATTTCTCATTTAAGCATTCTAGATTGTGATGTTTATCTCAAGTTCATCATCATTTTTTTTTGGTAAAAAGATACATATAAAATTGAAAAATCTAAAATTGATAAAACAAGAAAAAATATCTAGAATCTTTTAAAAACTAGAAAACATAATAAGCGAACTATTGGACATTGGATAAATCACCCTTTGTTAAAAAAAAAAAGGTGAATTACACCAAGGCCATTGGGCCTAACAGGTCTTTATAGATTTCTAGAGTCACATGTCAATATGCGATTAGCTTACATGCATGCAGCGTCCCATATGGTAAAAGATACACTATATCAATTAGTGATTATATTTCTAGGAAGAACCAAAATGAAAATAAATGTTCAAGAAAAGAAAGAACTAAATTAAAAAGCTAATTTTTTTTTCATTATTTACTATAATTACCAAATATTGCTAAAGCCCCCATCCAAAAGATCCTATAATATAGGATTTTGAGAGTGAATTTCTTGGTATATCTTCAGTTTTGCAAACTTTTTCATTTTCTGTTACAATCTCTCTCTTTCTAAAATTATTTTGCAATCTTTTTCACCAACATCCCCATAATCTTTGTTTTCTTTTCTCCAAACAGGTAATCTTCTTAATACGTGAAAAGAATCACGATGATAGGTGATGAATATGTCGAGTTACCATTGATGTACACGGAGCACAAGACAATGATCAAGAAGTACACTAAAAACATTTGAGTTTACTCCTTCTATCCCTAATTTATACACTATTTTGTTTGTATGAATAATTATTGAGCTAAAAGGTAGGGATAAAGATAGAATATTTGATCATAAAATGCACTTAAAATACAAAACGAGAAGTAATATGAAACAAATATTTAACTCGAAAACGACAAGTAATATAAAATGGTGGGAGTAACGTTTAAGAAATTTGAGATGTCGAATCTCTAAATCCCTGATTTTTTGTTTGGTTTGCCTCTGAAACATCATGGTTTGTTTGTGTTGTACTTGTTACATTTATATAAATACGACCATGAGGCATGTGTTTCTTGATTTCTCTTAAGATTTGAAATTTTAGATGTCAAATCTCTAAAGTACAAATCTTTTGTTTGATTCACTTCTGAAACATAACTCTCTCTTCATGTTGTAAAACTAATGTTGTTATGAAATATGTTTTGTGAAACTTCCGAAACATAACTTTTGAGACGATAATTCTCTAAAACATAATTCGAAATGTTTTCTTCTGTAGAAAAAAATTGGCAAAGAAATGACCTTTGAAATATTTCTCATTTCAGCATTCTATATTGTGATATTTATCTCAAGTTCAACTGCAAAATCTCCACTCGGTTTAAGCAACAATTTTTTAACACATCGGCTTATATTTTTTGTTATGAACAAATATTTTGAAGAATTAACCAACTGACCAAAATTCTAAAATTTTTGTCAAGCCGGAATGAAAGGGCTTATCATATCAATTTTAACCGTTTTGAGCCTAAAAGAAAGATATGTCTTTGAAATTTACAATTTGGTAAATTTTCCTAACTTTAACTAGTAATATTGAAACAAAATCAATTAATATTTAGTAAAATTTACAAGGGAAAATTTTAAGAATGCCACGTTTTAATTACACTTTCTCAAAAATACCACCGTGGAAACAACTGTTGCAACACGTGCCATCATTTAAATACACTAAAGACAAATTTACCCCTCTCACAAAGACGCGTTTCTCTCTCTGTCCTCTCTTCTCTCTCTCTGCGATTAAGGCTAAACCCAGACGATTACAGATTTTGATCTAGATCGGCGATTCAATCTGAAAAAGGTATAGATTGATCTTCGATTTGATTATCGAAACTTTCGTGTTTGGTTATAGCCTTATAGGAAATCTGAGTAAAAACCTTTATAGATTTCGCAGATTATGTGATTTTTGATTTCAAACTTGGTAAATTCCTTTAGATTTCGTCGGATCTATGGTTTTCGATTTCAGTAAGGCTATATTTTGTTCTAGATTACTTCGATTTTGTGATTTTTGATTTCAGACTTTATAAATTGCTTAAGATTTCGTCGATCTAGTGCTTTGATTTCAATCAGGTTATATTTTGTTCTAGATTCCTTCGATTTTATGAAAATTGGTAAATAGATTTAGATTTTGATTTTGGCTTTTGCAGGTTGTTGAAGAAGAGATGGATAAAGAAGAAGAAGATGTAAGATAAACTATCGTAAAGTATAACCTGAAATTATAATTTGATATTAAACGATTTTTTGATACAAAAACAAAATGCTGCAAACGAGATGGATATTAACACTGATACGCCCATCCTAGATTAAGTTTGCTGCAAATAATCAATGTTCACTTGGTTCCTCACTAATCGGTGGTTGAGATCCGTTTGCCGAGGATCTGAGCTTCTATTGTCGCCGGTGACGCAGAAGAACTCGTCAGAATCAACAATTGTTTGTCGCCGGAGAGATTGTTGTGTAGAGAATTTTTTTTTTTTTTAGGGAAAATAAGATCAATTAAATTTGGGGGTATTTTTGAAAGATAAGGTTATAAACAATGACATGACTTGCAAAATTTTTTAAAGATGGCATTTGTGTTAAGTGGCAGCTAAAAGTGACGTTTCTTAAAATTTCTCAATTTGCAATTCATCATCATTTTTTTTTGTAAAATAATACATATAAATTTTAAAAATCTAAAATTTATAAAACTGTGAACTACACCAAGTCCATTGGGCCGATTACCACAAAAAAAAATTGTGAACTACACCAAGTCCATTGGGCCTATCACTAATGGGTCTTTATAGATTTCTAAGAGTCGGTCTGAAACGGTAAGCAATTGCGTCCGTTACGGTAACAGTATATCTGCCTTGGGGAGGAGTTCACGGCGTTAGAGATTGGATAAAACTTCCGTCAAAAATCAGCGAGGTCTAATTTCTCTATAAATACATCTCCGCAAAATTCGTCGCTGTTCAAAGAAAGACTTGTCACTGCTTTTACTTTTTCTTCTTCTTGAATCTCTCTCCTCTTTCTTTCTGGGAAAATCGCTAAAATTTTCTCGGGAAAATATTGGAAAGGGTTTCTCGATTCTCCGAAACTTAGCGAGTATGTATCACCAATCCAGTTCCGATTTAACCGAGAAGAATCACTCGGTCGATTCGTCGCTTCACTGATTTTTGCTTCCCAGGTATGACCTAATTTTCGATCTCTGTGAAGAATATATGTATGAGATGTTTCGATTTTCTTGCTGGTGTCTCTTCCGATGAGTTGTATCTATCCGTTGGTAGGGAAATTTTGATTAGGAGAACATTTTTGTTTGATTTGTTCGAGATTTTTATGGTAGTGGTTTCATATTCTGGATGCTTGTTCGATGATTAGAGACTTCTCTGAATGATACAACAATGGAGAATAATAAGAATCATCTTTGATTTGTGTTACTTATCTGATTAGTCTGTTTTGTGATGAACCTAAAATAACTTAGTTATATCAGATAGATAAGCATTTGAAAAACTTAGGCCAGGCTGTGTTGGCTTTTTTGATAAAAATCCGAATAAGACGTTGACCTGAAACTTATTTTTGGCCGTTGTTTGGTTATGCTTTTGAGCTAATTTTAGCTATCAAGATTTCTAATTATGTAATTGAGGAAGAAAAAGTTTTAAGGTTATATATTCCTCTTAGATAAAACCAGAGGTATGTTCAGCATCTAACACAAAAGGTTGGCGTGAATGCTTTTCTCCTTTTTCGTTTTGATTTCTGTTCCATGACTGATTATTGTGATCATTGTTCATTCAGGTTCTTTGCTATTGATGCGATTACAAGACACCTTGCAGCTGCCGTAATTTGAAAGAAAGCGTAATCATTGGTTGTTTGGAGTTGTTTTAGCATCAATATGAATCTTTGGGAAATATTGGTTGGCAAGATGTAAGTTAGAAGGCCCTTCAGTTCAAAGTTCCTGAATCTGTGCAGGAACTTGGTTATTTTAAAGCAACACGGACGAAGATAAGGGTTGAATCCTGGGGTTTTCTTGTTGAGCTCCCAGGTTTTAATCCTTCCCAAGACTCTGGCTTTTCAAGATTTAGGATAGAAGTGTACAGTTGGAATGTCAGTTGCTAGTGTAGTTCTGAGTCCAGCCCTGGAAGAATTTCTGAATTTTCCAGGTATTATTGGACGATTTGGTTTGAACTTAGACGACCCAATCCTCATTTTCCTGACTATTGCTGGATCTCTGATCCCTATGCGGGTTATGGAGTCTGATTCATTAGCATCGGTGAAGCTAAGGATTCAGAGTATCAAGGGATTTTTTGTGAAGAAGCAGAGATTGGTGTATGATGGTAGAGAGGTATCTCGAAGTGATTCCCATATTCGAGATTACGGTCTCGGTGATGGGAAGCTGTTGCATTTGGTTATTAGTCTTTCTGATCTCCAAGTCATTTCTGTACGAACTGTTGGCGGGAAGGAATTTGAGCTCTCTGTTGAGAGGAGTAGAAATGTTGGTTATGTGAAGCAGCAAATAGCTTCAAAGGGAAAGGATCTCGTGAATCCATGGGATCATGAACTCACATTAGATGGTGAAGAGCTAGATGACCAGAGACTCATCACTGATCTCTGTAAAAACGGAGAGAAAGTGATTCATTTGCTCATTAGGAAATCCGTTAAAGTCAGAGCAAAACCAGTGGGGAAGGATTTTGAGGTGAGTATCGAAAATGTAAATCACGGTAATGATTCAGTGGATGGTAGAAGAGGAAACACTCATAGGGATTTATCACTACAAGCAAAGCCTAAAGACTTCTACGTAGAGCCTGTCGTTGTTAATCCTGAAATTAAACTCCCTTCATTACTTGAAGAGCTTATAAGCTCCACTTTAGAAGGACTTGAGAAGGGACATGGCCCGATTAAATCATCTGATGGGTCAGGAGGAGCTTATTTTATGCAAGATTCATCCGGACACAAATATGTCTCTGTTTTCAAGCCTATTGACGAGGAACCAATGGCTGTGAACAATCCGCACGGACTGCCTGTTTCAGTTGACGGTGAGGGACTAAAGAAAGGCACACACGTCGGTGAAGGAGCACTCAGAGAAGTAGCAGCCTACATTTTGGACTATCCCATGACTGGACCACGAACATTTCCTCATGATCAAACCGGTTTTGCTGGAGTTCCACCAACAACAATGGTCAAGTGCTTGCACAAAGATTTCAACCATCCTAATGGTTACAGTCACTCTCTGGAGAACACAAAGATCGGTTCTCTGCAGATGTTTGTGAGTAATGTTGGAACTTGTGAAGATATGGGATACAAAGTGTTCCCAGTCGATCAGGTTCACAAGATATCGGTTCTAGACATTAGGCTGGCTAATGCAGATCGCCACGGTGGAAACATTTTGGTTAGCCGAGAAGGAAATGATGGTCAGATCATGCTTACTCCAATCGACCACGGCTATTGCTTTCCAAATAAGGTCAACGTCTCTTCTGTATTCGAAGACAACTATATTCGACATTTACACTTTTATATATTATGCTAAAAACACTGTTTTGTTTCCTTGTGCAGTTTGAAGATTGCACATTTGAGTGGCTATACTGGCCTCAAGCGAAAGAGCCATACTCTTCAGAGACATTGGAATACATAAAATCATTGGACCCCGAGCAAGACATTGAACTTTTGAAATTCCATGGTTGGGAGATTCCGTCTTTATGCGCCCGTGTCTTCCGTATCTCGACCATGCTTCTGAAGAAAGGTGCTGCAAAGGGTCTCACACCTTTTGCCATTGGAAGCATAATGTGCAGAGAAACACTCAAGAAAGAATCTGTGATCGAGCAAATCATAAACGATGCAGAAGCCTTAATGTCTCCAGAGACCACCGAAGAAGAGTTTATCAGCACGGTCTCTGCTATTATGGATCGTTGCCTCGACCAGTATTCGCAGAACTGAAATTATCTTTATCACTCCCTCGAGATTTTGCCCCAATCCTTTGTCGTGATTGTTAACTGGTGTATATCTGGTGTCCATAACAATAAATAAGTGTCACCGTCTTTCAAGTAAACCTTAACTTTTGGAAACAGTGTTTGGTATGAATATGATGGTTGGGGTTATTATATAATCGTCGTGCTTTGGTGTTATGGAACGTTCCTGATTCTGTAATACCACAATTCTTTATATCAGTTCTGGACAAAGAGCAAGTCATATATAAATTAACACATAGTGACACTACCATATACTAAAATAAGTGGTATGGTTTTAACTTTTAATTAATTACTTGCAAATTTTATGATAGGATTTTTACATTACGTTTGAGATATATTACATTTGTTCTATATAAACAATTACATGATTACAACCAAAGAAAAATCAAACACAAGAGAAAACAAAAACCAAAAAAAAGAAGATATAAGACATGGGAAAGAGAAACACACACAAAATGGAAGAAGAAAAAAAGAGTAGAAGAAATGGAAAAGGATAGATAGAAGGATTCGAACTAAGGGTTATAGCAATCTTAACTAAAGTAGCAAACCAATCATGCGTAGGCTTCATTTTAAGTATTTTATTGTAAGCCTAATTCAGCAGTTTTACCAATTCACCCTGCCTAATGCAGCAGCTTTCCCAATTCATGACCGAGTCTTGCTGCCACCACTGGTTAAGTCCATGAGCTGACTTAGACTTAGTCGGTTTGTTCGTGTTTATTGTCATATCGGCTGATGGAAGAAGGTGAAGAGGTTCCGTTGAAAAATCCAACGGTGATGATGTTCCTCTTTTTCCCACCAGTAGACTCCTAAGTGAGTTTGTAGCACCGATTTCCTCGATTACGCTTAATCCCAATCTTAGACATTGAGGTTTTGTGTTTGAAGTAACCAATATATTCTGAACATATTGGATCTGCTGGGTTCACATATAAACAAGGTATCCACGATGCTATTTTTGTATGGTCTTCTTGATTCTGTAATAATTAAAGATATATATATCAAGAAATGATGTCATGCATTCATCCTAGGAGATTATAGTCGGGTGGTAAAAAAACTCGAATCACCTCTGGTTATGAATAAAAATATGTAGTGTGTTGCGAAAAAAAAAAAAAACCCTTTTAAACAATAATCTGTAAAACAAAACTAATCGTCTAGTTTGGAGCGGCTCAATGTGGATGGTGAAACTCTGATATTTTTGCCTCGAGTACTTAAATACTGAACCACCAGAGTTTAATTAATTGAACTAGTTATCTAGAGCAAGAGCAAACATGTCAATTTCTCATTAAGAATGTTTACTTTACCTGACTATTCTTGAAGACCGTGGCTACGGTGGCTTTGATGACAGTCCTAGTGATTCCAAACACAGCTTTAAGCCTCTTGCTCGGAATTAGCTGCTCTAGAGAAAAATTCAACATGGGAGGGTTGAATATGTGAGCTTCAAGGAAGAATTTATACTTTTTGATCATTGTTTTCCCGGCCGCCAATGCTATGGCGGCTCCCAAAGAGTGTCCAGCGAGCCATATATTTGGCTCGCCGTGTTTGACCACCATCGTGTGTTAGAATATGGGCTTCCAACTCAAAACCAATTGGCAATGAGTGGATTGATCCATATCCTTTATATATTGCTTAGATTCCCTTCTAACTTTCGATGTGGGACTTTTGTCCCTAATACGCCCCCTCGAGATGAGGGCTCTTTGGCCGTTAATCTCGGAATATTCGGGCAAGGATCGATGGACCAATTTTGGTTCAGATCGATTATGGATCGGGTTGGACTGTGCGGATCGTGGGCTCTGATACCATGTTAAAATATGGGCTTCCAACTCAAAACCAATTGGCAATGAGTGGATTGGCCCATATTCTTTATATATTGCTTAGATTCCCTTCCAACTTCCGATGTGGGACTTTTGTCCCTAATATCGTGTGGATTGCTTCTATGGCGTGCATGAACCTGTCGCCTCGATGGAGGATGTTGATGAAGCATCGGAGGTTAAGTTTCATATCAGACAGTAAAGTATCCTTCTCTGTGATTGTGCCGCGGAACGCAATCACATAACGTGGAGGCCCTTTCAAATGAGGGGTGTCTTGGTGAAGGTTGTAGAGCTCGTATAGGAAAACGGCACCGTATATGGAGTTGTTTTTGTCAATCAATGTTTCGAGTAAAGTGAAGTGGAAAACATCCCACCAGGGCTTGGCTAGGGAGTCGGGGCCGACCCGGTTGTTTTGTCTATCCCGTTCCAACGTGTACACTCCTTTTACCAAACTTGATGTCACCGAGCTTCGATGGTACGTATTGTTCCTATTACAAAACAAAAAATAACGAATTATATTTAGAATCCGAGTAGATGTGGGATATGTTTTACTTTTTAAATACGATATTAATATTGATTCCCAAAGGTTAACTTTTAGTAAGAAACTCGTGCACGGTACATGAATTTTTATAATTCTAGTAAAAAAACTTCCTTCGTCTATCATTTTTTTTTGTCTGACGTCTATCATTTTAAATATAACTTTCTAATGCTTTTCATTCTATAATTTGTATTCTACGTCAATTCACAAAGTAGTATAATTTCTTGATTCCTTTTTTCTTTAATCGGCCAATTCTGTGATTCAGCTATAATATCACAATTGACAAGTATATACATATGTATGTATACACTGAATTAAAAAAATATACCAATCAATAGAGGCAAGATGGGAAGGGCCAGAAGTACTGAATTTATCGCTATCTGGGGCCGTCGCTCCTAATCCGATTTTTCTGCTTTTTCATTGCCAGTAAGTACTCAAATTAATGAAAGATAAACAATAAAGAACAAAATGCAAATGTATTACAAATTTAGGTCTATACATATTACGTTAATCATCGTCACGTATATGCTTAGTAGTAATACATTTACTTTGCACTGTGAAGATAACGAGGTGACTTTCACACGAAGTTGCATGAAATTTACAACAAAAAAAAAAAAAAGGCAAAAAATGTAACCAGAAAATCTGACAAACACTAATCTGAATTTCGGTAGCGTATTATAACACTGAGATACAAATGAACACGTGTCGTGGTGCTAGTGGATCGATTGATTTGTTTTTGGCGAGAGGAGAAAAAAAAAATTATTTGGCCTCTTCGACATTTTTCCTCCTTCATCGTTTCCATCGCCGGTCATGCCACCGGAGAAGCTTGAGGCCGGAGGTATCTAGGGTTTTCAGCGATTTTCCTTCCCTTTTGTATCTACTCGAGCGGATTGAAGCTTGGTTATGGCGGAAGAGAATCGTATGAATGGAGGTGTTTCGTCGGAAGTCGCGATTCCGTCCGGTTTGAACCGGATCAAGACTCGGTTGTCTTCGTCAGGTCCGATACCTGAAAATTCCTCCAATTCCGAAGAAAACTATTCCTCCTCGTGGACATAAACAAGGTTTTGATTTCTCTCATATGATCATAGTAATTTCGATGACTTGGTTTCAGAGAATCATAATTAGGGGAATGTGTTTGGATTTCTGAAATTCTATATAGATTCACATACTGATAAGATTTCTTGCTGGTGATTTATTCTTAGGAGACTTGTTTTTAAACTCTCTGTTTTCATATGTCCACTAGAGCGTAAAGGACAAAAGTTGTCAAGGTGGCTTGCTTCATATAAACCTAAACATTCTGGAAATCCTCTTAAAGATGGTTGCTCTAGTAGTGAGGTAAGGAATGGTTTTGCTTTGGATGTGCCAATACGAATGTGACCAGCGGATTTGGATTAACTGCCTTTGTCTTTTATTCTTTAATTGAGTTTGAAGATGTCACAAAATTTTGGTAGACAAAATTGATGAAACCATTTGAGGTTGATCTGAAATTTTCCGAAGTTTTAAGTAAAGTATATGCCATATAGCTACCCTTATGGCTCAATTTATTTTGATTGTCTAATTAATTTTAATGGGTTCTTTGATATTCAGGAACTTCTTGGCTCACTTCACTCGAGATTTGATGTGGCTAAGGAGATTGTAGATAAGAAGCTATATGACTTTGTCATAGATGTGGAAGAGGCTATAGAGAAAATAGACCCATCATGTCCTGAAGATCGAGAAATGGCAGAGGAGTTACTTAATTTGGCTCAATCATGTATAGAGATGACATCTGTTCAACATCGTGCTATTTGTGAATCCATTTATGCTTGTGATTTGAATGCTGATAAAAGTTCAATGGGTGACATAAAAGATAGTGAAACTGTCGTGGAGCATGCATCCCAAGGTTACTCAGGGGCTACTCCACATTTACAGCAAAAAGATAGGACAAGCATAGATGACTTTGAGACTATCAAACGAATAAACAGAGGGGCCTTTGGTAAAGTCTTTCTTGCGCGCAAAAGAACAACATGAGACTTTTTTGCGATTAAGGTAGATGTATTTTCTTTTTGCTACCAATCCTGGCCCTTTATATTTACCTGATTGCTCTATTATTTATTATTTGAACTGTTCAGAGTCAGCTTCTCCATGTGCTAATCTTATATGTTGAATATACAGGTACTGAAGAAGTTGGATATGCTAATCTTTATGGTAAACGTTTAACTTCCTTGGTGCTGTCTAACTGATATATCTCTTCCCCAAACGTAAGTGTATATGCATAACTTGTTTGTTCTGATTCTTTGGTTAATTAATAACTTGTTCAGATTCTTTGATTGCTTAATAACTTGTTCAGATTCTTTCATTGCTTATTAACTTGTTCAAATTCTGTTCTTTCATTTTACTTTTTTTTTTTAATGATACCGAGACTGGTCTCACCATTGGAGACAAATTTATTAACAGTCTCTTATCGAGTCTCAACCAATAAACAAATATTAAAAATAATATTAAACTATGTTTTATGAGACTATATTTGTCTCACCATTGTGCATGCACTTATAGATGCTAAATATAAGAAGACTTTTGTATCCAAAAAGAAAAGGAATATAAGAAGACTTTTTGGATCTGGAGACAATTCCTTTTAACACTGACTGTATCTACTAATTCTTTATTTACATATAACAAAATTTCTACAAATTAGCAATTAAAAACATATTAAGAAGTTTGAATCGGTACATCCAGGGAATCAGTCTCTGAGACCGTGTGTACGGGCCGCTTTGATTTAACAAATCATATATAAGGAAAACAAACTTTCTTTATCCATAGTGCCAGATCATCAAACCAATTTAATTGAAAAAAAATAAAGTTTTCTCAATATCAAAAAATACATTAACTAATTCAAATGATTTTTTATAAAACCCATTAGAGATAAAAGCAATCGACAAACCTTAGCATAAATTTCAAGCATCTCTGACTAAATATTAAAAGTCAATAACAAAATGAAATGTTTTGAAAAAAAGATCGAAAGTTTCATATAATTTGTAGACATTAAATTTTAGTATTCAAGAATATATATATAAAAAGGAAAAATTACTAGTTCATTCTCAAATTAAAGTAGATATACCTAATACGTCCCTACATTAAAATCTTACAAAGTTTTAAAACGGAATATAAAGTTTTTTAAACGGAGTTGCAAGGTTTTAAAATAGATTATAAGTTTTTTAAAACCTTATACAACTTTAAAAAAAATTTATAATCCGTTTTAAAATCTTATAATCCGTGTTTTTTTTTTAAAAAATGGTATGTTCGCAAATTTGCATGTGATAGTAGCATGATTGAAAAAGAATAATTCAAGAATGACATTTTGAAATTGTTCCTTCAATTATTTTAATTTTAGGTCAACGATATTATACTCACTTAATCCAAATTCATGAAGACGCTAAAAGCTTCAATGCTTAAACGAAAAAAAATAAATGCCAAATATCATATCACTTAATCCATGGTCAACATCTTTTTGTTGTTATTTCTTGGGTTTTTTTTTGTCGGCATTAACTTTTTGGATTTTTAAACTCAAAGTGACAGTATTAACATTATACTATATCATTTGACTTTGTCTATAATCTAGATGCATTATTGTTAGTGTCAGTTAAGCTCCATTCAATGATGAATATAATTCTTTTTAGTTACGAGAAATCTCTAAAACTTTTCCCGTCTGCCTTGTCAGTTAAACACGCTCTTCACACCTGTTCCCCTCTCTTACCATTTGATTTGTTTTTTTTGGGGTCAAACTCTTACCAATAGAAAAATTGATTCTCCAGTCCTTACACAAAACCCAATTCTACAGGACAATATAATTAAGCAAATCTCTTCTTAACTTTTACAGTCGTTATATTTTCATCTTTGTTTTACTATCAACAAATGTATTTCACAAATATTCACCATATGAAAAGTTCAATGCGGATTATAAATCGAGACCACTCTACCGATACCAATATATTTCCGAGATATATTAGTAATCGTTAGGCTAGATCAAAGATGTTTCGGTGAAACTATAATTGTTGTTATTTCAAAACAAAAAATGAATGACAAATACTAATCATATGATTTACATCATGATGTAATCATTTGAAGCAACGAAAACAGAAGTCATTAATTAAACTGATGCAAAACATATTCACCAATAAACATAGGATGCCACCATTGATGAATCCCATGAGCTCTCTTAAAATCAGGCGATTTGCTAGTGTTTATTGTCATATAAGCCGATGGTAAAAGATGAAGAGGCTCTGATGAAGAATCAGAACACGAACTTCCTCCTCCTCCGAATAAAAGACTCCTAAGTGAGTTCCTTGTAGCAATCCTCTCGATTTTTCCAGCTCCAGGAGTCTCAAACATTTTGTTTCTGTGCTTGAAATAACCAATGTATTCTGAGCAGATTGGATCTGCCGGGTTCACAAACAAATAAGGTATCCATGTTGCTAGTTTCATAAAGGAATCATCTTCTTGACCCTGTAAATAATTTTGATCCTATTTATTACGAGATCAGAAGTAATATATATCCTCATATAAGTGAAATGTGATTTCACGTTATCCTATATATTATTTAAAAAACATTTTGGAAGCACTTTGCTTAGGTGTCATCACCACAATTTTTCTCCTCTTTATTTTTATTTATATATTTCATTCTCTTATACTCATTACCAAACACATTTAATTCCAAATATTACTTATTTTGATTACTATAACCCTAATTGCCAAACACATAGAATCTTCCTAAACTTGCCAAAATTAAAATATTTTAAAATTTTCAACTTGCCAAAATTAAAATATTTCAAAATTATAGATTTAAATCATAGAATTAAATGTGAACAAAATTTAACATATATACTAAAAAAATTGATTTAAAATAAAACAAAACTATTAATTATCTTTTGAAAATATATGAGCATGTAAAAATATGTTTTTACATATGTTATTTTGTTTGACAAGTAGATGTTTTTAATTTTTCATAAATGCACCTTCGTACAAGTAAAAATATAATTATTAATGAAATTTGTTGGTTTAATTATTTCACAGGTGAAATAAATTTGTATACAAAATAATTGCAAAATCCAAATATATAAATTAGGTCTTAGGTTATGTATAATTATTCTTCATAATCTTTTTTTAACTAAAACTATTGATTTTATTCGATAATCATTTTGTCCCGCGTATAACGTGGGTAATTTTCTAGTATCAGTATAAAATTAATTTTCATTTTTAGAAAAATGTTGTAGTTTTTTTTATTGTTTGAATAAAACTTTAACATTCATTTAAAAAAAATGGATATAAAAATTCACTTATTTACGATTTTTTCACGGCTCGTCATTATTTCTTTTTGCAAATCCTCGACCATGCGGTTATTTAAACTGAGTACCTTATGGTGGTGGCGACCCTTGACGGCCATTGCTACTCCGGCTTTGACAACACTTCCGGCGAAACGAACTCCATGTTTAAGCGTCTCGCTCTTCACTAGCTTCTCTATCGGAATAGACGAGAAAGGAGGATTGAATAGGTAACACTCTAGAGGGTAACCAGACCTCGTCATGATCTTCCCGGCGAGCAAAGCCACGGCGGCTCCAAGAGAATGTCCGGCGAGCCATACGGCTGCATTGCCATTTTTAGCCACCGCGGTTGTGATCACCTCAATCGCATGCACGAATCTTGTGCTGTCTTGGAGGCAGTCGCGGACGCAACGTAGGTCGAGCTTAAGGTCACGTGACCGAGAGTGGCGTTTCATAATCGTACCACGGAACGCGATCACGTGACGAGGAGGTGGTTTGGAATGAAGGCTATTACGGTAATTATTAGAGAAGTGTTTGTATCCGAAAACGGCGCCGTATATGGATCCGTCTGATTGGTCGATCAGGGTTTCGGCTAAAGTGAAGTTGAAAAACTCCCACCAATGATTGGCTTGTGACTTGAGACCAATCCGGTTTTGTTGCCTGTCTCGTTCCAATGTATACACTGCTTGTACCAAACATGATGCCACTGAGGTTCTATGGTATGAATTATTCCTATACACATCAAATAGAGCTTGTTGTTGAATTAATTGTTGATTAGAGAATTGTATAGTTGACCATGGCTAAACCGTTGAATTAGCAAAAAATAGCTGAATAGTGATGATTTTTTTTGTTTGTGAAATGGATTTTGGAAGATGATGTGTGGTTGAAAATGAAATGGGGAAAATAAGTTTTTACCAATCAATGGAAGTTAAATGGGTAGGACCAGAAATGCTGAAGATTTCTCTTCGAGAGGCCATTAGCCCCTCTCTCACCATATTCTCATCATCTTCTTCCATGTTTTCTCTATCTTATCATCTAAGAAAAAAAGATTGTTAAAGAAATGTTAATTGTTCTAGCTTTTATTTCACCATCAATCACTTTCTTTTATGAATGCAAGACAAAATGAGGAAAAAACCAATTTTTAAAAAAAAATTGGTAGATTTGTTGTAGTAATGGTAGGAATGAAACAAATTAGGAAAAAGTGAAAATCAATTAAAGGAAAGAGAAACCACATACCTTTTTTTGGTATAATCGAAGATCTATCAAAATCAAATCTAATCTGAAGAACGAATTAGATGGAAGAAACTAGGGGGGTTTTGTGCAAATGAGATGACCCATCTTTTCTTCTGGGTTTTGGAATTTTATGGATCTGAAAAGATCATTGGGACTATCTCTATAATATCGAAACGTGCAAAAGTGTATCAACAATTACTTTATTTACAAATTGTCAATAAAAGAAAATATTTAGTAAAAAAACATTACAACTGTGAATTAATCTCTATATATAAACATTAATTTTAGTATACAAAAATATTATATGGGGACCACCATGTGGAGATTAAAACAAAAATTGGTTTTAACATAAACACTTTTTATTTATTATATTATTTTTCATTAAAACTAAGTCTACTAGATTTTTCCTTTACTATTTTAATTCTAATATACTAAGTTTTCATTAAAATAAAATCTAATGGATTTTTCTTTACTATTTTGATTTTAATTTACTAATAATTTCTTGATATGTTAACTTTCTTGTAAGTAAACTTGAAATAGAACATGAATACAATATCTTTATTGGTAGTTTATACTGACTTTCTTTTTGTATTTATTTCTCCAAATAAGGAGAATGGGAACCATTTATTCATACAAAGAAACAAATTGCTTACAAGAAAATAAGGGAAAATAACATGAGTTTTTTTGTTCCTACTCTCTAAGAAACAGAGTACAACTCTTTTATTTGCTGAATAAGAAAAATTAAAACAATAGAATTTGTCAAACACTTATTGGTACTTTAGATTTAGTTTCTTAAGTCGATTTGTTCGTTGACCGATTGTTGACTTATCAAGAGGTTACCAACTCCCTAAGAAGGAATATGATCAATTTGACAGACGAGGTACCGAGTCCATCCACTTTGGAAGCACAAAATGAGATAACATGAGAACCGAAGTTACATTGCGAGTAGCTTCCATGTAACTCTTAGAATCCGATGTGTTTACGCGATAACAACCTTCACCGCTACTCCAATCCTCTAAATCTCGATGAACAAAATTTTTTTGCGTCTTCAAGTTACCCGATACCAAACAACAATGTTGTCGACTCCAAAAATAAACGATATCCGAATCAAACGGATTCATCGCCATAGGAAAACAATCAACAACAAATCCCATAGACACCAAATCAATTTCTTCCCATAACAATCGCCACTCAAAGCTATTATTCAACTTCCAAACATTCAATGTTCGATCTAGTAATTCAATGTAGACAACCTCATCTCCTCCCAAAGTAGTAGTCAAACATCTTTTAACATGTTTGTTATATGGTAGAGGGAGAGGTATAACCTTACATTGATCATCACTTTCTTCACCATAGAAGTCATAAGCAATAAGTACTCCAGGTTGTTGGATCAAATCCGAATCCATTTCCCACATAAAAACCATTCCATTGAGATTCATGGAACGGTAAGAAGCAGCGTAAGAGAGCGGATATGAGGAGACAAGCCGCTTCGAAGTCCATAAACCTGTCTCGGACGAATACACATAAACTCTCCATACGTACATGTCTTCCATGTCCCTGTCTCTACTTTGACATGTCCTAACCACTTTGAAGCTTGAAATGACGCCGTTTCCTTCCTCCACACGCGTTACCAAGCCAGTAGCTACACATGGCTCTGGAGGAGGAGGAATTCCAACCCATTGTTGTAAAACTGGATTACCCACCAACGATTTATAAATGTAAGGCATGTTATTAGTGCGGTTAGAGAAGATCTCGATCCAAACTAAACCATTAGAAGAAGCTACATAGGAGGAGTAGTGAGAAGAAGTTTGTTGAAAATGCAAGATAAAAGAACCTAGAGATTTTGAAAGACCCCATGTCTTGCACCCATGGAAGCCTATAGTTTCTGTGATGGGATTAGTATTGTCGGTTCGGAACATGAGTGACCATGAAGAAGATGAGTTTTGATGCAGAGAGACGAAGAGACGACGGAAATAGGATGATTCTATTAACGATTTCCATGTTTTGGATACTGATTTGAATCTTGCGATGCTTCTCAACGGTAATCTTGCAACTATCTCCACGAATAATGCTTCTGGGATTCTTCTTCTTCTTCCTGTTGCCATTGGGATTAGCAATTTTCCATGGATTGGTTACATTCTGCCATATCCCCCTTTTTTTAAAATGGTTTTCTTTCATCAACTTGTACCACTTGCACTAGTGGATTTTTTTTTTACAAACAAGTACATTGTACTATTTTCTTGAACTTTAGTGGGAAAGACATATTACAGATTTGTACTTGAGAGTTGAAACCCTCGATTGGTCAATTCCCTATGTAAAATGTTTCTTTAATATTTTTCTTTCTTTCTTATTACAAGGCAGGTCAATTCCATAGAATGGAAGCATGGATGTGTAAAATTCTCTATTTCAAAAGTGACATTTTGCAATTGTCCCATAATAAATACACAATAAAAACAATAATTTATTTTTAAGATTGTGGCTTCTCGCTTCAAATGCGTATATATGGTGTAATATAAATATAATATTCTAAAGCTGGAAGCTCGATGGTTCGTGAATACAATAGCACAAAACAATAACAATATACTCCCTCTGTTCTCAAAAATTGATGTTGTAGAATTTTCACAACTATTAAGAAAACAAATTAATTCTTAGTTATAAATATCTTGTTTTTTGTACTAAACAATTTTCTATGACTCTAAACCAATAGTAATTCAAGAAAACCAATTAATGTGTCTTGGAATTTACAATTTATCATTATTTTTTCGTTAATAATGTATTGAGAATGTAAAAAATCAATCTTTTAGAAATATTTGTTTTTCCTACAACATCAATCTTTTGAGAACGGAGGGAGTACATTTTTGTGGATGGAAGGTTGATTCCACCGACAAAGCTTAACTGAGGGGGTTTTTACTAAAAAAAATAGCCGAATGAATTTTTTTACTTTTCGGGGATAGTGAAGGAAATTTTTCCAAAAACATAATAATAAAAAACAACTAAAAATTGTTCCAAAAAAGATAAAACATATTTTGCCCATTGACGAAGAGGCTTCATTTGCTTGTTGAGTAGTTTCTCTTATTCCGCCCTTTAACACGCTTCGACTTCTTTAAAGAGGAAGCATCTGCTTGAGTAGTTGCTCTCCTCTTCAGTCATTTTTGGCTTTTTCCACGCTTTTTGCGAGGAGGTTCAATCCGCATGTTACAACACATGTGAGGAAAATGGAGGAGTGTAATTGAAAGGCATCATTCCACAAAATAGGCTAGGCAAAAACCAAACATATCTTGCAAGACCAACTAACAATTCTATTGGGGCTGTCGGAAGTCCCAAGAGAATATAGCAGACACCATTATCTTTTCCAAGTTTGAGAGCTTCGACGTAGTCATCGGAGTCAAAGACCTCTTTAGATATTACCATCAAATTTGTTGGTTCATTGCGATGGATTAATTGCCACTGATAAATGTCCATAAATATTTTAAATCCTGTTTGTTCTCCTGCTTCCTAAGAGAATAAGAAGCAACCGAGATCTCACCAAGGTAAACCACATCATAGAGAGACTCTTCGATCTTAACATAGTTCAACTCAGGACTGAGATCAGAAGGGACTGGGCAATCATCCAGATTCGAGAAGACGACTGTCTTAACCATTGCAAGGTTTTAAAGAAAAATAACTAAAGTGATTGGAAATTGTGATTACGTACAATTTATGTACATGATACTAAAGACCGATTAGGTGTAATATAATCCAGATATTTGACAAACAATTTCAACAACACGATAGAGAGAGCTTACGGGACAATTTGGTGGTTGTGGTAGGCATAATTTCAACAGAGGATTCTCTTAAACAAAAAATAAACAAAAACTATAAAAAGATAAGCCGATAAATTAGGTTTTTATATGATCTTAGACTCTATTAGGGCATCTCCAACCCATCTCTATTTCTTTCCCTAAAAATAGAAATAGAAATAGCAATCATTTATTTTCTCTCCAATCCACCTCTTTTTCATCTCTAAAATAAAGATCTCTACATTTTTCTCTATAATTGGGGATAGAAATAGAGTTTTTTTTTGTATTATTCAAAATATCTCTAAAATAGGGGAAAATATAGCATTTTTCTAAAATAGAGAGATACATTGGAGTGAAAATAGATGAATACTATTTTTCTTCTATTTTAAAGTAAAAAATAGAGATTTACATTGGAAATTGTCTTAATGGTTGAAAGAGTCTCTAACCGTCGCACAAAGCCCACCAATCCAAAATTTAGAAAATATTATTTTAGTGGAAAACCCATAATTGTGGTCCAATTGAATATTTTTTGTTTCTAAATATTTACGTGGACATTATATATATTATAAAAGTTGAGTTACGTTTGCTGTGGGCTCGACACGTGTCACTAGACCGGTTTAAAAACGTTTTAAATCCACCGTACCAGCCCAAATGAGAGAAAGATCTATACTATGGGCTTTTGATTGGCCTTTATGAATACTACCAAACTTAGTTGTACTAATTAATATTTTATTAGAATGTGGAAAACCCTAATGAATCGTCGTTTCCAAATCAGTTGAAAAAAAAAACAGAGGCGTCCTTTCCAAATCGACGTATCTGTTCATCAAACAAATTGAGTTACAAGGTTTCAGATCGATTACAGGTATTCATCCTTTCAACAAATCACCATCGATTCCATAAATCTCATTTTGGTTTTCTAATAAAACTCTGGAGGAACTTACTCCACCTTGGAAGATCTTGAAAAAGATCCAACAAAGCAACAAATCGTTGTTCGGCTTATTCGAAAATGGGATGCACGTCATCGAAGCAAAGGAAGCCGCATGCTCAGCCAAGAATTACTGTTTCTAGATGAAACCGTAAGTGGAAAACCCACTTATGGCAGTCTCTTTATCCTAACGTTTTGTTATAATCTTTGTGTAGGGACGTCTAATAAAGGCGTCAATCAACCATCGCCTCATCCGCTATTACAATCTACCATATCAGCAAGTTTGTGGTTGCTGAGAATAACAACTTATTCAAACTGTCAGATCACAAGTATTCTTTGCAATTCACTCATCTTACAATTGCTTCTGAAGTTCTGGACGATCCGCCTGCCATTGAGAAAACAAAATTCAGACTCCACAATCATCATCCAATACAATTACTAAAGATCATAATGCGGAACTAAAGTTCGCCTCTCTATATGGGACAACATCGCTTCTGATTTTCGTTCCTTCCTCTCGCTAACGCAGAGATATCAATGTTCTGTCATCGTGACAGCAGTTAACCCTAAAATGTTTGATGGTATGTACAATTACATATTACAATAGCTCGGATACAATGTTCGTTCATTAACAAATTATCTTTTGGTCTCTTAGGAGATCTCTATTTGAATACTTCACCAGCCACAAGGTTTTATCGACAAGATGATCCAGAACATATTGAGACTGAAAGGTACGTATGTTTTTTATTATCAAACTAAATTTTCACTTAGGTTTTTTTTTAAAAGAGGGGAAACCAATACTACTTAAATTTTCCAATTCCAGTAACCTCTCTGAAGATATACGAATATCACCTGTAAAAGAACATGAGCTAAACGAAGAAGACTTGTCAATGAAGACTATTTCGCAGATCTTATCATTTGTAGATGTTGCCGAACCTCAGGTTATACAATTCCTATTTGAATCACATAGTCACTTTACTCTGTTTTCTAACGTTTATAGACCCTCCATAGGAAAAGGAATTTCTATGCTCGGCCAGAATAGTTGATATCATAACTCGAAATGGCTGGTACAATATCTCATGTGCTCAATGCTACAACCGAATCAAACCGAGGGATGGTAAATTGATTTGCCGATACTGTCAGGATTCCAAATTCATCGGGG
The DNA here is from genome assembly GCA_963576765.1 of Draba incana. NCBI lineage: Eukaryota > Viridiplantae > Streptophyta > Magnoliopsida > Brassicales > Brassicaceae > Draba > Draba incana. Next base: position 6,605,289 of record OY755203.1, on the reverse strand, counting down.
TTGTCAGGTTTAGAATAAATACATTAGTAGATTATAATAACATCTTCAAATTATGAATGTTATTCTTAACAATTATTTTTACAGGTTTCGACTTAAAGTCATTGTTGATGATGAGACAGACCAAGGAAGATTTGTAATCTTTGATAGAGATGCAAGCAAATTGACCAACATGCAGGCAGAAGATTTGATTACATTTGAGGTATGGGATTTATCCTTATGAGAAATAAGCAGAAAAAAAAAAAAAAAAAAATGACTTTGAAAAATATCTTTTCGCAGGGCTTGAATCCAACCTATGCCAATCAACAAGAAATGCCTTCATGCTTGAAAAACCTGATCGGCAAGAGATATATCTTCCAATTAAGCCTGACAAAGTTTGATTTCAAAGCACAAGATAAGACTTTCTCTGTGGCAGGCATAGTTAGCGGACCTATTAAAAGCCCAACCAAGTTGCCAAATAAAAAGGTACAAGCTGTATATTATCTACTGAAATACATAAGTCTGGGTAAAAATCTTCTGCCACTCAATGATGATATACAGAGAGTTCGCACTGAGGGCAAAGACACTTGCAACAAATCTGAACAGGAAGGGAAAAGGGTGAAGTTAGATGATTTAGCCATTGCTATCGAAGGGATGAAACAACTTACGGCAAGCCCAACAAAACGCTTTACTGAAGATTAGAATATGTTCAAGTTGTCTCTTAAGTTATATTTATTCATTTTTAGGATGTTTTAAGTTTCGTAGCCAAACTACATTTTTCAACTAACTCTATTTTATACATAGAGATACATTGTGTTGTATTCTATTAGTGTGTAATACTCCAGATTGGTTTAATAAATATAAATGCTTACTTTACAAAAATGTATGTTTTTATGGATAGAAAAAAGTTGCAGAACAAATACAAAACTGAAGAAAAAAATATAAACAAGCAATAACACACATACACCGTATGTTCGCAATCACAATTGTTTGTAAAAAAAAAAATATATTTCCCAATCTTCCTATGTCTAGATTATCGTATAATAATAGTTAGGGCGAATTAGTTGGATTAATAAGACTTAGTCCAATACGTAATATCTATATTTTATACTTCCTTGGCTAACAATGGTCACATGAAAAATGAAAAGGTGGTGGTCTGATCCTGTGAGCTAAGTTATACAGAAGAACATATATTTGGCTTTTTGTTCTAGCTTTTGTTCATAAAAAGGTAAATCCTTCTAGATGCCAATTTTTATGTTCAAAAAAATAATAACTTGGTTTCCACAAACAAATACACGCATAATTAAAGAAAGCTTCCAACTATGTTACATCCCGAAGATATTCCCATTATTCAACAATACACACTTCTCCTCAATCCCACATGGATTTTTTGATTTGGAATTACACGGAACTGGGATTATACATGGTAAAGTCTTGATATTGGCTAACGACTCATCTTCAAACAATGATGATGAGTTAATACCTCCACATGGATTACTACGTAGGTGCCAATCACACTCCTTTTTTACATCTTAATGGAAGTTTGATTGATGTTAAAAGGAAAAAAATTAAAGAAAACAAATTAAGCCACATAACCAACAAAAACAAGCCAACCTACCTAAATAAATTGGTCAAAATTTAGCCACCTATAATATTATTTGTTCGTTAGAAAGTTAGTATTATTTCATGTTATTCAACAAATTAAGTAACGAATATCTTAACTTTCTCAACTCAGTAGTTAAAATTTACATACCTTAAATTTCCAAAATTTTCAAATCAGGGTGATACATTTAGTTTAACTTTCTGCAAAAACCTAACAAACAAATTTAAAAAGTCAACGTAATTTAGTGTCCAGTTTTTACTCTGCACTAAAGATAAAAATAATGTTAATGTTAAACTTGGAAATTCTTACAATATTTTAAAGGGCTAATGTAATTGAATCAAATGAAACTCATCTATTAATATTTGTTCTACAATATGTTTTGTTGCAAAAACATAAATTTATAACATATATTTACTCCAACACAGGTTCAGATTAGAAGCGTTGGTCAATGATGGTACAGACAGCAGCACGTTTATCATCTTCGATAAAGATGGAAGAAATCTGACAAACTCATTGGCTGCAGAGATAATTAGCATTGAGGTAGTCATGTTTTCAACTTACAAACCTAACTTATTTTTAAATTAAGGAGTTGTTTTCAATTTTCTATCCCTAATATTTTAATGTTCAATTTCAGGCCGTAACTGATGAAAGGGAAGACAAATTACCACCATGTTTAGAAGAACTTATTGGAAGAAAGTTTGTATTTGAAATCAGTGTCAAGCCTTTTGATTTTAAATCAAGATATAAAACTTTCACACTAACCAGAGTCGTCCACGAATGTTATGACGACCAACATAAATCGAAGACGGAAAAGGTTTCTAACTTTTAACCTTCAATTAGTGAAACACTCATCAAACATTGGTAGTGAAATTGAATGATCTTTTTTGTGTGCACCTAGATTGTGGAAGCAGAAAATTGCAGTAACAAGGAGCTTGTCAAGACTAACAAGGAGCCTGTCAAGACTAACAAGCAATTTAGCAGGAAGAGAAAGATAGAAGATAGACCTATTACTGAGGAAGAGAAGAAAGCAAGTAACAACCGCGGGAAAAGGGCGAAACACAATCCATCATAAGAAAACAAAAGCATGCAAGAATATTCAGCAACACATTTCTAAATTCTACGCATCTTTACTCTTAATTTACAGCATATCTTATTAAGACTACATTTCTGTGATTCTTTTAGTGTGTATTACTTTTTATTGTGTTTGAATGATTAATCTTATTACTTATTTAACATTTTCTATATTATTAATAAAGTTCCAGTTTTAACTATAACTACGTTTGCAAACCTGAGAATAGTTTATTTCCAAATTAATAAACATGTTATCTTACCTTTAACATCATTTGCAGCTTATAATAAATACAAAACTATCTTCCTTCGCTTAATGTATATAAAAAAAGAAAAAACAAAGAATGAGTTAGCACACATAACACCAAAGAATATAACGACAAATATTTAAAAGAAGAAGAAAAAAAGCAACACAAAAAACAACAAATAAATAATTCAGAATATTCGTATACAAAGTAGAACAAAAAATTTACGTAAAGGATGACATTTCACACAAAAATAAGAAATAATACTTCTTTCATTGTATTTATTTTAATTTCGCTTCTATTTGCTCGAAATACTAATCTAAATATGGTTTCAGTTGGGACTTGGAAAACGTAAATAGTTAAGTTCAAATTTATTAACTATTTGATGCATTTTGTGCCATAAAATATCACATCCAGCAAAACATAGTCTATGCATTACTATCGAAATAGTTAATTTACTATTTTATATGAGCCACTTTGAAGTGTACATAAAACTTTACCAGCATAATGACAGTCCAGGACAAATATATCTCTAATTGCAACCAAATTTCTGTATGTTTGTGGCCTCTACAACATCTAAGCTAATATTTAAGGATATTGCAAATATATTAACCGCAACTAATCGAAAATTATAATGAAATAAATATACAAAAATAAAAATAAAATATATTATAAACTTAATTCAATTATTATATATATTTCTTTATTATTAAATTATGTTACAAACAAAAAGAAACACATACACGTTGGTATGTCTACTAAATTAATTATTGATAAAAAAAACTATATTATTATATATACATCAAATGATTTCTCCACTGATATAACATTACACTTACTTTTAAATAAATTAAATAAAAAGCCACAATTTGTAGACGTGAGTTTTTACTTAGAACCCTTTCAAAAGTTATATACATTGAATGGAACCAAAAACAAAGACAACGTTTCTAAAAGTGTAAGATATAAAGTCTACATTTTCATCCTCAACGAGGACATTCAACAATGGCAAATAATAATAGAACCGACTACACACAAAAACCATTACGATTAGTAGAAGAAAATCCGCACAATGAAGAAGATACTGGAACTCCGAACAAAGGTACTTTATCTGTCATTTTTTTCAAATTTCCAGATCTCAAAAATGTGACTAAAAATTTTATCGAAAATTGACTAAACAATTATAATGTTTAGGCCAATTTAGTAATGCTAGAGAAAGGCGACAGGAAATTCTTGCAGGCAAACGAAAAAGATATGACAAAGGTAAATCAGAAATCACATACATTTCAGAAAAATAGATATACAAAATTCTTATTAACTTATGCAACAACATGCAGAACATTTAACAAAGCCTCCCAAAAAAAGAACATGTAAAGGATAAGATGTTCCTTCCTCTTCGAGGGTTCCTACAGTATCAAAGACGAGTAAGTCAATCCCTTCAAATTACAATTACCATGTTATTTGTAAATTGTTAAAAAAACTAAACAACGCTACATACGTATTCAATTATATCCATTTGCAGGGAAAAAGAAAACAACAGATAATGCTCTCACAAAATGTCATTTTTGTGATGCTTCGGTATGGCCATCTGAGAGCACCGGACGAGAACCTGGAAGTGGGAGACTGTTATTTTCCATTTGTTGTCAACAAGGCCGTGTTACACTGCCAAAGATTCCTCACCCACCTCCACTTTTAAAAAATTTATTGGACTCAGCTGCTTATCAAGCAAATATAAGACCATACAATTCAAGTTTTGCAATGACATCAATGGGGTCAAAGGTTGACAAATCTCTACAATATTTGTTGGGGTCGGTTTTCACCCCCTCAGCATTAACGTCTAAAGGCAAATCAATCAAAGAGATGGCCCTCCAGACCCTGAGCAAAGGAGGCCTAGCGGAACCCAAATCTTCCTGCGGAGCGGAGCATGTGGAAATGGAACTTAAGCGAAGCAGGGAAGGACCGGGTCTAGGCGAGGCCGACCGAGCACTCGGGACCGACCGAGCACTCGGGACCGACCGAGCACTCGGGACCGACCGAGCACTCGGGACCGACCGAGCACTCAGGACCGACCGAGCACTCGGAACCGACCGGGCACTCGAGGCCGACCGAGCGCTCGGTCGCGACCCGACTGTCGGCTCGCCCTGGGCCGATCGCTCACTCCACTTCTCAATTGCAGTGTCTGTCCAAAAGCCTTCAAGCCCAGTAACGTGACGATAGCCCGGTCCGGACGCGAAGCCCATGACAATGTGACCGACTCCGCAGAAGATGGGAAGATGCAGCCGCCTTAGGAATAGCTATATATATTTCTCTTGTACAACCCTAAAGGGGATCCGAATTCTTTTACACAAAAAACTTGTACTCAACTTTTCAAGGCAATAAACAACATCTCTTTCTCAAATCCTTTGCAACCCTAGCTTACCATAGAAATCTCTGAATTCCCTCACGAACTCTTACAAATTCTAATTGTGTTGGTTTCGACCCCCACAATTTGGCGCCGACTAAGGGGAACTCGAGAATTTCTGACACAGAAGAGCTAGGGTTTCATAACACCATCGCCATGTCAGGAAGCAACAGCAGAAGCAGCAAAGGACCTTCATCTCACAGAAACAGCGAAGCAAAGGAGGACTCCACAAAGAGCACCGCTCCTTACGCCGCCAACAGCCCAGCGGATATCACGAAGATCAAGCAGATGCTTGAGACGCTCATGAAGAAAGCAGAGGATCAGGAAAAGCATCTCAAGACTACGACGAACGAGCTACATGCGCTCAAGAAACAGAAGCGCAAGAGGTCCCGAGTTCGCCTAACACGCCTCAGCTTTACCACACCTCAAGCTTATCGAAGGAATCAGCACGGGGAGCTGCCACCTCAGACCGATCGCACAGGAGCGGGGGACTTGCCTCCACCACCGCCTCTTCGGGAATCTGACGAAACTCCCGAGCGAGTGGTAGAAGAATCGGATGAAGATCAACCTTCTCGAAGGCAAGCCCGAATTGACATAGCCGCTGACGACGCTAGGGCTCACGGAGATCAACCACTTCCTCAGAAACGAGTCCAAACGGACGCTGCTGACAACGCTATGGCTGATGGAGAAGGAACTCCAACCATAGTGGAGCTTTACAGGAGGGAGCAGGAGCGCAGGGCTCCACAAAGCTCCCAAAACTAAGAGGTCGCCGGGCTGAAGGCCCAGCTAGACCAGGTCGTCTTCGATCTGCGGACTACCAAGCTGCCCTCACGACCTCAGCAGTCCTCGCGCCCTAGCGCTCCTGCGCCCTCATGCCCTCGCGCCCTCGCATCCTCGCCGCACCAAGCCATGCCCGTGCTCGCGGCGCTCACCCGAACCGAGCCCGTGCTCGCACGTCCTCATCTATGCGAGCATGCGCTCGCGTGTCCTCATCCATCCAAGCATGCGCTCGCATCGCTCGATCCATCTGAACCCGTGCTCACGTCCTCCGATCGATCCGAGCCCACGCTCGAGTCATCCGACCGGACCGAAGCCGCACTCGCTTCGCTCGTCCGACCCAAAGCTAGCCTCACATCGCCAGCTCGGAGCGAGCCCGCGCTCACGTCACCTGATCGGGCTAAGCTCATGCTCATGCCTCCTCATCGGACCGAAGCCACACTCTCGTGCTGAATCGACTCGTGAACTCACTTAATCAACCTGCGAGCGCTAATTGGCTTCAAATCAGCCTTGCTTTCGGCACTGCAAGCTTCGCAATTCTCAAAGCAAACGAAACACCCACCCAGACTGCGACACCACCACCTTTTTCGACGCCTCATCTCCGGATGAGCTCCACATGATCTCCTACACCTTTGGGGGGGAGTGAATGTTTTCCTTCCGCCTCGTTCCGTACGAGCTCACTTGATCTCCTCCGCCTTCGGGGGGGAGTGAGTGTTTTCACAGTCTCTAGACGACTTCAGTTACCCTCTTTCGTCTAAAAAGGGGGGGGGGGGGGAGTGGGGTACCCGTATGCCACTCCTTAACAAAATTATTGACTACTCTATCGTCAATCGCTAACACTCGCTACAGCATTCATCATGAGAACATCTAGTTCCTTTTGAGGAAACTTGTCCTTTTTGGACCGATCACAGCTTTATTCGAGTAGAGTCGTTCTGTATCTGTTGTTGCTGGCCACATCAACAGTGCAGAGATACAAACACTATGACATCCACAACGGATACAGCGCGCTATATAAATTCAAATGACCTCCGTTCAGATTATACTTGAACGTGTCAAGTGACCTCCGTTCAGATTATACTTGAACGTGTCACTCCGAAACCCAGGACAAGCGCTGGTCTAAGTCAATGACATCCCTTCAGATTATACTTGAACATGTCAAGTGACCTCCGTTCAGATTATACTTGAACGCGTCACTCTGAAACCCAGGACGAGAGCTGGTCAAAGTCAAAGGTGATCTTGTTCTCGGACAGACGTGTCTAGAGAACAGCACCAACATACAAAGCCCAACAGCAACGTTGGCAGATAAAGAGCGTGAGTGCATTTGCGTTTTCACAGCCTAAACAAAAGCCTCATCCACGAGCAAACAAAGGCTCATTTATGAGCAAGCGAAGCCTCATTCATGAGCAAGCGTAGCCTCATTCATGAGCAAACAGAGCCTCATTCATGAGCAAACAAAGCCTCATTCATGAGCAATTGACCAAGTTCCTTGTTCAAATCCCCTCGTCATTATGCGTGGCACTCTTTTCCCTTAAGTAGTGGTTTTGTCCCAAAGGGTTTTCCCTACTAAGGTTTTAACGAGGCCACCATCTAGTGTCTTCCAAGTTCATGCTCCACATTGCTGTATGAACTTGAGGGGGAATATCGAACAAGATGAGTACTCAAGCGTGCTGTAAGGAAGAGTAGGCGAGCACTTCGACATCAAGACGTTAACGCTGATACTCACTACATCTTTTAACTCGGCACTGTTATCTCTAACACTACCGAGCTGGGGGGCTAACTATTGGGGTCGGTTTTCACCCCCTCAGCATTAACGTCTAAAGGCAAATCAATCAAAGAGATGGCCCTCCAGACCCTGAGCAAAGGAGGCCTAGCGGAACCCAAATCTTCCTGCGGAGCGGAGCATGTGGAAATGGAACTTAAGCGAAGCAGGGAAGGACCGGGTCTAGGCGAGGCCGACCGAGCACTCGGGACCGACCGAGCACTCGGGACCGACCGAGCACTCAGGACCGACCGAGCACTCGGAACCGACCGGGCACTCGAGGCCGACCGAGCGCTCGGTCGCGACCCGACTGTCGGCTCGCCCTGGGCCGATCGCTCACTCCACTTCTCAATTGCAGTGTCTGTCCAAAAGCCTTCAAGCCCAGTAACGTGACGATAGCCCGGTCCGGACGCGAAGCCCATGACAATGTGACCGACTCCGCAGAAGATGGGAAGATGCAGCCGCCTTAGGAATAGCTATATATATCTCTCTTGTACAACCCTAAAGGGGATCCGAATTCTTTTACACAAAAAACTTGTACTCAACTTTTCAAGGCAATAAACAACATCTCTTTCTCAAATCCTTTGCAACCCTAGCTTGCCATAGAAATCTCTGAATTCCCTCACGAACTCTTACAAATTCTAATTGTGTTGGTTTCGACCCCCACAATATTCAAGAGGACCTTATTGCTACAGAATCCAAGGGCAAAATTATCACAAAATGGGTTCGCTGTGCCTATAGGAAATGAAACACCACGATTCTTACAATTATACATAGTCGACACTAAAAATGAAGTTCAGAATCGTTTGAAAGCGCTAACTAGCAAAAACGATGAAGCGCTCGCTCGCAAAAACGATAAAGACAAGTTGGATGAAGGCATTATCAAAGATCTCATTGGAATGCTAGATGAAAACAATAAACTAACACATGTTTTTAGGATGGCAAAAGACAAGCATGAAGGTGGTGAACACATGGATTTAACAATCAGATTAGTGGGACAAAGGGGAAAAGGGCGTCAATATGACTTGCCAAGTTCAGACGAAATCGCTGGTCTTATAGTAGGAGATATAACACTGACTTCAGGAGAACGCGATATAATCATAGATTCTAAACAGACAGGATATCAAAGAATCTGCGATTTCAATCCAATGTAAATGTCATTACAATATCCTCTACTTTTTCCTTATGGAGAAGATGGATATCATAAATCCATTCCTTTCAGCAATAGGAACAACCAAATGAAAACGCGAAAATATCTCACAATGCGTGAATACTACTCATACCAGCTACAAACACGACTATCAGAAGGCATGACAATTATCAAGTCGGGACATTTATTTCACCAGTATGTTGTGGATGCATACACAGCCATCGAACAAGAACGCATGCGTTATTACTTGACTCACCAAACACAACTCAGAGCTGATGTTTACAACAATGTTTCTGACGCAGTAGGACGAGGAGACGCAAATGCCAAAAAAGTTGGAAAAAGAATAGTACTACCTTCTTCTTTTACGGGAGGACCAAGATACATGAATGAAAAATACCATGATGCGATGGCACTCTGTAAGTGGTATGGAAACCCAGATCTATTCATCACAATGACAGCCAACCCAAACTGGCAAGAAATACAAGATCACTTGGCAGAAGCAGGAAATAATTCACCAAATGATATACCTGACATAGAATGTCGTGTTTTCAAGATGAAACTAGAAGAGTTACTATCATATCTACAAAACGGAATCTTCTTTGGACCAACAACTGCAGGTACGTCATAAGCTGAATTTTTTTGCAAATATGTCGTACTTGAACTCATTACCATTTTTCACGTGACACACAATTTTCAAACACTAATGTATTAAATAAAAACAAGAAGATTATTTATTTTTTATTAAAGTACAAGAATATTATTTACGTTAGGGATGAAAACTAATTTAGACTACTTTTCCTTTATTTCAGTGATTTATACCATAGAATTCCAGAAAAGAGGACTGCCACACGTCCACATTCTATTGTGGTTGCAACCTGAATATAAAAACCCTACACCAGAGCAAATCGATGATTTTATTTCTGCTGAACTACCGGACAAAGAAAAAGAACCAGAAGCATATAAGTTAGTGACGCAGTATATGATGCACGGACCATGCGGTGTAGAACGACCAAATTCACCATGCTTGGAAAAAGGGATATGCAGTAAACAATACCCTATGCCATACATTGAAAGGACAACAATTGACAAATCAAGGAAAGTGGATTACAAACGTCGAAAAGATAACACAAAATATGTTAAAAAAGGCGACGTCAAACTTGACAACAGATACGTAATACCTCATAATATTAAATTGCTCCAAAAGTATAAGGCACATATAAATGTCGAATGGTGCAATGGAAGTAAAGCGATCAAGTATTTATTTAAATACATTACGAAAGGAGTCGACAAAGCAACAATCGTTGTCGAGAAAAATAACAACCAAACCATACAGCAAGGTGAGCAAAACAAAAAGATTGTTATAATCAATGAGATTAATAACTATCTAGAATGCAGATATTTGTCGGCATGTGAAGCTATGTGGAGGATATTTTCTTTCGATATCATTTATAGAAAACCTGCAATCATGAAGCTCACAATTCATCTACCAGATCAGCAACATGTCGTCTATAACGAGTCAGAGAGTCTAGAGAATGTGTTAAGAAGATGCGATATATCTACAACAATGTGTATTGGATGGATGAATGCATGTGCAATATATCCAGAAGCACGCCAACTAACATATGCACAATTTCCTACCATGTTCGTTTGGAACTCCTCAGACAAACTATGGACAAGGCGAAACCAATGTCACACCATTGGAAGAATTGTGCGTATACATCCTACAGCCGGAGAGCTGTATTTTATGCGTATGCTTTTGAATATAGTAAAAGGACCCAAAAGTTACGAAGAAATTAGGACGGTAAACGGTGTGGTTCAACCAACATTCAAACAAGCGTGCTATGTGAGAGGATTATTAGATGATGATAAAGAATGGCATGAGGTCATGGAAGAAGGGTCATTTTGGGCGACATCAAAACAACTACGACTATTGTTTGTTAATCTTCTACTATACTGCGAAATTGGAAGTCCACTGAAATTATGGAACAAATGTTGGGAATACCTAGCAGAAGATATTCCTTACACACATCGTAAGATATTTAACTTCGCGGAAATGCAGTTCACAGAGAAAGATTTACAAAATTACGTTCTAATAGAGGTAGAAAAGATATTACTCCAAAATGATAAATCTTTAAAAGATTTTGATGATATGCCAGTGCCAAATTATAACATCCTAAAAGCGATGAGAAACTCACTTATATCCGAAGAAAAGAAGTACAATATGGCGAAAGAAGTTGAAGAGCACCAACGTCTAATACAATCTCTTAATGCGGACCAAGAAAAAGTCTATAACGCTGTGATCAAATCAATAGAAAACAACGAAGGCAAATTATTCTTCTTATCTGGCCCCGGAGGAACAGGAAAGACATTTGTTTACAGAACAATTATCAGTAAATTACGATCACAAAGAAAGATAGTTCTTCCTGTAGCATCATCGGGCATTGCTGCTACACTACTACCAGGTGGAAGAACAGCACATTCGCGTTTCAAAATACCACTGAAGATTGAAGAAAATTCAGTTTGTGATATAAAACAAGGTACAATGCTTGCTGATTTGATCAAGGAAACAGACTTAATTATATGGGACGAAGCACCTATGACACATCGTCATGCATTCGAAGCGCTTGATAGAACGCTGAGAGACATTATGTCACTAGATGACCCATCTGCGGTGCCAAAGACATTTGGTGGAAAAACAGTTTTACTAGGAGGGGGTTTTAGACAAATTCTACCAGTGGTAACACGTGGAACTCGACAAGATACAGTTTTAGCAACAATAAATCGTTTAGTTCTGTGGGATTCATGTAATGTGTATCTCCTACAACATAACATGAGGGTAAACCAAACAGAAAAAGACTTTGCAAAATGGTTGGTACGAGTTGGTGAAGGAATATCAAATGATCCCAAATCAAGACATTCACGAGACTTAGATTTGGATATGGTAAAAATGACCAAAGATTTGATGATTCAGAGCAAACAATATCCTATAAAAGACATTGCAATGCATGCTTACGCAGAATATGAGAAGTTCAGCACAAGCAGAGAATACCTAATCGAACGAGCAATTCTAACACCACGAAACGAAACAGTGGATGACATTAATTCTTACATGCTCTCGACTCTACCAGGAGACCACAAGGAATATTTGAGCTGTGATTCAATTGAACATGATGCCAAAGAATCATCTACCTCTAATTCAATTGAAGATGGAGAAGAAACATCTGAGGAGGATAGAGATTATCCTATCGAATATTTAAATTCTCTACGAATCTCTCGTATACCAAATCACAAACTCATATTAAAAGTGGGATGCCCAATTATGTTGCTAAGAAATTTAAACCAGAAAAAGGACTCTGCAATGGTACACGATTAATTATCACTAGGCTAGGAGATCGACTCATTGAAGCTGAGATTTTAACAGGCTGTAATATTGGCGAGAAAGTCGTGATCTCAAGAATAATTTTATCTCCCACAGATACAGATTGGCCGTTCATTCTAAAAAGACGACAGTTTCCTATTAAACTTTGCTACGCTATGACAATAAATAAAAGTCAAGGTCAAAGCTTAAAAACGGTTGGATTGTATCTCCCAGAACAAGTTTTCAGTCATGGACAACTGTACGTTGCACTATCTAGAGTCACTTCTACAGCAGGTTTAAAGGTTCTCAACTGCGTGAATGAAACAATAGCAAACATTGTCTACAGGGAAGCATACAATAATCTACCAACTTGCGATTCTGCTTAACATATCAACAGAGAAGAAAAGGTATACTTAAACTAATTTAAAGTAAACTCCACATTACCTAATGTATTTATAATATCATAAAAAATTTAGACGGACTAACAGATCTTATTACTCATAATGCAGGGGTAAAAACCATTTATCAAACAGTCTTTTATTTCAATTCATTGCACCATCGACTGATGAAAAAGAAGACCTATTAAGCAAAGATTATCACATAGATTTGCAGCTTGGTAAAAGTAATGGTGGGTTTTGGTCAGACTGACATTGAGACAAAAAAGGTGGATTGGAAAAGCTTTAAATGTAGCATTCTCATATTGGATTAACATTTTGGTTACGCAAAAACAGTTTTGGTTTTACTCTCAATTTAATTCATTAACATTGTAATTTTCACTTTTCAATCAATTAAACAGTTACGTATGCTTCCAAGTCTAACTCATTGAGAAAATAAACCATCCGCACTTTTTCAACCCAACAATACAACCATCGTATATAATATACAAGTTTACTTACTCTAACAAAATTAACATACGTTCAGAATATACTTAGTCCAAGCTTTCGACGTTGAAAACATTTACAAATATATAAATCTATGCTCGATAAATACCAAGAATATTAATTCAATCCCGTTATACAAAAATTTCTAATCAGGTTGCTAATTCATCAGCCAAAATTCTTCGTCGAAATTTCTTTTACTCTAATTGTAATTTTTGTACGCTCTGGCTATTGCCATCTTTGTACCATGACAACATTTCGTTACCAATTACACAGAAGATTTAAGTCAGAAAGAACTAAAAAATTTCTCCCTATTTCAATAAAAAATATTTTCACAAATTATTGAAATGAATGAAAAATCACTTCACATTATACAATAACAAACACAAGAAAATGCAAAAATTGAGTCCATGGAATTATAAAATAACTCAATTAAAATCATTAGAACAACCAGGAAAAGGAAGCTTATAATCATAATTAGGATAGCTTGAACAAAATGCAATTTAAAAAACCTCATGCCAGAACACCTAAAATAAACCAAAAGAGTTCGCAACATAATAAAACGTATAGAAAAATACCCATGAAAGGAATAAGGATGAATTCAGTAAAAGGAACCATCGTTAAGCACAAAAATGCAAAATACCTTAACAAAAATGAACTGCTAGGGACCGCCTGGGAAGAACATTGACGTTGATCACTGAATTTTGCTCTCCAGCTATACGTTTGAAGAATCAACATTTAAGAACTGACAACATCCACTATAACTCAAGATTAAAAGAAAAATTTCTGTTAAGCACCTTCTTATAATTTCTCTCCGTACTCCTAAAATCGAGTTTCAGAAAAATAAAAACCTAGACCATCAAAATTACAAATGAGATCAAAGATCAAAATCGGACATACAAGTTATTCAAACCAACCTATCAGGTTAAGAAATTATAATTAACCACACAAATAATCAAGTAAGTGTACTACAAGACGCCCAAAACAGAAGACATGCGCCCACCAAGTCTGTATAAATTGTCAACTTCCTTCCATATTTCTGTTACCTAAACCAATAAAATCAAAAAAAAAAGAAAAGTAAAAGTAGAGTTTCTAAACCTGTTCATAAATGCCCAATCACAGGCTGGAGAGAACTAAACCAATAAACTTTCCGACTTCGAGGGAAACAAGAATGAAAATTGAAAAGTCCGAAAGCTTTTCCATGACATATCTGGTGAAACGCAGAGACAAAAATAACTGAAACTGAAAAATACAAACAAATTTACAATTCAACTAAGCAATACTCATAATCGAGACATGTGAAAAAAGAAGCAGTATAAAAAGTAATTACCAGCAGGATGAAATTCGTTCGGGTTATGTTGTCGACCAAAATGTAAAAAGAGAAATGAAAAATGGTAAAATGGGCAACGGGGATGAAATAAGGGTAAGGAAACACTTATGTAGACTTCTCAAATTTTTTTTTTCCTTCATTATGAAATTCTCTTCTATTATAAAAAAAATAACATGAAGACAGCAAATTGTACAAACTGTATAACATTTTCAAATTTTACTTTAGATTCATTTGTAGCTATGTTATTTCTTTCAACAATCCAAATATTAAATAATAATAAGACGTTAACATATTTGCTCTCAGGAAGTTAAACAGAAAATAATAATACAAAGTTACAAACTTTACAAAATAACAATTCCCATTCGAGAAGACGAGCGAAAAAAAAACAAATCCCTTCCGAGAAATCAGTCTTATGTGTCCTCATGCCATCCCTTATGGCTTGGACACTCATTTGAAAGTGAGAAACGGAATTGGGTTCTTTAGACCATGTTCAACCATGGATCTTAAATTTTGGATCTTACCAATTTTTAATTATAAATTCTCCATCACAACAATTTAAGAATTTTTAAAAGAAACTTTTGATTTTCGTTCCTCCAATGGTAGTTCTTAAAAGTTAAGAGTTCTTAAAACTTTTTTGATATTCACACAAACAATGATAACGAAGATTCATCACTGAAACAAAACCAGAACTATCAATTCGTTTAGTCAAAAAATCTATTTCAATAAAGCTTCAATGAAACAAAACTAGAACTATCAATTCGATACAATCTTCTTCTTTATTCCACACAATAGGGCTGAAACATATGGGTTTTTTTAAACCTTATTTCTAAATTCAAGTGACAGAGACTAAAACAAGGAAAACAGAAAGAACAAATCACATGAACAATAATCAACTCATTTCTTTCATCTTACTGTTTGTAAGCTCCATATACACCAAGAGAATCACCTGTCCAGAGCTTGCTCTCCTTCATACATGCTTAGCTCCAGTCGTAACCATTTGTATATAATCACATATCACTACAACACATCATTACAGATTTAGCCAAACAAACAAAGAACCCTAATTTCAATTACATCAAATCCAAAATTCAAAAAACCCTAATTCGATAACATCAAAGAACCCTAAATTCAATTAGATCAAATGCCAATTCAGAAAACCCTAATTTCTATATCATCAACAAAACATATGAAGTTCCTCTTCAAATCTATTGAGGATCACACCATTTTTGAATAAGTAATTGTCATTCTTCGATCGATTTCAGCTTTAATAAACACTTTAAATCAACGCCACAGTACTAACCCAGTAACTAATTTCTCCTCAAATCAAGCTAAAGTTCATATCAAAACAGATTCAAAACCTAATTGAAGCAATGAAAAGTCAAAAGAGAAATTACCAAACTCATCGAATGTTTCAATTTCATGGATGAAAAGGGAAGAGATCTGTGAAATAATACCGCAGATCCTCCTCTGACAAACAGATCGGCGACATGCACAAAAGGATCCCACGATTTTGATGGGTCAATTTCTTTCTAATAGATCCAGAATCGTAAACGGAGAGACGATTGCCAAAGAGGATCACACGGTTTAGATGGTCAATTTCGTTCAAATCGGTCTGGAATCGTCATCGGAGAGACGATTCCGAAAGAAAGAAGAGGGAGACCCGATTGGAAATGGGAGAAGAGAGAGAGCCGCAGATAAGCGTTTTTTTTTAAATTATCTACCATCAACCAATCGGTCACTGACACGTGGCTGCTCTTAAGCTTCTCTAAAAATACTTTTTTTTTGGGCCGTCAAAAAAAAAATTTTCCATTCAACCTCTAATCTTACGTTTTTTTCCTCAATATTCCATTTTTCCTTCATTTTTTAGCTAAAGCACCTCTTTAGTAAAACTTCTTTTCTTCTAACTCTTTCTGAGTTTTGAAATGTGATTCACAGCTTTGTAATGGAAACACTTATAATTCACAAGATGACATAAAAAACAAAAAAAAAATCCTTTCATAAATACTATATAAAAAAAAAACCAGATACACTCAATAAAACAACAATTCAAAGTGTCAAGAATAATCATATAGACTAATAACAAATGTTGACAAAAACAAAAAAAAAAGACTAATAACAAATTATGCCATATTACTAAAATAAAAATTTCTCCTACCAAACAAATTTAATGACATATAACCATAATTTAAAATGTAAAATATTATAAATAAATACGACTGTCCGCGCGAAAGCGCGGGTTATACCCTAGTTTATAGAAAAGATGACTAACCAATCAATTACATTTCAAAGAAAAAAACTAAAATAGGTAGTATTATTAAAAGCCTTGAAATCATATACATGTATATGTCTAGATTGTACATTTGAACATATCATATTGAACAAATTATTCAGTTGACAAGAAAGTGACACCAGCAACAAGTCACGAACTAATTTGGTAGAAATCAAACTCGGTAATAAACCTAGGATCCCACCACTGTTGAATCCCATGAGCTCTCTTAAAATCTGGCATTTCGGCCGTGTTTACCACCATAGAGGCTGATGGAAGATAATGAAGAGGCTCTGGTGAAGAATCTAACGACGATCTTCTTCCACCTCCGAACAACAAACCCCTAAGTGAGTATCTAGTAGCAATCCTCTCAATCATATCGACTCCCAATTCAAACATTCTGATTCTGTGCATAAAATAACCAATGTATTCTCTACAGATTAGATCTGATTGGTTCACATACAAATTAGGCATCCACGAAGCTAATTGCATAAATAAATCCTCTTCCCGAACCTGAACACTCGAAGGCCAAAGCTCCTGGAATCGGGACCGGCCGATCTCCACAAGGGACCGACCGGTCCCGACCCGACGACTTGAAGACCCGAAGACGGGACCGACTGGTCCGAAACCAGACCGACCGGTCCCGTGCCCAGATCCGATTTTAACCTACTTTTAAGTATAAATAAGAGGCAACCACCTCTGAAAAAGACATTCTAAAACAGTTCCTTTTTCTCTTTTACCTAGACACGTTACTTTGAGACTTATTTAGAGACTTAATCAATTGTTCTACTCTTTGATTTGCAATTGGGAGGATCATTCCACAACTTGTTTTGAGAAGAATTCTAAACCCTATCTCTTTTTATATCGTGATGAATTCTCCTTGCATCTTTGTTGTGTTTGATTCCATCATGCTTGAGTAGTCCATTAGCTAGATTAGGGGATTTCAATGGTGATTTAGGATGATTAGTGACTGAGCCAAATAGGATAGATTATCATATGTCTTCATCAATTAGGATTCGTAATGCTTAAGCTAGCGTGGCCGCCTAGTCTATGATTTCAAGTTTAACTTATTCACGACAGTGCTCTATGTTGCTAGATAAACCATTGGTGAGCAATTGGTGTGCAACCAACGACAGTTGATTGTTGCCATCAATTGTGAACAAATTGAACATTTTCGATAATGCTTGTTAACATCTCTGAATTCAAACGACAATTTATGCATTTAGGTTGTTAGACAAAGATATTGATGCATCACGACAGTGGGGCAATATTATCTTCATGTTTGAGTTCTAGACCGAATTGCAATAGCTCCTAAATAGTAGCCCAGTCCTTAGTCCGAAATCACCGGCGAATGACCATGATCTAGTGCTTGTTTTATTGAATTTTACATCATTTAATTATTTGTTGTTGCTTGTTACGAAAATCACAAACCATATTTTATCTTAGCTTTGAATTAAAATCTCATAATTTCATAGTGTAGCCTTGGTCTTTGTGGATTCGATACCTTTTATATTACTTCGATTGTCTGTGCACTTGCAGCTTTATTTGGGTTAAAACTTCTTACATCAAGTTTTTGGCGCCGTTGCCGGGGACCAATTACATTGCCTTTGGAATTTGGTTTTATTTATAGTCTAAGATTTTTTGCTAATTTTTTTTTTATTTGCTTTTGGTATGTGTCAGGAAGCGATGAATACTCAGTTGCAGTTGTTGAGGGATGAGATTGCTCAGTTGCAAAGGAATCAACCGCAAGCTCCACCGTTATAGCCGGGTATAGGGGATTCGGATAATCCCCATGCGTACTATCGAAACTGTTCGGCTATTGTTTCTCCAACAATTCAGAGGCAAGATTATGAGATCAAGCCTCAGATGATCTCATTGGTGAAACAACATCTATTCCATGGATTACCGGCTGAGATACCGATGGATCACATCGAGAATTTCGAAGAAATCTGCAGCACTACGGGGTCTAATGGAGTATCGAGTGAGTTCTTGAAGTGCAAGCTGTTCCCGTTCTCACTCTCGGACAAGGCTCTTAGATGGTTAAAGTCCTTACCCGCTGGTTCTTTGAAGACATGGGATGAGGTTAGAGCTGCGTCTTGGACCATTTCTACACTAAGTCCAAGACAGCATCTTTGAGGAACAAGATCTCATCTTTTCAACAACATTTTGGAGAAGCTTTTTGTGAAGCTTGGGAGAGATTGAAGGAGTACCGTAGAGAGTGTCCTCATCATGGTTTCAAAGATGAACAGATTCTGGGGATTTTCTATGATGGATTTGAATGGGATTATCGGAATGCCCTAAATGCTGCGAGTAATGGGAATTTTATGACCAAGACTAGAGATTGTGCTTTTGAGCTGATTGAGAACATGGCTGCAAGCTTTAACAACAAGGCTCATGAGTATGATAGGTCCAGGAAAGTCTATAGTGTGGACACTCAGAAGATTGATGAGCTGACGGCAAAGGTAAATCTGCTTCTACGCGAGAGTCGAAGACCGGTCAAGTTTGTGGAAGAGAATGGGGCTGCGCCTATTTCTCAAGAGTTTGAAGATGATGAAGATGCTTGGATACGGGAGGTTAACTTTGTGAGTGGTCAAGGATACCAGAACCTTGGGTTCAACCCCAATTATCAGAACCACCCCAACCTCTCCTACCGAAGCACTAATGTCGAGAACCTGCAAGACCAAGTGTAATGACCCGTATGCGGCCTAGGCCGATGGCCGGCCCAAGACCGTGGGACGGTCGGACCCAAAAAGGAACATTTTTGCCAGAAGGACCGTAGGCGACACGGATTAGTACCGGACTAACCCACGCGCCAAGACCGCACCGTTCGGGCGCCGTTCGGCCCGCGAATCGAACCGTCCGTATGTCGGCAGCGAGTGGGCGTCGGTTTGACATTCCAGCGCCACGTGTCGCTCATAGAGAAGCCTTGCATGTGCATGTGCCACGTGTCGACCCACATGTGATTTTTGTTGCATGAGATCCACAAGGACCGTACGTCACCACGAGTGGATGGGCTTGCCCGTGCCTATATAAGGATGACCCTTGTACTTCCTTGCTGACCCTTAGAGACCCATACGTACTAAAAGCTTACCGATCACGTTCTGATCTCGACCCGCGATACGTACCGATCCTTATCCGTGACCCGTTGTCAACAAACCGATCTGTGCCTTTGCCGAGCCGGGAAGTTCATTCTAGCGATCTTAGGAGTTCCAGAGAAGGTTGACATCGTTTGATCCAATCTAGTTAAAGTTTCTTAAGTTTGATTCCTTAAGTTTCCTTGGAAATCCCTAAGTATTGCCTTAGTAAACCTTTGGTTCGTTTTGTATAGAAATCAAGACTGAATCTAAGGTGAATCCGAGAGAAGGGACTTGAGCCGACTCACATACTTCTTCTTAGAGGTGAGTCTTGGTGATTTTCATCGTGTGTTAGATGAGTAAAACACACGAGTTTGATTACTATTAAGTTTATAGCTGTAGAGGTTCAGAACAAAGAATTCACTAGAAATGCTAAGGATCTTAACTAATGAAAATGGTAAAGATTGAGCTAAGTGGTTAAATGATATTGAATGTTTGCTTGATTTATTATGCTATGCAAATTGAGGTTCATGTGGCTCATTAGTAGTTTTGCTAAGCATTGAACATGAATCCATGAATGAATAATTATAAGTTTATACGCATGGTTAAATGGTATAAAACTTAGTAAGTATGCGGTAGGTCGTTCCCGTGTCCCGTGACTTGGCTAATCTACCCGTTGGGTATTAGTTAATACTCACGATGACATGGAGATACGGGATTGCAGCCTAGGGCTATGTTTTGCATAAGCGATCGATGCAAGTTGTTAAAGGATCATAAGTCCTTAGCCTTTGTGGCGAGGGACCGGGTGACGCCTTGACGTATACGTGACAGGAATGGACAACGCGTTTAGGAGTTATTGATTAAGAACGTTAAACGCATAAACCGGTCATGTCTATTTATGCATTGCATTGCTTGTTGCTTGATGATTGTTGATTTGGGGTTTGGGATGGGTTATAATATGTTGAAAATCGTTTAGGAGAAACCTAGACTCACTGAGCAAATAGTGTTTACGACTCAATCTGTTTTGCAGGTAACCGTAGTACAGTAGACCCTTGTTGCACTTGGAACATTAGGCGATCAGTGGTAGCTTTTCCTTGCTTTTGTAAATGTATATGTTTATTATGTATACGACCGTTTTGAGTGCTAGACTCAGGATCGAGTATAAATTTGTAATCATTTTGAAAGACTAAGTATAAATAAATAAAAGAAAGGTTTTAAAATATCATGGGTTTCATATGATGCTTAGTCTTGTCCGGACGATCCAACTATCGGGTAAGACTCGGGTTGGCAAGCTTTGAGTCGTATTTGATAGGGACGGATGCTTGAAAGTTCAGTCTAGGGATTGAGGATCCGTTCCTTGAACCTCTGATCGGGCGTTTAAGTGTTCCTCAGTACCGTTCCGGTCAAGATCCTGGATTGGGGCGTTACAACTAGTGGTATCAGAGCATTGTTTTTACGATGCTCAATGGGACTTGGTTTTCAAATGTTTTATCGAGTCAAAACTGTCGCAAAAGCAAGTAGGATGAACTGATCATGTTCCTGTGCTATAATAAGTTTAAGATGATTAGGACTTACCCGACTCTTTGACGCAGATATCTATGCCGACACGTCGTGATTGGCCAGATGTGAGTGGATGGGGACCTTGGGAGGGCGTGGACAGCCTTCTCTAGGGAGTCAGAGAGTATACCCTGGTCTTCCTCCACTTGAGCCAGACGAGTCATCTACATCGTTGGATACGGATCCATCAGAGGATTCATCAGAGGAGTCATCAGAGGATTCAGAATACGTACCAAGGAGTGTTTCGGAGCAATGGGCTCAGGAACAGGATTACACAGGCGAGAACTCGCCACACTTGTTGTCGGAGTTGGAACTCCAAGACCATAGTGATCCCGGACCTGAGGGATCACATCAAGGGCATGTGGGAAGGATGCCCACTGACCCGTCGAGTTCAACACCATCGGAGCCATACCACCGGGACGATACTAGCTTCAAGGGGCCGAGTAGATCGGGATATGATGGCAGGTCGCCATCGAAGTCTCCGTCAGTCACTTCTCAGAGACGGTACCAGGAGCTAGAAACACCACCGGAGGGACTAAGGCGTGAGAGGGCACGAAGCCGTTCTGGTCGTCTTGACCATGAGGAAATCAGACCGGGGATGGCAGAGACTACAAGGAGGAACACAGGTGAGAGCGTTGTAAGGGAGCTCAGAGAGATTATTGGGCGTATGAGAGACCGAAGACTACCCCGAGAACGCCAGTTGCCACCACCGTCACCACCGGATTTCCTAAAGATGGTGATGATGATGCAACACTTGGGAACCCAGAAGTTCTTTGGGGATAGAGGACCACTAGAAGCCGACTCGTGGTTGAAACACATCGAGAGGAACTTCAATGCGGCTCGATGCCCGGAAGACTTTAAGACAGATGTAGCTACGCATTATTTGCAAAAGGGCGCTTGGAACTGGTGGGACGGCGTCAAGATTCAGTATGCGGGTACACTTATTACCTGGGATAACTTCAAGAGGGAGTTCGAAAGGAAGTACTTTCCACCCGAAGCTAGGGACCGGATGGAAGCACAGTTCCAGGACTTGGTACAAGGAGAAAGGAGTGTGCGAAATTACGAGGCGGAGTTCACCCGGCTTTGGCAATACGCATACTATGGGATAAGCGATGAGCCGGTAGTGATAAGGAAGTTTCTACGGGGATTGAGACCAGAGTTGATGAGTCGACTTGTGGTAAATCAGTACTACAGCTTGTTCAAACTGGTCGAGAGAGCGGTCGACGTTGAGGAGGGAATCAGGATTGAACAGGCCGCAGAAGATCGAGTTGAACAAAGGAACCGAGAACAACAACTACCCGGGCCAAGGAATCAGGTGGCCAGGCAGGGTAATTGGGAACAAGGACGCGGACGCGGCCAAGGCCAAGGACAAACCTTTGGCCATGGACAAGGACAAGGGCGTGGGCAGACGCCGGGACGAGGACATGGTAGAGGAGCGGGCGGTAGAGGAAGACCGACCTTGGACCAGCTACCTGATGTTTTAAGTGTGGCAACCGAGTCCATTTTGCGAGAGCTTGTCCCAACGGGGGACAGACCTCACGGGCCGTGCCGATTTCAGTGATTTGCTTCACGTGCAACCAACTGTGGCACTACGCAACCTCATGTCCCGTTACGCATCCGACCGGCCAGGCAAATCAAGGAGTTGGACTGCGAGCAATGGAGTGGGAGGTTAAACCATCAGCTAAGCGTCCAACG
Source organism: Draba incana (assembly GCA_963576765.1). Lineage (NCBI taxonomy): Eukaryota > Viridiplantae > Streptophyta > Magnoliopsida > Brassicales > Brassicaceae > Draba > Draba incana. The sequence goes on along the minus strand of OY755203.1, from coordinate 6,582,155 downwards.
ATTGAGGGACGCGTGTATTCCCTAGATAAACTCGAACCCACTCGACCTTATGGAGGACCCGTTTCAGGTAACTAAAGGGTTCTATCCTTACGGCTTTTTGGTGATGTTTTGATGTGTTGTAAAATATGTGTGTACCTTTTGGTTAATGAATAATAAATAAATAAGGAGTTAAACAAAAGTTTATTTGCTTATTTAGGAACATTGCATGTGGGCGGCTTACCCACTCATGTTCTGTTTGATTCTGGCGCAACACATAGTTTTGTGTCGCCGAGTGTAGTGTCAAAATTCCAAGGAATTTTCACGATAGTGAGAGTGTCCATCCGAGTTAGAACACCCGGTGACCAAATCCTTCATGCCGATAGGTGTTACATGGGAGTGCCAATAGTGATTTGAGACCATGTCTTTAACGCAAATCTATTAGTCGTTCCATTAGAAGAATACCAAGTTATCTTAGGAATGGACTGGCTGACGGCATACATGGCACACATCGACTGCGGCCGGGGAAGAATAACCTTTGAATGGTTAGGGAAACCGTCCATAATCTATCATGGGATCAAAACCAATGCCGGAGTTTCCTTTATTACGGCAATTAGAGCAGAGAGTACCCTCGAGAACGGTGAAGTGTATCTAGTAACGATGAGTATGGTTAGTAACACCAAGGAAGAGCAAAAACTTGAGGAAATACTAGTGGTTCAGGGTTACGATGATGTGTTCAAACCCTTGGAAGGGTTACCACCATCTCGTAATGACCCCTTTTCTATTTCATTGGAACCAGGAGCAACTCCTATAGCTAAGGCACCATACCGGATGGCTCCAGCCGAGTTAGCAGAACTAAAGAAACAGTTGGAAGATCTAATGGGGAAAGGATTCATTAGACCTAGTTCATCACCATGGGGAGCTCCAGTATTATTCGTAAAGAAGAAGGATGGGAGCATGCGATTGTGTATAGACTACCGTGGGATAAACAACGTTACCATCAAGGATAGGTACCTGTTACAAAGAATAGACGAGTTGTTGGATCAATTAGAAGGGGCGAGTTGGTTTTCAAAGATTGATTTGGCATCCGGCTATCATTAAATCCCAATTGCAGAGACAGATGTCGTGAAAACCGCATTTAGGACGCGTTATGGCCAGTATGAGTTTGTGGTTATGCCATTCGGCCTGACCAATGCTCCGGCTGTATTTATGCGGTTGATGAACGAGATCTTCAGAGATTACTTAGATGAGTTTGTCATCATTTTCATCGATGACATTCTTATATACTCTAAGACCGCAGAGGAACATGAGGTGCACTTAGAGAAAGTGCTGGAACGCTTGAGGAATCAGAAACTTTTTGCTAAGTTTAGCAAGTGTGGTTTTTGGAAACGGGAGATAGGTTTCCTAGGACATCGGGTATTGGAACAGGGAGTTTCGGTAGACCCAGAAAAGATTATGGCAGTTCGAGACTGGCCACGACCGACTAACGCAGGAGTGATAAGAAGCTTTCTGGGATTAGCCGGTTACTACCAGAAATTTGTCAAAGGATTTTCAAGTTTGTCCAAACCATTGACTTGCCTGACCGGTAAAGGTGTAGTCTTTGTATGGGGCGAGAAGACGGAGAAAGCATTCAATGAGTTGAAAAAGACCTTGACCACTGCACCGGTCTTAGCCTTACCAGAACCAAACCAGCCATTTACAGTTTTTACCAATGCATGTGGGACGGGATTAGGTTGCGTGTTGATGCAAGGCAAGAGGGTAATTGCTTATGCATCCAGGGAATTGAAGAAGCATGAGAATAACTATCCCACCCATGATCTAGAGATGGATGCGGTTGTTTTTGCCCTTAAGATATGGCGGTCCTATCTTTACGGTGAGCCGGTGAAAGTGATGACCGATCATAAGAGCTTGCAATATTTATTCACCTAACCTGATCTTAATTTAAGACAGAGAAGGTGGATGGAATTTGTAGCAGTTTATGACTTAGCCATCACTTATCATCCGGGAAAGGCCAATGTAGTGGCATATGCTTTAAGCCGCCGTAAAGCAAGTGTGGATGTAGAGAGAGATTTGATGAGTTTGAACTCGGAGTTCAAAAGGATTAGGCTATCCGCTTTAGAGGGAGAGTGTAGTGAACCCTTGGGTTTGCAAGCAGTGAACCAAGCCGGTCTACTACAACGCATACGGCAAGAACAAAGAGAAGACGAGAAATTACAGAAGATCATAGAGGGGCTAAATGATCAGGGACAACCAGATGCAAGTGGGTATCATTTGACCGAAGATGGTACTTTGCTTCAGAGTAAGAGGATTACCGTGCCTAAGGGACAAGGCTTACGGGAAGAAATCCTAAGGACGGCACATAAATCAAGACTTAGTATTCATCCTGGGAGTACTAAGATGTATCGGGACATTCACCAATACTATCACTGGCCCGGTATGAAACGACCAGTCGCAAGATGGGTAGCACAATGTCAGACGTGCCAACAAGTTAAGATCGAACACCAAGTACCGGCCGGACTGTTACAAAGTCTACCGATCCCAGAATGGAAATGGGATGCAATTTCTATGGACTTTGTTTCTGGATTACCAATAGCACCTGGACGGGGAAACGACACGATTTGGATAATCGTAGATCGTTTAACCAAAAGTGCTCATTTCCTACCTATAAAATTGAATGACAACATTGAGATATTGGCCAAGCTATACTTAGATCAGATTATAAAACTACACGGAGTTCCAGCCAATATCGTATCAGACCAAAATTAGGGACGGCCAGGTTATGGCAAGCCCTTCAGAAAGCATTAGGGACGGATTTACACATGAGTACGGCATTTCATCCCGAGACCGACAGTCAAACCAAAAGGACAATCAGAACGCTTGAGGATCTACTTAGGATGTGTATGTTGGATTATAAGAACACATGGGAAAACCACTTACCCTTAGTAGAGTTTGCATACAATAATAGCTACCATACTAGTATTGGTATGGCACCTTATGAAGCATTGTATGGACGTCATTGTAGAACACCCGTGTGTTGGACCGAAGTAGGAGAGAGGCAAGAGTTTGGGCCGGAAATAGTGAAGGAGACCACGGATAAAATCCAGCTCATCCGGACTAACATGAAGAAAGCACAAGGCCGACAGAAGAAGTTTGCCGATCAACATCGGAGGGAAGTTGTATTCGAGGTAGACGACTGGGTATGGTTGAAAGCCGAGGCAGAGAAAGGAAAGGACAGATTTGGGAAACCAAGTAAGTTGGCCCCGCGAGCTCAAGGGCCTTACCGCATAGTAAAGAGAATAGGAACATTGGCGTATCAGTTGGATCTCCCTTTGGATAAGGGGATGCACAACGTTTTTCATGTTTCTATGCTTAGGAAATTGGTCCGTCGCCCAGATGAACCACCACCGGAACAGTTACCCAACCCACAGACCGAGCTTAGACCTCCTTCCCCGGAACCTTTAAGGATCGGTGATACACGATCCAGATTTCTCAAAGGGCGAGAAATCTTACAGATTAAGGTTATCAGGAGAAAGAACCATCGAGATGCGATTTCATGGGAAGATGAGGCAAGATTTAGAAAATCTCATCCAGAAATGTTTACCGAACCTCAGCCCGAGGAAGTCGGACCATCAAGAAGATAAGAATTCAGGACGAATTCTAAATAAGGAGGGGAGAATGTAATGACCCGTACGCGGCCTAGGCCGATGGCCGGCCCAAGACCGTGGGACGGTCGGACCCAAAAAGGAACATTTTTGCCAGAAGGACCGTAGGCGACACGGATTAGTACCGGACTAACCCACGCGCCGAGACCGCACCGTTCGGGCGCCGTTCGGCCCGCGAATCGAACCGTCCGTATGTCGGCAGCGAGTGGGCGTCGGTTTGACTTTCCGGCGCCATGTGTCGCTCATAGAGAGGCCTTGCATGTGCATGTGCCACGTGTCGACCCACATGCGATTTTCGTTGCATGAGATCCACAAGGACCGTGCGTCACCACGAGTGGATGGGCTTGCCCGTGCCTATATAAGGAGGACCCTTGTACTTCCTTGTTGACCCTTAGAGACCCATACGTACTAAAAGCTTACCGATCACGTTCTGATCTCGACCCGCGATACGTACCGATCCTTATCCGCGACCCGTTGTCAACGAACCGATCCGTGCCTTTGCCGAGCCGGGAAGTCCATTCTAGCGATCTTTGGAGTTCCAGAGAAGGTTGGCATCGTTTGATCCAATCTAGTTAAAGTTTTTTAAGTTTGATTCCTTAAGTTTCCTTGGAAATCTCTAAGTATTGCCTTAGTAAACCTTTGGTTCGTTTTGTATAGAAATCAAGACCGAATCTAAGGTGAATCCGAGAGAAGGGACTTGATCCGACTCGCATACTTCTTCTTAGAGGTGAGTTTTGGTGATTTTCATTGTGTGTTAGATGAGTAAAACACACGAGTTTGATTACTATTAAGTTTATAGCCGTAGAGGTTCAGAACAAAGAATTCACTAGAAATGCTAAGGATCTTAACTAATGAAAATGGTAAAGATTGAGCTAAGTGGTTAAATGATATTGAATGTTTGCTTGATTTATTATGCTATGCAAATTGAGGTTCATGTGGCTCATTAGTAGTTTTGCTAAGCATTGAACATGAATCCATGAATGGATAATTATAAGTTTATACGCATGATTAAATGGTATAAAACTTAGTAAGTACGCGGTAGGTCGTTCCCGTGTCCCGTGACTTGGCTAATCTACCTGTTAGGTATTAGTTAATACTCACGATGACATGGAGAGACGAGATTGCAGCCTAGGCCATGTTTTGCATAAGCGATCGAAGCAAGTTGTTAAAGGATCATAAGTCCTTAGCCTTTGTGGCGAGGGACCGGGTAACGCCTTGACGTATACGTGACGGGAATGGACAACGCGTTTAGGAGTTATTGATTAAGAATGTTAAACGCATAAACCGGTCATGTCTATTTATGCATTGCATTGCTTGTTGCTTGATGATTGTTGATTTGGGGTTTGGGATGGGTTATAATATGTTGAAAATCGTTTAGGAGAAACCTAGACTCACTGAGCAACCAGTGCTTACGACTCAATCTGTTTTGCAGGTAACCGTAGTACAGTAGACCCTTGTTGCACTTGGAACATTAGGCGATCAGTGGTAGCTTTTCCTTGCTTTTGTAAATGTATATGTTTATTATGTATACGACCGTTTTGAGTGCTAGACTCAGGATCGAGTATAACTTTGTAATTGTTTTGAAAGACTAAGTATAAATAAATAAAAGAAAGGTTTTAAAATATCATGGGTTTCATATGATGCTTAGTCTTGTCCGGACGATCCAACTATCGGGTAAGACTCGGGTTGGCAAGCTTTGAGTCGTATTCGATAGGGACGGATGCTTGAATGTTTAATCTAGGGATTGAGGATCCGTTCCTTGAACCTCTGATCGGGCGTTTAAGTGTTCCTCAGTACCGTTCCGGTCTAGATCCTGGATTGGGGCGTTACACCAAGTCTATCCGCAACAAGGAGGTATGAATCATAGCCCACAAGGTCAGAGATATCAGATGTTTTACTCCAGCAACACTCAAGGGAATCAGTTCATCCCTAACCAGAATCAGACTCGTTTCCAAGGAGGGAACCAACAACAATTCGCCGCACCACAACAAGATACTTTTGTGCCTACATCTCAGGATGAGTTGAAGAGTCTCATGCAGTAACTGATGGTTTGTAAGGAGTGTAGCGTCGTACTTCAGAATAAGGTATTAACAAAGAAAGATGATTCGGGAAGGTTTGTGATCTCCTTGAAGATAGGGCCTTCCACATTTGCTTGTTCGTTGTGTGACTTGGGAAGCAGCATCAATTTGATGCCATATTTTGTGGCTAAGCGTTTGGGCTTCACCAAGTTCAAACCCACCAAGATTTCGTTGGTTTTTGCGGATGGGTCTATAAAGCTTCCGGTGGGTATTATTGAAGATTTGCACGTCCGAATTGGGGAAACTTTAATCCCAGCTGATTTTGTGGTTCTAGAGCTTGATGAAGAGCCAAAGGATCCGTTGATTTTGGGCAGAGCTTTCCTACACACCGCACGTGCTAGCATTGACGTCGAAGCAGGCAAAGTGGATCTCCGTTTAGGAGACATGGTAGTTCGGTTTGAGATGAACAAGCTTCTCAAGAAACCGGTGATTGATGGACATGCATTTGTTATCCACGATAGAATAGAGACGTCGGAAGATGAGGTTGAAGAGACTTTAGCAAGTGATCCGCTTGAAGGCGCATTGACAAAAGCCGAGGGTGAACACGGTTTTCTGAGTGAAGACACCCAAGGATTTGCTAAGTTTCTGGATTCTAACATCAGAGTGGAGAAGGGAGATGAATTTATGAGTTTGGGAGAAGGAACTAAAATCGAGGGTCAGCAAGCACCCCAACGAGCACCCGCTCTGACAGAGCGAGCACCTGCTCCCAAAAATTCTACTGTTTCTGGTTCTTGGAGTGAGCTGAAAGCTCCAAAGCTTGAGTTGAAGACGCTCCCAGCATGGCTCAGATGGTTATTCAGGTTCCAAAAGATCAAAGATAAGAAAGGGTCCGGTCCGTTCACAATCAAACATCCCTATCCACCCGACCGAGCATCCGACCGAGCACCTGCTCCGGCTTCGCGACCACATGGAGACATAGTGTTGTTGGACACTAAAGGAGGTGAGTTTGACCCTCCTTGAGCTGAGCGATCTACAAAGTCGAGCTAACGACTTAAAACAAGCGCTTGATGGGAGGCAACCCATCGATACGTTTTCTAACTATTTCAATTTACTTTCTTTTATTACTAACTTTGAATTTCAGTTTAAGTTTTCAAGAGTTTTCTAAAATCAAAAACATTTTCATTTTATGCTTTTCCTTATGATTTATTTTCTTTCACTCTCTCTTTTCTTATTCTCACACCGAGATGGTGTGAAGTAAGTCTGGGGGGAGTTGCTACTAATGACGTTTATTTTGGTTGTCTTCTATTTTCTTATGTCTTATTGAGTCTAGTTTTTATTTTGTTTTATTCAGTCAAAACTTTGTAAGGAATTAGGACTTTATCTTATGATGATATTTGAACTATCTATGTTTAATCTTCTCTCTAGTGACCATTTTTACAGAGCATGGGTACAAGGAACAGCTGGAACACTTCAACACACTATCTTCCAGGTTTCAGATTGACCAAAATTTCCTCTCGTTACTAGCACTAGATTAGGAAAACGAACCATATTCAGGACTCCTTATTCTTTCTATAACTCTTGTTGTTCCTGAATAGCTAGCTCATTTTTAGCTAGTACCCTCCTTAACCATTACCTCTTTTCAAACTCCATGCATTCTTGTTACTTCATTATCAAATGTGCAGCATATGCGCAAAAGGGTCGGAGAGAATCGAGTCGACACTGCCTCTGAATCACTCTTTCTGAAGAACCGAGCACCTGCTCCCTTGAATCGAGCACCTGCTCGCAATTTCAAAAGATGATTTTATAAAGAGGAAGGAATAACAATGATGAGCTCTACTTGGGTACGTACAACACTTCTATTTATCTTCGTGTTTGAGAGACACATACCTGTAACGTAAACCCTCTTCATCATCATCTAAAAAAAAAAAAAAAAAGGAGAGAAAAAGAAAATCGATGATGAAGAGTGGTAAGTTGTAAAATAGAGAAAAAGTGTCTCTCTGCACAGTGAGTATACCCAAGGTGGATGATTAGCCGAATGGGACGTTAGAGAGTTTTGGAGAAGAAAGAGTGGTTTAGAGAATGTGGATATCAACGTACTCATTCTCTCTTGCAATTTTGTGCGATATCCTGCATCCTCTATGAAATATCGGGTAAACCTTAAACACTCTAAATACTTTGAACTCCACCTCTAAATGGCCTTAACCCCTTAGCGTCGTCTACCCTAAAAAGGTACCTTTAGCGAGATCCTCACGCATACTTTGAATGCGTTGAGTTTGTGTTTGGGAAATGGTCTGGTTGAGAAATATGTTGAGGATGTTTTGGTAAAGCTTTGCTATTCGTAATCTGAATTATGTGGTCTGCAGATTGAAGATTTTAAACTCGGTTCACCGAGGATAAAAGAGTTTCCGCGTTTTCAAACCTTTCTCCTTTACTTACTTTTGGATTTGTTTGAGGACAAACAAAGATCTAAGTCAGGGGGAATTGATATAATGCGTTTTTGGCGCATTCTAACCTTTGTTTTGTAGGTTTTTATCGAGTCTTTCTTTCTCTTTTGAGTCATTCTAGGTATAAAAGAGGCTTTGGAGCATGGATTGGAGTTACGGGAGTTCATTGGAGCAAACGGGATGAATTTGGAGAGAAAAGGCGTTTTCTCATAACCGAGCACCTGCTCGGTCTGCTCGGAGCACCTGCTCGCCTGAGGACTCGCAGATTCGGAGTCCCTGGAATCAAGACCGACCGGTCCAACCCATGGACCGGCCGGTCCGGCCTTGAAGAAGCGAGATCGGACTTGCTGGGATCTGGACCGACCGATCCGGCACTAGGGACCGACCGGTCCCCACGTGAAGACCCGAGACCAAGCCCCCTGGAATCAAGACCGGTCGATCCAACCAAGGGACCGACCGGTCCCGTTCTGAACACTCGAAGGCCAAAGCTCCTGGAATCGGGACCGGCCGATCTCCACAAGGGACCGACCGGTCCCGGCCCGACGACGTAATGCTTAGGCTAGCGTGGCCGCCTAGTCTGTGATTTCAAGTTTACCTTATTCACGACAGTGCTCTAGGTTGCTAGATAAACCATTGGTGAGCAATTGGTGTGCAACCAACGACAGTTGATTATTGCCATCAATTGTGAACAAATTGAACCTTTTCGATAATGCTTGTCAACATCTCTGAATTCAAACGACAATTTAGGCATTTAGGTTGTTAGACAAAGATATTGATGCATCACGACAGTGGGGCAATATTATCTTCATGTTTGAGTTCTAGACCGAATTGCAATAGTTCCTGAATAGTAGCTCAGTCCTTAGTCCGAAATCACCGGCGAATGACCTTGATCTAGTGCTTGTTTTATTGAATTTTACATCGTTTAATTATTTGCTGTTGCTTGTTACGAAAATCACCAACCATATTTTATCTTAGCTTTGAATTAAAATCTCATAATTTCATAGTGTAGCCTTGGTCTCTGTGGATTCGATATCTTTTATATTACTGCGATTGTCTGTGCACTTGCAGCTTTATTTGGGTTAAAACTTCTTACATCAAATGTGTACCTCATCATAGCCTAGGTCTGTGGCTATGATGGCTTTGACGATATCCCTCACGAATCGAAACGCGGTTCTAAGATTCTCACTCTCAACTAGCTGCTCTAGAGGAATGGAAGAGATTGGTGGGTTGAAGATGTAAGCCTCCAGGGGGAATCCAAACATGGCCATGGTTTTCCCCGCTAGTAATACAAGGCCGCCTCCTAGAGAATGCCCGGCGAGCCAGACATCTTCACAGCCGTGTCTGGCGACAGTATTTTGGATTTTTTTAATGGCATGCTAAATCTGCCCCCCGCGATGTAGGTTGTCAAAAATGCAACGCATGTCGAGTTCCACATCGCAAAGCCAAGTTTCTCGCTTTAGGATCGTGCCACGGAATGCAATGACGTAACGGGGAGGTCCTTTCAAATGAGATATATTATGGGAGTTGTAGCGTTGGTAGTACTTGTACCTGAAAACTGCGCCGTATATGGATCCGTCTGATTGGTCATATAGGATTTTGAGTAAAGTGAAGTTGAAAAATTCCCACCAATGATTGGCTTGTGACTCACGACCAACCCGGTTTTGTTGCTCATCTCGTTCCAATGTGTACACTGCTTGTACCAAACATGCTGCCACCGCGGTTCTATGATACGGCAAATCCCTATTAAAAACAAACCAAATTATGTTATGAGTCGATTAGTCAAAATGGTCATATAAATAAGAAGAAAAGTAACAAATTGTTAAATGACCATGAAACCATATAATATAAGTCGTTTACTTTGTTTGGATAAAAATATGTTTATTATAAACTTAAGGTCGCGTATTAACGCGGGTAAATACACGTGTTTTAATTAATAAAGTATTAATTTGGGCAATTCTCAAAAATACTACCAAAAAAGTTTTTGTTCCACAAATACCACCAAAAATACCATTTTTTCAAAATTTCCAAAAATACCACAAATTTCAAATTAACTCTAAATATTCAAAACTAAACTCTAAACCCCAAATCTAAACAATATCCCCAAAAACTATACCCTAATTATGTATTAGTTAACCCAAACCCAAAAAATTTAATTCGAAACTATTTAAAATCAATTTTTGATTGTGGTATTTTTGGAACTTATGAAAATTAATGGTATTTTTGGACTAAAGATTTTTTGATGGTATTTTTGGAACAAAAACTTTTTTTGATAGTATTTTAGGGAATTTCTCTATTAAATTTTTATATATAAAATATCATGTCATAATAAATATAAGAGAAATTCCCTAGGATGCCACCAAACAAAGTTTTTGTTTCTTAGATACCATTAATTTTTAAAAGTTCTTTAGATTACCACTTTTATCAAAATTTCCAAAAAAACCACAAACACAAAAATTGATTTTTAAAGGGTGTAGAATATAAATTTTTGGGTTTGGGTTAACTATTGTACAATTAGGGTATAGTTTTAGGGGTAGGGAAATTGATTTTTAAAGGGTGAGAATATAAATTTTTGGATTTGGGTTAACTATTGTACAATTATGATATAGTTTTAGGGAGTAGGGTGTAGGTTTAGGGTTTAGGATTTAGTTTTGATCATTTAAAACTAATTTTAAATTTGTGATGTTTTTGGAAAAAGTGGTATCTAAAGAAAAAAACTTTTAAAAGTGGTATATATGAGAATTGCCCTAAATATAATGTGGATCCAATATATATAGTTATTTACTTCTCCATTTTGCTAATATTTTAGCAAAGAACTCGATAGTCAATCTCAATCACTGAATCACGTATGTAATAAGTGGAGTACAATACTAGCACTAAACAAGATCTCCGACATGGTCGTTCACAATCTTTCATACACATCATGTTACTTAATTTAATGTATATTTAGTTACATACAAACTGAACATGTCAAACAACAACAACAAAATTAAAAACATATCCCAATCAATAAATTATTTAGTTGACATAAAAACGATTGAAGCGACTCGTAATGCTTAGGCTAGCGTGGCCGCCTAGTCTATGATTTCAAGTTTAACTTATTCACGACAGTGCTCTAGGTTGCTAGATAAACCATTGGTGAGCAATTGGTGTGCAACCAACGACAGTTGATTGTTGCCATCAATTGTGAACAAATTGAACCTTTTCGATAATGCTTGTCAACATCTCTGAATTCAAACGACAATTTAGGCATTTATGTTGTTAGACAAAGATATTGATGCATCACGACAGTGTGGCAATATTATCTTCATGTTTGAGTTCTAGACCGAATTGCAATAGTTCATGAATAGTAGCTCAGTCCTTAGTCCGAAATCACCGGCGAATGACCTTGATCTAGTGCTTGTTTTATTGAATTTTTTAATTATTTGCTGTTGCTTGTTACGAAAATCACCAACCATTTGGGAAATGGTCTGGTTGAGAAATATGTTGAGGATGTTTTGGTAAAGCTTTGCTATTCGTAATCTGAATTATGTGGTCTGCAGATTGAAGATTTTAAACTCGGTTCACCGAGGATAAAAGAGTTTCCGCGTTTTCAAACCTTTCTCCTTTACTTACTTTTGGATTTGTTTGAGGACAAACAAAGATCTAAGTCAGGGGGAATTGATATAATGCGTTTTTGGCGCATTCTAACCTTTGTTTTGTAGGTTTTTATCGAGTCTTTCTTTCTCTTTTGAGTCATTCTAGGTATAAAAGAGGCTTTGGAGCATGGATTGGAGTTACGGGAGTTCATTGGAGCAAACGGGATGAATTTGGAGAGAAAAGGCGTTTTCTCATAACCGAGCACCTGCTCGGTCTGCTCGGAGCACCTGCTCGCCTGAGGACTCGCAGATTCGGAGTCCTTGGAATCAAGACCGACCGGTCCAACCCATGGACCGGCCGGTCCGGCCTTGAAGAAGCGAGATCGGACTTGCTGGGATCTGGACCGACCGATCCGGCACTAGGGACCGACCGGTCCCCACGTGAAGACCCGAGACCAAGTCCCCTGGAATCAAGACCGGTCGATCCAACCAAGGGACCGACCGGTCCCGTTCTGAACACTCGAAGGCCAAAGCTCCTGGAATCGGGACCGGCCGATCTCCACAAGGGACCGACCGGTCCCGGCCCGACGACGTAATACTTAGGCTAGCGTGGCCGCCTAGTCTGTGATTTCAAGTTTACCTTATTCACGACAGTGCTCTAGGTTGCTAGATAAACCATTGGTGAGCAATTGGTATGCAACCAACGACAGTTGATTATTGCCATCAATTGTGAACAAATTGAACCTTTTCGATAATGCTTGTCAACATCTCTGAATTCAAACGACAATTTAGGCATTTAGGTTGTTAGACAAAGATATTGATGCATCACGACAGTGGGGCAATATTATCTTCATGTTTGAGTTCTAGACCGAATTGCAATAGTTCCTGAATAGTAGCTCAGTCCTTAGTCCGAAATCACCGGCGAATGACCTTGATCTAGTGCTTGTTTTATTGAATTTTAAATCGTTTAATTATTTGTTGTTGCTTGTTACGAAAATCACCAACCATATTTTATCTTAGCTTTGAATTAAAATCTCATAATTTCATAGTGTAGCCTTGGTCTCTGTGGATTCGATATCTGTCACATTTTGGTCGCGTCGAGCGACAGGGATAGTGCGTCGCTCGACACAGATTTTTTCTTCACGTCGAGCGACACAGAGTGTCCGTCGCTCGACACAGTTTGCAGATTTTCACTCCGAACTTGTGACTTTGACAGCTTGTTCCATTATGCTCCAAATTGCTCCAGTAAACACCAATTGAGTCCAAAGCATCCTTATACCTAATATTAAACACCAAACACTAGAAAACACCAAAAGACTCTATAAAACAGACATATATCATGGTATAAAAATGGGTAAAAACCATGATATATAAACTCCCCCAGACTTAGCTTTTGCTTGTCCCTAAGCAAAACAGTGTACTCACTCCTTTAGGAACAACATACCTTTGCAAAGTCATCTGGTGATACTTCGATGTTTCCCTAGAAGCGTAGCAGTCCTCCAGATTGAACCCAAACCCCTTAGAAAATCTCAGACTTTCAGTCGCAGACCCCTTTAGTTCAATTAGGTGCAGTCTCATCGAGGGAATATCGATCGCTGGACCTTCTAGATTCTTTCACCTCCTTGAACACTTTCCTGCGTTTCACCTTCTCTCTTCCCTCTGAAACTGTATCCAATTAAGGATATCATAGAGATGCAATGCCTTTTTTGTTGAACTTTTTTCTTGTAATGGCGGGTACCTCAGCAGAGGGTCCTTTACCACCGAATGCCTAATTGAATTCGGGCTTGCACTTTTCTGCAGATTTTTTTTTATTTCCTTAGCATCTCTATGATCACTAGATCAGCTCTCACTACTGGTGTTCTTGTGGAGACAGGGTCATGAGGCTTTTTCTTTTTGATCTAGGACAGTTATACTCGTCATTCGGGAAGAAGTTTCAAGAACGGTCCGTCCTCGCTTTCAAGTGTTTGGAAGCTGAATCAAGTCTTGCGATTACCAACGCCCTTGACAAGAGATTTAAAGTTCATTAGGGTCGGGGTTTTTGACATCCTTTCTGGCGTTCTCCAGAAATCTGAACTCGCTCCGTTAAACCGATCCACTTCCAGTTACCCACCTCAGTAAAACCAGCCAACTTGCATTGGAAATGGTCCTTGAGTGCTGTTCAAAGCAAGTCTAAAGGAGGTTTTGACTCTAAAAGTTTTTAAAAAATTAAACGAAAAACTCAAAATAAAACACAAGTGTTAGCAACTACCTCCCCCAGACTTAAACAACACTGTCCCCAGTGTTATTAAGCCTAAGATCGGTGAAACAAGATAAACAGGAAACGAAACGAATGAAAATTAAGTGAGAATTCGTACCAGGGGGTCGTGTCGATCGACACGACCTTTGTGTTGATCAACACGCATGAATCTGTCGCGTCGAGCGACTTTAAGCTCAAGTTGATCAACTGGTGAATTTTCTTCGTGTCGAGCGACACAAGTATGCCCGTCGCTCGACACATAGTGCTGAAGAGCATTCTCACTTTCGTTTCAGCGTTCTAATTCCTGAAAATCAAAACAAACACAAAACCAAAACGTAAAATTGAAAAAGAAACAGAAAAATCTAAGTAAAAATTAGTAAAACTCACAAATGGGTTGCCTCCCATTAAGCGCTTGTTTCAAGTCATTAGCTTGACTGTTTTAGGACTAGGCGTTTGGATCTTTGGGAAGTATTGTACCTCCCTTATCCGTTAAGATGGTTGCTGCTCTGTTCTTGGTTCGACCTTTCTTTGTAGCTCCTCCAGACTTATCAAAAACTATTCCTGGGAAAAGTTTCATTGTGTTCTCCATCATTTGATGGATCACTTCTTCTCCTTTTTCTTCTAAGTCTGAAGGGATGATGATCTTAATCTTCGCGAAAGGTTTGGAAGTCCGTTTAAGCTTTCCTTTGGGTGGATACCTTCTCTTTCCTGCAGAACAATCAATAGAAAAACCAAGCTTTCGAGAAACTCGTTGCTTGCATGAGTGCGAAACAATTTTTTCACAATTTAAATTCTTATTGATGAGAGCAGGAGAATTAGAAATAAGTACAGGAAGTTCACACCTGGGCTGTGATGACTTTCGAGCTATGGGGAATGGAAGCTTGGGAGTATGAACTCGTTCTTCGACTGATTCGGACGATTCGTGAAGTTCTGGACTAATCTGCAGATCGTGTCGAGCGATACAACCTGTCTCTCGCTCGACACTTGTGATTTGCTCCTGTCGCTCGACATCAATAGTCACGTCGATCGACAAGCTTGATTTTGACGTGTCGAGCGATATGACTCCTCCGTCGCTCGACACAGGTTCTGCAGTCCCGAAAATTTCTTTAAACTCGTCGAAATAGCCCTCGTCTTCCACTGAAATGGTATCACAAACACGCATGGAGTTAAGATCGGTCTTCGCATTAAGAACCTCTTCATACCACTTGATAGAATCAGCAGCTTCAGCAACCTGAACATCCAACTTCTCCACATAAGTTCCCAAAGCTTCGAGCCTCCCATTTAGATCAGAGTACATTGATTCCAGCTTTCTGTTGAAGTCCTCAGTCATCTTCTGCTGTCCTTCAAGGAGCTTCGCAAGCATAGTTTCCATCCTGCTTTCTGATGATTGAGGTGGAGGCGTTTGATACATTGAAGCACCATAGTCCCTCTGGTGGTCATTCCTCTGAAACGCTAGAGGTCGAATCCCTGATTGATTCGCGTAGAACCGCGCAAAACTGTTGAAATCGGCCAAAGTTCTTGGTTCTTGGACAGCGTGTCGATCCACGCTGGAGTGCTGTCGATCGACACCTTGAGTTCCTTCGTGTCGAGCGATTTCTCTACCATATCGCTCGACATGTCTATTTCCTTCGTGTCGAGCGATTCCTCCTCTGTGTCGCTCGACACTACTCTGTTCTTCGTGAACTTGCCTGGTTTCTTCGTCTCGTCTCTGCTCCAGCTCATCGATCGGCTCAGCGACCACGTTTCCCTCAGTATCCAGCCTCTGTCCAAGCTGGTTATACGGATTTCCTTCTCGATCGAACCATCTTCCATCTCTTTGAACGAGGATTAAGTGTGCATTCATCTTTGTTCACGCCTGAAACTCAAAACAAAACAAGAAAGAAAAACGAAAAACAAAAACAAAAACAAAGACCTAGACAAAATCCTAGTAATAAGAATCTAATGGTATGATTCCCCGGCAACGGCGCCAAAATTTGATATGGTCAAATTTACCCTAGACCTACTCTCTCAAATTAAGAGATCGATTGTAGTACTTGAGGTTATCGAATCCACAGGGAATCAGAGACACAATAGATAATTAAATTCAGACTAAGCTAGGCAAATATAATATAAGAAAAAGCAAATAAAACAAAGCAAGATAGTGGTAAGCTTTAAAACAATGAAGATAAAAGCTAGGTTCAGGGAAATCTCAGGAGAATCAGAATTGCAGGGATAAACAGATAATTAGGAATATGAAAGCTCTGTTCCTAAACATGAACACGAATGTAAAACAAACCAGCTGTCGCTGCGAATATTATCTATGCTTAAACCCTAGACAACCAACTGTCGTTGCGAAATCAGATTGATCTAAACAAGCATTTAAAGTTCAAGTTCAATTGTTCACAAAACCCTAAACCAAATGTCTTTGCGAATAGGAATTCTGCTCATCAAAGACTAGTTCAAGCAATCAATAACACTGTCGTGTCTATCAATTAACCTAATATCAGATTCTAGTTCATGACGCTAAAATCAGCAATAATCACAAGTCAAGATGAAGAACTTCTAATGATTTTATCCTATTAATTAAACAACCCTAGCAATTCATCAAAACCCTTGAAAACCTTAAACCTAACAGAGAAATTACTCAGACATATTCAATGAAGCACAAAACATCTTTATTAGAGATATCTCTTAAGAGTAAGTTTTAAACACAATAAAATAAAGCTTAAGCCTAAACAATGGCTGTAAAAACGTATATATAGAGTACAAGGACGGTCATGGGCCCAATTGCAAACATCTGGGCTTTTTTGGCGCGAAAACGGAAATTTTCCAAAAAATAAGAATCTGTCACATTTTGGTCGCGTCGAGCGACAGGGATAGTGCGTCGCTCGACACAGATTTTTTCTTCACGTCGAGCGACACAGAGTGTCCGTCGCTCGACACAGTCTGCAGATTTTCACTCCGAACTTGTGACTTTGACAGCTTGTTCCATTATGCTCCAAATTGCTCCAGTAAACACCAATTGAGTCCAAAGCATCCTTGTATCTAATATTAAACACCAAACACTAGAAAACACCAAAAGACTCTATAAAACAGACATATATCATGGTATAAAAATGGGTAAAAACCATGATATATCAATGTCAAATCTTAATCAAAGCGAGACCATTCGTGCACTATTTATTTGTTTAGTAACATTTTTTTTTTGGTTAATAATTTGTTTTTAAAAAATTTAACGTTGTATAATTTGTTTTACACCAATTCACAATTAGGCTTCCTATTATATCACAAATCGATGTTTTTTCATTATCACAAAGCTTGCAACTTGAGATTAGACGGTAGATAATATAATGACACGATGTAAATCATTTCTGTTAGAAGAAAATCAATTGTTACTATAATATGAATTTTTTAAAATAAAATGAAATAGTACCAATCGATAGAGTTGAGATGTAAGGGAACAGAAACGCTGGAAATCCCTCTTTTGGTGGCCATTGCTCTTCCTCTCTTTTCTTGTTCTTCTTCTTTATATACACTGTCAATTAGTAATCAAATTAATCATAAGTTAAAAATTGAAGTATAAAAAAATTAAATGTTATAAAAATGAGAAACAACATACCCTTTCCGTGGTTTGCAAGTCAATCAGAATCGAATCTGATCAAAATAAACTAAAGAGTTAATTCTTGCCATGAATGATGATTGAAAAATATAACAAAGAAAACCTAAAGAGTTCTTTCGTTTTTGGACAAGAAAGCAAAGAGTTATTCCACAGATGAGACAAAGCATCTCACTATTTATAAATGTAGAAAACAAGAAGACTTATTCGGATCCGAAGGCATTTTCACTAGCCTGACCGTATCAACGGTTTCTTATTTACAAATAGACATATTGGCAATTAAACATAGTGATAACTAGTTGACAAAAAGAGAGGTAATAATAATTAATTAGTAGTGTGACTTAGTCGTACGTATTTGGATCATTTTATGGATGGAGCGATTTCTCAAATTATTATGATAAAGTCTGCACTAAGCTTGGTATTCGGCTATTCAGTTCGGTCCCACATTTTTGGGGTAAAAGGATTTAGGCTCTATATAGGTACCAAAACATTTTCGATTCCAATGATGATCTATTCGCAAAACCTTGACGTTTTCCTCGCCAATAAAGTACATCAGGTGTTTCATGTCCCGATTTCATTCGATCACCTATCATAGTGTGATAATGAAATTGGGTTCTTGTGTATCTCTTTTGGCCTTTGCTAGTCTTTTAAAGTCCGTAAACCTCCTCCATACTGAATATGAATAGATCCTTATCACATTTCTTTCCTATCAAAAAGAGAATTTTCCACCTTCCTTTTTTTTTTACTTCTCTATCATGTCACCTTTTTATGGAAGATAGTTCTTTGTCGATAGCAATAGATTTATCATTGATGATAGAATGGAATACTAATTCCTAGTACTTGTTAGAATGGAAAAGGTAATTAGAACATATCATATGGTCCGTAATACTACTATTAAAATAACATTATCCTCTTTTTTATTATTTACATCCTTTTAAAACACTCTGGCAAAAATAATTGAAATTGGGATTAACATGGGCAAGAGTTGAAAATGATTGCACGTCATTCCCCTTGATCGGTGATTGGAACCTTTCTTCTTCGTTGATTCTTCTTTAGATCGACTGATTTGCTTCTAACTTCTCCGATCATCGGAAAAAACAGAAAAAAGCAGTATCGATAATGCAGAAGCTGAATGACTTCTTCTCCGGTGGCGGTGACGGAGATGGCGACGAAACAACCGATAACTTCCTTGAAGATGGATCCGAGGGTCTCTGTTCTCTCTCCACTACCCAGGTTTCGTCCCTGTCTTCTTCTCGCGATTTCTAGGGTTTTTTGTTCTCTCTGTTTGCTTAATCTTCGATTTGCAGAGAATGTACGGATTCGCCGCGTCTTTGGCCACTGGTTTACTGCTTATGCTTCTGGTAAAGATCAATGCTTGATTGATTTCTCTTCCAGTCTCATGGTTCTGCTTTGGTCTTTAAGAGATTGATCGAATTGGAAATTGAATTGAAATTGGAATGGTTAGAGGTGATTCATGTTCTTGTTTCTTCTTTTTTCTGCAGTCAATGATTGTATTCTCTAGACCCATCAAATTTGCACTTCTCTTCACATTTGGAAACGTGCTCGCTATTGGAAGATATGTTTTTGCTTTTGGGGCAAAGAACTTGCTGTTATGAGACTAACATTTAGCCATTTTCATGGGATTTTCAATTCCTAACTTGCATAAATTTGAATGGTTCTCTTTCGGATATCGTGTGCTTAGGATGTTCAATTTCTGATGTTTTCTGCGTCTGGCTAACCGAAGCATTATTTCATAGCATTTCTTGTTGATTCCTGTTTGTGGAAATTGCATTATGGATAATGCAATTCCTGTCTAAGCTAAACTGTATGGATAATCAAAAAGTTTATAAAGCAGTTTTTCGAATCTGATGATAGTATCTTACACATCTAAAGCTTTCGCAATTTCTTCGTCCATATTGCTTTTCGTTTTAAACGACAAGAGATGAATGTTTTATTTGGCAGAACAGCTTTCCTCATGGGACCTGAGCGACAAATAAGTATGATGATGGACCCTGTTCGTATCTACGCTACATCCATTTATGGCGGATGCGTTGTTCTTGCTCTCATTTGTGCTCTCTTGGTAAGTTCTTGCTCTCTCAAACAACAATCAATGATTTATATAGCTCCAAAATTAGATGTTTAGAGTTACTGCAGGCTCTAGACTTGAGTAATGTCCAGTATCTGCAAATTAGTTTGTTCCCTATACTTGAAATTGCAGTCTTTTAAATAATCTTTCTCATCTTCTTGTAGCTCCACAGCAAAATTTTGACGGTCCTTGCGATCCTATGCGAGATTTGTGCACTTATTTGGTAAGTTCAATGCTTCAATTCAACCCAAATCAGGACTTTTTGTTTCTGAAAGGTTCCAAACTTTTCAAGTCATTTTGGATTGAACATCTTTGTATACACATTATAGGTACAGCCTCAGTTATATCCCATTTGCCCGAAGAATGGTCTCTGAAATAATGATCCGACTCTGTGACACTGAGTTATAGTCATACACATACCGCGAAAATACTGGTCTCAAGAACTCGACATCTGATTCTTATTAAACGGTTCTTGTTTTTGTGTGTGTGTGTGTGTGTGTGTGTTTTGTTTGTTTGACCTGATCCGGTGATTTGCTTGCACATGAATCAGAAGTAATGAAGATTGAGCTTCTTTTGTTGGGGAGTCTTGAAGCTCTTTTACTGTTTCAGACTTAACCATCATTTGGCATTTTGTTTGATCAAACAACACATTACTTTTGTTCAAATAACTTATTGGAGTGGCCAATTCAGTCTTATTTGAGCCATGAAGGTTTTCATTGAATATCCTATATATTATTTGAGAAGAATTTTGCTTAGGTGTCATCACCACAATTTTTTGAGTTTTTTATTTTTATTTATTTTAATATTTATATACTAATTGTCAAACACATTTATTTCCTAATTAACTATTGTTGATTACTTTTAGTCTCAATGCCAAACACATTGAAATAATCATAAACTTGCCAAAATCGAAATATTTCAAAATCATGTACTTGCCAAAATTATATATATATATATATATGTATTTCGAAAATTCAAGATTAAAATCATAAACTAATTATGAACAAAAAATAATATATATTCCAAAAGTCTTGATTAGGAAAAATAAAAGATATTTTTTTTATCTTTTGAAATAGAGGATTAAATACTAATATACCATTATATTAAAGAAGAAGAATTCCAAACCATTATATTAGGTGTCAAGCTTGCAATTTATCTCATTTAAAAAAAAAAATTAAAATTATATTATTAAGTTCTATTATACTCTTATCCAAACATTCTTCATAAGACAATTTCTATAACCAAACACAATAATTTGTAGTTTGTTTGCATAATTAAATGTGAACAAGTTAATTTTAAAGTATATAAAATCTTCACTTTTGGAATCATAAATCACGATTTTAATTTTCATTTAATTGAAAATAAACTAATGAAGGAATGCATTGTTTTTACTTTGGAATCGTCAATAAAAAAACGTATATTCTCATGATTACAAATATCTCAATGTTTACAAACCTATGATGTTTATTATATAAAAAAATACATTGTGTTGAGTCATAAACTGTATTTTTGTATATTATGAGATGAAATTAATACATATTATTATATATATTGACTAAGAAATTAAAATCATTATGTTTGAAGATTATGAGATTGTATACATTGACAAAAAAATAAAAACCACTATTATCAATTATTTCACGGGTGGAATACATTTCTATTCAAAATAATGATAAAATTTCAAAATATAAAGCAGATTTCAGATTCCATATAACAATTTTCCAAAAGTGGTATTTGATTTTTTTTTAATTCAAACTATATAGATTTACTCGCTAATCATATTATCCCGCGTATAACGCGGGTAACTTTCTAGTCTTACTTTAAATGAGAACTATAAAATACATTTGAACATAAACTTATATAGTTATATTAAAAGAAATATGACTATCAACTTTGTTCAAAATAATTGTGTTCGGGTATGTATGCAACCAATCATGAATTATTTTGTTATTTGCCCGACATTTTTATATTGCCTACATGAATATTTTTTTCCCAATGCAAGTTGTTACCTAGTGTAGTGTTCTGAATTAAAAAAACTGTGAAGACAATAATGCAGAGAAAGACCTTTTCTTTATGACAACGAGAAAGAGCATCATCATTCATGCTTTCATACACAATTCTCCACATTATTACTTCTTTCTTTACATTATAAACGAAATTAAAACATAGTTAACTTAAACTTTTTTTTTTGGCTAAAAAGTTAGAAAACTTAAACTTTTCACTTTCCGACAAGACAGAAGTCCAATCAAATCTTCAAACTCGGAAATGTCAGATGCAACCACCCAACTGAAACAAAATTTCAAAGTAGAAATTTTCACTATTTCAGAATTAAGATACTAAAAACTTGTTTTTGAGTATGTTCACACTTAGATAAATCTCACCATTATAGATTCGATTTCCTTGTCGGAGACAGGTGTGCGTTTTGGCTGAAGAGATGCTTTTCCTCCATCAGCTGTGTTCTTCGGAGCCGCCGGTACATCCGAACTCGCCGTCACATTTTTATTTCCGCCGGTAACAGTTCCCGGCGCCGGTCCAGAACCTGAAAATTTTAAAGCAAGTAGTGAAAAAGTGAACCTTTAAAGAAGTTTTTTAAAGATCTGAAGAAGGAAAGAACAAGGTTTAATAACCTGATGAAGAATGTCTCTGAGGAAATTTGATACGAGGAATTCTCTTCATCATCTTCTGCTTCCTCTGATTCTTGAATCGATAATGATTGCTTTGTTTTTTTAGTTCTCTGGTTTTTGTCTGTCCATAGAGCCGAAACAAAGCTCTTATCTTTATCCTAAACTATAATGGGCTAATGGGCCTAACAAATGTTCATTGGATGGGCTTTGAGTAAAATAATTTAACTTGGTTATTTGAAACTGATACTATGAAGTCAAATATGAAAAAGCAATTCCTTAACTTGATCAAAATTATTAAAAAATAATAAAATTTGTATAGAAACTGGTCTTACAAAATGAAATCAAAACTTTTTTTTAAAAACATTTTACATAATAGAAAAAAAAAGTATTAACTCAATGGATATGTAAATTTTATGGTTAAATTTATGACTATTTGACTTATATGATTTATTTTTATGTATTTTATTATATAAAAGTGAAGCCGATCGACGAGAGCTCGACACGTAAGCGAAATTGTAACTCACAAGTTCATGACATGTGTCTAAGATTGATCGGATGATGACATGTGTTAAAACTTAAATTTAATTAAAACAATTAAAAATTAAAAATGGATTACTTCTAATAGTCCGAAATAGTAGAGAAAAGGAAAATTTCTAATACTTAAACAACTAATAGAAAAGAGGAAAAATTCTAAAATGTGAAACTAATTAAGAAAAAAGAAAAAAATGTAATATTCCAAACAAATTATAAAAAGTTAACATAAAAAATAGAGAGTATATAAACCGTAAAAAAAAATAGAGAAAGTAAAAATTCCAATTAAGACAAATTAAAAAACAAACGATGACATAAAAAATAGTATATATATATATATTAAAATTTTAAGATATGCATAGCCAAGCAAAAGAAAAATGAAATATTATATAGAAAATAAAAAAACATAAAATTTAATAAAGAGTTAAATGAAAACAAAGTAAAATGAAAAATGGAAACTAACAAAATAATTATCATGTAGTTAACCAAATCATAAACCATGAAAATTCTAATAGTGAAAACTATTTAAGAAAAAGAGAATGTAAGTCTAGATGAATTATAAAAAAATGAACATAAAAAATAAAGAGAGTATAAACGGTAATGAATGTAGTAGTCTAAATGAATTATAAAAACATTGACATAGAAAATAGATAGAGTATAAATGGTAATGAAAATAATAACTGTATAGAAAAGAAATAAAGAGAATATAAATTTCAATTAAGAAAAAGAAAAAAAAGGATGATAATACAAAAGAGGCTATAAAATTTTTAAAACAAATTAAAGAAATATATGGAAAATTCAATCTAAAGATTTAAAATATGAATAACCAAGCTAAATAAAAAAAACAAACTCAAATGAAAATCTTCGACCTATGATGGTATTAGAAAGATTTAATTATGTTTCAAAGTTTGCGACTATGAATCTCTATGAGAATTAAAAAAAAACCGATGAAATTTATCAATCATGGATTTACGGGTCTTTCATGAGATTATTATTTATAGATCTTTATTTAATGGATTTTTTTATATAACTCTAAATTATTTGAATTGTCTTATAATTTTATTACATATCTAATTTTATTTCATATTTAGTATATTCATAATGAGTTAGAATATAACTCATTTCTTTGTTATTAAGAATATGATTTGAATATTCTGGGTATATATATTTTTGGATCCGAGTGATATGAATTAATGTATGAGAATCAAGATATAAGTTGATTTTAACATTTCAAATCTATATTTAGAATATTTCATTTTTCTTTTGCTCGGCTATGCATATCTTAAAATTTTAATATATATATATATATATATATATATATATATATATATATATACACCTTTTTATGTCATCGTTTGTTTTTTTTTATTTGTCTTAATTGAGAATTAAAAAAATACCGATGAGATTTATCAATCATGGATTTACGGGTCTTTCATGAGATTATTATTTATAGATCTTTATTTAAGGGATTTTCTTTTATTTAAATCCAAATTATTTGAATTGTTTGTATAATTTATTACATATTTAGTTTATTCTTAATGAGTTAGAATATAAGTCATTTCTTTGTTATTAAGAATATGATTTGAATATTCTGGGTATATATATTTTTGGATCCGAGTGATATGAATTAATGTATGAGAATCAAGATATAAATTGATCTTTAACATTTCAAATCCATATTTAAATAGTATTTCTAAATATTTTCGTAATTCAACGGGTTGCTAATTAAAATTTAAATATCTCTATCAATAATTTTTATTATGTTTACCCGTGTATTAAAGCGGGTCCTATTCTAGTTACTACATAAAAGTTGAAACTGGAAACCCACCGGTTCGGTTTTTTTTTTTGTATATCGGTTTTGAGCGAGTTTTTTCATGTTTTTTTTGTCTAATGACATGTCGAGTTTTAGATGAAACCCGGACCGGCAATATTACCGGGCCACAGTTTGACCAGTCCGACTGGGCTAGTGGATTCGAACTTCAAAACATTGATAATAGGTTATGAAAATAGATAAATTTTTTTATTTCGTAGTATATTCGTTGCTTTAGTCTTTATTAAAAATGTAGGCGGTGTTTTCAATATGGAATTTGGAGTGATTTGTATTAAGGTGACAAATCCTCTGTTATTCAAACATGAATTTTAAAACTTGTTTCAAATCCAGTGTTATTGAACTTGTGAATTAAAAATCCACTTCACAATCTAGTGTTATTGGAAATGTTTTAAATAGTGGATTTTAGGAGATTTGTTGTGATTTTAATGTGTTTTGGTAGGATTCTTTAGTAGACAAAGCAAATCCCATTGTTTTAGGTGGATTTCTATGAGATTTTAGTTAAAATCACAACAACTTCTCTAAATCACCTAAAATCATTTAAAAACTCAACTACAATCAAATCATTCTAAATTACATGTTGAATACACCCCCGTAGACGGTGGAGTGGAGATGAAAGTATTTGATGAGTGATGCAACATGGCTTAGGAGTCTAGCCTGAAAAATATACCTTTTTAAAAAATATATACTTTAAAATAAAAAATATCTCTCTTAGTCGAATCTTTATATTCACACTAGTTTTTTTTCTTCTTGATATCATTCATTTTTACGGCACGTACTAAACTTGTTATCCTTATACTTATATTAGTCTGTCTCTTATTTGTTTGTTTTGTAGATGATTTATTTATGGATTTCTAAAATTCAAATATTTGGATTCACACGGTGAAACTCCAAACCAAGCGAAGATATAAAGAATTTAGAAAAGAAGATAATTAAATGTTCAATTGTCTTGAAGCTCTCACAAGATTTAGTTATGCTTCTCCACAAGCTTTCATTGGTTTAGATACTTTTGTATTGCTACTAATTTGTTGTTTACGATGTATGTTCATGCTATTCAATACGGTTTTACCACATCTATATATGAGAATCATTTTCTTATGAGTTTTGATTTTTATTGATTCGTTTGCAAATAATTAGATTGACCTTATCATTACAATAAACTTCCATAACCAAGATTTATGACAATTTTTGTCACTTTTTGAGATGTTTTGAGACTAAATTTCCATAGAAATTGGTGATGGATTTGAAACATTGAAAAAGTTACAAATTACAACAACTTTTGAGACAATACTTTTAGTAAATAATTATGACAATTTTGTCACAAGTATTTCTAGTCGCCGTTTGTGAGATAATAGTTACTAAATAATTTCATCACAAAAGTTGTAACGATTTGGTTACATCTAAGCATTTGCAACGAAATTATTGTAACTTTTTATAAATTATCACAACTTCGTCACAATATTTTTATTGTTACGAAATATGTTTTATTGTGATGAAATAATTTGTCACAATAAAATTATTTTCTTGTAGTGATTGGTTAATTCCTTCAAGAGGATAAATTCATCATGCCTGTGTAGATAGATGCTAGTTAGATAGATACTAGTGTACGTAGTTGTTTCTCAATAATTGATATAGATAGATACTAGTGTACGTTGTTGTTTCTCAATCTTTATAATATTTTAAGTTTGTCAACAACCAACTTTCTCTGAAAAGATAACATGTGTCACTTTTTTCTCTAAAAAAAATAATTAAAAAAAATATTCAAAATGTTTCTTCTGGGTTTCGAACCTCAGCTAACCTCGTTAATTTAAGTGGAGAAGAACCACTAGACTACTAAAGATACTTGTATATATCACGGAAAGAAAGATATACAACTCACTACTAAAATTCTTTTAAAAGTCATTCAGAAAAGTAGAAAACATTTTGAAATGTCAATCTTTATAATGTTTTAAAGTTAACAAGCTCTGACAACACGACATGTGTCTTCACATATTTATATAATTATTAATTATTATTTTTAGTCAAATATGATTAATTGATATAACGTGAATTTGGATGTTCCTAACCACGAACTTAACGCGTTTTCGGAGTCCACTCATGGGACCGACCGGTCCACACATGGCTACGTGAAGAATTTTGCTCTCGGGAAACCGGACCGACCTGTCCACCCCTGGACCGACCGGTCCAGCTCCCAGATTTTTAGGGAATTTTCCTTTTTCGTTTTATTTTCTATATAAACCCATAGGGTTTCGTTTTTATTAGACACCGCCTCTTTTATCACGATTTTCAGACGTTTTGTAAGCAAGGGAGAATATCTCATCACCTTTTGGAGAAGATTTCTGAACCGTAATTGATTTCTTATTCTATTGATTATGTTATTCTCAATCATGGTTTTTGCTTGTTCTTCAATCATGTCTGAGTAGTTTTCTAGTTAGGTTTTAGGGTTTTTCGATGGATCTCACAGATTAAATCAGACACAGATAGATTACTTATCAATTACCATCTTCATCACTGTTAGGCATAATGCTAGGATTGAACTGGCCATTTAATCTCTAGATCTTAGATTGATACACATTCCGAAAGCTTGTGTATCTTTGGAACTACTGTTGATGAGTAATGCGTTATAACAAACGGAAGTTTAGTTATAGAGTATTATGACCTGATCAAACTTGAACATTAATGCTTGTCTAGGATAGCCGTGACCAAACGGAAGTTTAGGCACTCGGATCTCTAGGGAAAGTAATTGTTATCACGGAAGTGGATTAATTTATATCAGTGTTTTGAGTTTAAGATGCATGCATATTAGAATCTGAATAGTTGTCTGGTTTATGAATGTGATTTCCTGAGAATTCCCTATTGCCTAACGCTTTTATTTATCTGAATTTAAATCGTTTTTACTTGCAATCTTGTCTTTCAATTTGATAACATCACCCAATCTTTATTTCCTGCTTAGCTTAGTTCAATAGTCTACAATTTATGTGTAAACCTTGGTCTCTGTGGATTCGATCCCTAGATATACTACTGCGTTGCATGTGCACTTGCAGTTTTTATTTCTGGTAAAACCTGATCCGTATCAAGTTTTTGGCGCCGTTGCCGGGGACCAATTGTGTTTACCATCAGATTTGATTTGCGAATTTCGTCTAAGTACTTACTAATTTATTTTTCTTTTTGTTTTTGTCTTTGGTTGTGCTTTCAGGTGTATGCAGGGGAGAAGTAATCGCACTGGACCTCTGATATCACTCACTAACGAGGAATTGGCCAAGCTAGAAAGGTCTAACAGAGCTCAAAGGAACCTCTCGCTAGTTATGGACGAAGGGAATCAGGCTGAAAACGCGGGTCTTCAAGCTGCCTTGTTTGACCAGATAGAGCATATTCGGGTTGCAACTACTGCCAACGCGCAACTGGCGCAACAGCAGATGCAGCAGTAGTTTGCTATGATGATGGCACAGCAGATGCCACCAGCAGGACAAAATCCTCCGCCGCAGAGAGGGATTGGAGAAGGGGACAATTTCCACACCTACTACCAGAAAAGATCAGCCATTCGCGCCCTGCGATTCAGAGGAATGACTTTGAGATTAAGGCTCTGCTGATTAATCTGGTAGAGAGACACGTGTTCCATGGGTTGGCTTCTGAGAATCCCATGGATCACATAGAGAACTTTGAAGAAGTCTGCGAGACGACCAAGGCTAATGGGGTGCCATCTGACTACCTCAAGTGCAAGCTGTTTAAGCACTCTCTCGCTGACAAAGCTCTGAGGTGGCTCAAGTCACTTCCTCCAAATTCTCTTAACGGCTGGGAAGAAGCTAGAGACGCCTTCTTGGACCACTTCTACACTAAGACCAAGACAGCTCAGCTCGGAGGCAGAATCAGCAACTTTGCGCAGAAAGGTGGAGAATCATTTGCTGAGGCCTGGGATAGGTTTAAGGAGTACCATAGGGAGTGCCCACACCATGGATTTACCGAGCAGCAGATGCTCAGGACCTTCTACGATGGAGTCACTTGGGAATACAAGACCAATCTCAATGCCTCCAGCAATGGTGATTTCATGACTCAGAGCATAGAAGGTGCTTATAGGTTGATAGATAACATGGCGCAGAACTCCAGCAATCAGTGTGCTGAGTATGATTGGTCAAAGAAGATCTACAGCGTTGACACACCATCGGCAGCAGAGATAGCAGAGCTGACAGCTGCTAAGCTCCAGAACTTCATGCTAGGTAGCCATCAGGGCATCAGTATGGTTGAGAATGCTCCAGACGCGATCTGCTATTCAGAGGATGCTGCATTAGTTTCAGAGAATGCTCAGGAAGTCAACTATGTGAATGGTCAAGGAATTGGGCAGAACAGAGGCTTCAACAACAACTACCGCAACCATCCAAATCTATCTTACAGAAGCACCAATGTTGCTAATCCACAAGATCAGGTCTATCCTCAGCAAGCTGCAGTTCCGACTCAGAAACCGTTTGCTAGTTCATCAGGAAACGCTCCGCCAGCTCAGGGATTTACAGGGTACAATGCTTGTTATCAGAGGCAGTATGGACAGAGTTCAGGCTCCGGGTACCAAAATCAGAATCAGTTCCAGCAGAGCCAACAAACTCCTCCACCTCCAGCCTCTAATCCCAACGATGAGCTCAAAGCTATGATTCAACTTATACTGGCTAATCAGCAGCAGAGTTCCAGCGCCATTTCAGACATCAATGGGCGACTAGAAGCTGTGACCACTCATTTGAAGATGTTAGACACTCAAGTGGTACAGCAAGCAAAACCTGTTAAACGACAACAAGGGACTCTTCTGGCTAAAGGAGAGCAGAATCCGAAAATGGACTGTTATGTCATTTTTGTAAGGGAAAATGATTCTCCAGCAGATGTGGGACCGACCGGTCCCACCATCAGACCGGTCGGTCCAGTGAACAGCCCCCCCGATTCGCATTTATGTCCCCAAGGCACCTTACCCTGTTTGTCCTAGGAAATTTCAGGAGGGCTTGGAAGAAGCAGACTGCAGGGAAATGGTTAGCGATCTCCCAGTCAAGATCCCTCTGGCAACTGAGGAGTGCAGTGCTGTGTTACAGAACGGGATAGTGAAAAAGCTTGGAGATCCTGGTCGCTTTGAACTTTCAGTCCAAATCGACTCTACAGTTTTTCCTCGCTCCCTCTGCGACTCGGGCTCTAGTGTCAACATGATACCGTACAAAACGACTGGGCTTCAAAGATTTCAATCCTCCTAAATTTTCTTTAAAATTTGCTGATTGTTTTGTTAAACCTCCTATAGGTTTTCTTGAGGACGTGCAGCTGCTAATTGGTGATGTCTTTGTCCCTGCAGATTTTATGGTGCTTGACATAACTGAAGAACCAGGAGATCCTCTCATCCTGGGAAGGCCGTTTCTCTGCACAGTTGGTGCAAGGATTGATCTAAAGCATGGACGCATTGATCTCCAACAGGGAGACACTGAGATGACGTTCGAAATGGACAAGATGCTGGAGAAGCATGTAACCGATGACCCGCTTTTCTCGATTAAGGAGCCAGACATCACTGATCAAGTCCAGGAGGACCCAACTCTCCCTAACACCACCATCACAGAAGGAGCTGTGATCCCTCCTCCTGATCCACCTTGAAGGGCACACACGTCGATCTAACGACGTTAAACAAAGCGCTTGGTGGGAGGCAACCCACCGGTAAGTGTACATACTTTATTTTATTTTCTTTCTTTCCATTTTACCTTTTTTTTTGTTTTCTCTTTGGTTTTCCTTAGGAATTTTCGTCACAGTACTGTGGACTCGAATTTAGATTTACGGATCGGTCGGCCTAAACACGGATCGGTCGGTCCGAATCCTCCATGATCCGTGTGTAAGCTTCAGGAAAAAGGACCGGTCGGGCCACCAAGGAGACCGGTCGATCCAGACCATTACAAGACCAGCCTCGGTCTCGGGAATGTGGACCGGTCGGGCCACAATGGCAACCGGTCGGGCTGGAACCAACATGAAATCAGTCCAGTCCCGGGAAAATGGACCGGTCGGGCACATATGGGACCGGTCGATCCTACCTTCCCGCGGATTGGGTCAGTCCCGAGCATCAGTCTAGGACCGCGGATCAGGATCCTGACCGGACCGGTTGACCCCTACCGGACCGGTCGGTCCCCACTGTGACGAAGTTAGCTTTTCTTACTTTTCTTTTTCATTTTCATTTTATTTTCTTTCTTTTTAATAGTCTTTCCTTTGGATTTATTTTCACACCGGGTCGGTGTGAAGTAAGTCTGGGGGGAAGTACTATTAGTACTAATTATGTTTTATTTTCTTATTTTCAGTTTTATCTAAACCTTTGTGATATGCATGCAATTCTAGGACCACATGATGTATGCTAACATTTTTTTTAGATTAACAGTGATTAACCAAAGCAATGGGAAGATTAAAAACACCCTAGGCGGATCAGTGTTACCAGAAGGCTCCCGTATCCTTGAAAGCTAACGCTGACACTCTTTGCTTTGGTCTGTTTTCTTAACTCAGGGAATTCAAAATCGCATAAGAAGCACCAACCACGTTAGGAGTCCTATCCTTTTTCAAACACTATCACCTCTTCAGGACTCCTAATGGCCAGGCTCACTTTTAGCCTGGTACCACACCCTTACCTTAACCTTTCTTTCAAACCTCATGCATTCTATTGAAGACATTGACATGCACTCAAGCGCAAAAACTCCGGAGACGTAGTCCGGCCAGCTGATCATTCTAAAGACCTTTTGGTACCACTTCAAAACTTTCTGCTTAGGATTTTTATTTTTCATTTCTATATCTATTTTTTGTTTTTCATCACTTGTGCTTTAAAAAAGGTTAGAACTAATCCCCAACTAAAAAAAAATAATAAAAAAATTAAAAAATAAAAAAATAAAAAAATAAAAAAAAAGAGAAGTTGAAAGGGATTAGAATAAAGCCTCAGATTTTACATGTATATTTATAAGCACATTTCTATTTATTATTCTTAGCATTAGTTCTTTAGATAAGCAGAAAGTTTTCATCTAAATAAAGAAAAAGGTCTTAAGTTTGAAAAGTTGTGCATCATCTTTGGATTTAGTTCTTTTGGGTTTTTGTGCCATGACTTGCATTCGGCCGCGACTGAGGTTAGTCTAAACACTTTCATACCACCATTAAATAACCCAAATCCTTAACCCTTATGCGACGGACATTTTCCTTGAGGTAAGATTTCAGGACCTTAGTGTAGAGTCGCTGAGACATAGGAACTTGAGTATGGTAACACTGCTATGAATTTGGCAAAGTACATGAAGTACCATCTTGGTTTTTGATCTGTTTATGAGTTTCCAGGGTTGTTAGCATTACATCTGTGGGGTCTTAAAGGATTGCAGTCAGCTCACAAAGGTTAGTTTGGTTTTTATAGCTTCCTTGAATTTATTTCTAGTTTGTCTTCACTTGAGGACAAGCAAAGATTTAAGTCTGGGGGAGTTGATATAACGTGAATTTGGATGTTCCTAACCACGAACTTATCGCGTTTTCGGAGTCTTTTGAGTTGTTTTGAGTTGACTATTGGACCCATACTCGAAGATTTGGAACAGTATGCGTTCGGGAAGAGGATTCGAGCAAATGAGCGAAAATCAGGACTTTATGGAGGTTTTAGAAGACTGGACCAGCCGGTCCACATTTGGACATACAAGACCGACCGGTCCACACTTGCCCGCATGAAGACGACCGTTCCTCAAGACCGACTGACCGATCCACACCCGACGCTTGAAGACCCGAAGCCTCTGGAAACCGAACCGACCGGTCCACTCATGGGACCGGCCAGTCCACACATGGCTACGTGAAGAATTTTGCTCTCGGGAAACCGAACCGACCGGTCCACCCCTGGACCGACCGGTCCAGCTCCCAGATTTTTAGGGAATTTTCCTTTTTCGTTTTATTTTCTATATAAACCCATAGGGTTTCGTTTTTATTAGACACCGCCTCTTTTATCACGATTTTCAGACGTTTTGTAAGCAAGAGAGAAGATCTCATCACCTTTTGGAGAAGATTTTTGAACCGTATTTGATTTCTTATTCTATTGATTATGTTATTCTCAATCATGGTTTTTGCTTGTTCTTCAATCATGTCTGAGTAGTTTTCTAGTTAGGTTTTAGGGTTTTTCGATGGATCTCACAGATTAAATCAGACACAGATAGATTACTTATCAATTACCATCTTCATCACTGTTAGGCATAATGCTAGGATTGAACTGGCCATTTAATCTCTAGATCTTAGGTTGATACACATTCTGAAAGCTTGTGTATCTCTGGAACTACTGTTGATGAGTAATGCGTTATAACAAACGGAAGTTTAGTTATAGAGTATTATGAATTGATCAAACCTGAACATTAATGCTTGTATAGGATAGCCGTGACCAAACGGAAGTTTAGGCACTCGGATCTCTAGGGAAAGTAATTGTTATCACGGAAGTGGATTAATTTATATCAGTGTTTTGAGTTTAAGATGCATGCATATTAGAATCTGAATAGTTGTCTGGTTTATGAATGTGATTTCCTGAGAATTCCCTATTGCCTAACGCTTTTATTTATCTGAATTTAAATCGTTTTTACTTGCAATCTTGTCTTTCAATTTGATAACATCACCCAATCTTTATTTCCTGCTTAGCTTAGTTCAATAGTCTACAATTTATTGTGTAAACCTTGGTCTCTGTGGATTCGATCCCTAGATATACTACTGCGTTGCTTGTGCACTTGCAGTATTTATTTCGGGTAAAACCTGATCCGTATCATTAATTACTAAAATTAATACTACTATTAAATTAAATACAATATCTCAAATAAAATTAAATAACAATTCAAGAATAATAGATTTGTTATTTTATGTATTTAACTAATGTATTATAAATATTTAAATAATAAAGTTTATGGAGTTTAAATTTTTTAATTTTATTTATATTTAATGGTGGTAAATATATATTTAACATACCATATATATAAAGTTACGTTTAATGTTCCAAGTACATTGCCACCATTTATATTAACTCATATATTATATATATACAAACCACATAAGTTTATGTAATTTTTTTTTTTTACTAATAAAGTTAATCTCCTTTTTAATATATTACTAAATATATGTAAATATGATAATATATATAAAATGTTATTGATTCATATATATAAAATAGAATAGATTAAAAAATTCGTTATACCTCATCATAGGCTAATGTATTTTAACATAACATTTTCGATTAAAAACACATAATTATAGCTAATAAAAGTACATCAGAAATAAAAACTAACTCTTTGTATAGATAAATATAAAAAAAATTAAAAAAATGATAAGTAATTAGAATGTAAAAAGAGGTTTTATAATAGCTAATATAAATACATCAGAAATAAAAACTAACTATTTGTATGTATAAATACAAAAAAAAAAAATTAAAAGGAAATAATGATAAGTAATTAGAATGTAGAAAAAGGTTTTACAATAAATAACTATAAAACTTTAAGCATTGTTTAGATAACATAATCCCTTGATTTAGTTGTCAAATTTATGTATTTATGTAATTAACAAAGTTGCAAACAAATATATTCAAATAGTAACCACTAATATTGAAAAAGTTGAAAATCACTTTATATTTCAATGTTAATGCAATATAAATAAAAAAGTAACTAATTTAATTTCAAGTTAATTATCATTAATTTTTTACTAGCAACCAATATAAATTTAAAGAATTGGTTGTTTTTGTCAAAAATAAATAATAAGATAAAACATATTATTTGTCTTCAAATCTAATAAATTTTAAAACAAAACTCACGCATCGCGACATTTTCTAGTAATTGATAAATTAACGTAATTATGTGATGAGATTCATATTGACGTGTTCATGGAAAGCAGCCAAAAGAACGAGTTATCTCGCGCTTCCCTAAAAAATTATGGCAAAACAAAGTTTATGGACCACGGAACGATGAGTGATATCGTTCAATGACCTTTAGTTCTCCTTGAAGTCGACCTTATACAGTTTACGCAAGAAAAAACAATTCCCACCTCTATCGTTTCGACTTTGTGAATGATGTGCGATTCATATTTTATTTTAAAGTGATTAGAAAGTATAGTGACCTCATCGGTTTGAATTATAAGAAAACGTGGAGTACTTTCTAAATTGAGAATTGTGGGTTATATGAATCTTATGAATTCTTTTTTTTGGTCAACTGAGCATCACCATCTGTGATACTACGTGGGTTTCATCCAAAAGATATTTTATTATTAATTTTAACCATAGTGGAGAAAGAAGAAGAGTTTTTGCATTATTAATTTTTTTTTCCTTTATTTTGCTCTAAACCAGAAACAAGCATCCAATAATAATTAATAAGTCGCCACATGTTCCATGATACGTATCATAAATCTCTTCACAGAGAGACGTATCAAGCCAAAATCTCTTATGTGATCTATTTTTTAATTATTTTTGGATTTATGATACTCTGTTTGTTTCACCATTAAAAGTGAGTGCGTTTTCATATCAACTTCAAATTATATAATTAGAAATATGAAAGTTGATTTCTGACCGCTTATAAACTGGTGGAATCTATTGTGTTATAATATGAACAAGCTAAAAAGTTGCCTAAAAAATCCATTTCAGCACGTTACTTTAATTATTAAAGAATTGATTGACATTCAACCCAACTTCTTTACCATAATAATACATGATTCTAGAATTCCAAATATGTCAATAAATTTGTGTGGTTATTCACTTTCTCTAGATAGGAACAACATCATTTATTTGGGCAGGCTACATTTTATGTTCGTATTCGAAATAAATATCTCGTCTCTCTAGCTACGTCAACTCAAGAGCGTTGAGGAAAAGATAACGAATTATGTGGACGAAAGAAAATATCAGTTTATTGTTTTTTGAAGAAATTATCATAATTTAACATGTGGTGTTGCCACGTCTAAATTTGACATATCTTTTGCAGTATATATACGTCACTCCTGCTTTCCCAATTCTCTCATAAACCATAAAATATATTTGTTTTTTCTTAACATTACTCCTTAATTATTAGAGATGGATATTGCTTTTACGCACGTTTGTTTATGGACGCTACTCGCCTTCGTGGTAACGTGGACGGTGTTCCACGTCACCAACAGAAAGACGGAGGGGAAGAAGGCAGCGAAGTTGGTGGATGCGGCAGTCGAGGAGAGAGGAGACGGTGGTGTTGACGTCATCATCGTTGGAGCTGGTGTAGGCGGCTCAGCTCTTGCCTATTCTCTTGCTAAGGTATCTAAGAACGTCTAATTATTACTATTATATTTGCACCGCACTAATGTTAACGTACACACTCTAGCTAAATGGTTGTTTTGTTTTTGCATCGTAAAATTCTATTTCAATATTTTGGGTTAGAATGAACAATAATATATAATTTTGGAATAAAGGATGGACGTCGAGTACATGTAATAGAGAGGGACATGAGAGAACCAGAGAGAATGATGGGTGAGTATATGCACCCAGGAGGACGACTCTTGCTTGCTAAGCTTGGTCTCGAAGGTCTGTATCCACTTCACTTTCGTTTACAACAGTACATTTACATAAATAAATCAAGAAACAATAGTATTGTACCAACGCTGAGTTAGCCTAGTGGTTGTTAAGTTTCACCGGCTTTCAACTCAAAATTAATTGGCAATAAGTGGATTGGCACATGTCCTATATATTGGTTCATATTTTTCCATTTATGATGTGGGATAATATTCTTCACTCTCCCCTCGAGATAACAACGCTCTAGCCATTAATCGGCCTCTTTCGATGGGTTGGATAGTGGGGCATCGTGTGTTCGGCTATGATACCATGTTAAGTTTTACGGACTTCCAACTCAAAACCAATTGGCAATGAGTGGATTAGACCAAGTCCCTTATATATTAGTTTAGATTCTTTTCCACTTCCGATGTAGAATAATATTCTTCACAATGGTTAAAATTTTTAGTTACAAAAAATATGGGGACCTAGGAGATTACATATTTGATTCACGTTGAGAGAAAATTAAATTGCACAAGAGAGTTAAATTACATGGTCATAGCATCCCCTGGAGATTTACGGACCCACGGCCTTAAACCTCCTAATTATGAGAGAAACAATATATATTGTATCTTATATTTCTTTTTTTGTTAAATATGTGCGTTAATAGATTGTCTGGAGGGAATAGAGGCACAAAAAGCCGTTGGTTT
This sequence comes from Draba incana, assembly GCA_963576765.1. Taxonomy (NCBI): domain Eukaryota; kingdom Viridiplantae; phylum Streptophyta; class Magnoliopsida; order Brassicales; family Brassicaceae; genus Draba; species Draba incana. The sequence continues at coordinate 6,545,397 of OY755203.1, read as the reverse complement.
AGCAGTTTATAAGGACGGACAAGAAGGATTCGCACCTTATCCGGTGAAGGACAATAACAACTTTCCTTATGAACCTTTTGGTCTATCTTTTCAGAATGGCCGATTTGTCATGAGACTGCGTCAAAAGGCCTCTTCTCACCCTAAGTACGTATCTCTAACCACCATTTTTTTTGTACTTCAAATCCATATAGAAAGTGTAAAGGGATTCAATCAAACGTATAAGAAGCAATGAACTATTATTCTTTACCGTAAATATTACCCTCTCTTTTTTTGAGATGGGAACTTATGAAATTTGATTATTTTTTAGGATCAATTTGTGAAATAACAATAAAAAAAATTATAATTCAAAAGCTAGCAAAAAAACCTAAATCTAAAGGCCACATAAGGCCATTTTTGTTAATTTGTAAAATATAAAAAAAATTTTATGGTTATTTGGCCTAATTTCCCAATAATTAAGTAGAAAGTAGGTAGGCCCAAAAAAGTATTCGTGTGTTTAGAGAAATTATTGAGACAAATACCATTTAAATTGTATAAGGTTATTTTTTTGCATTAATTGTGTGAAATAATAACTGCAAACTATATACTCCTTCCGTTTCGTTTCATATTATTTGATGTATTGTTTGATTGTAAGTATGCAGTTTTTTACTCAGTCGAGAAGGGGTATCTTTTGCAGTACAAAAGACATGAGCCATACTTCTATTTTTGTTTTAAACATGAGCCATACTTATTACAGATTGATATTAAGTTAAGCCTTGACCGAATACTTTTTATTTTATTTTTGAGAAAGCCTTGACGAAAGAAAGTACTCGATCTTATTCCATAAAATAACTTTTTGTGAGACTCGAACTAAACTGTTTAGGGAAATTTGGACTAACTTGGTTTAGTAATCAATTAGAAAATACAACTAAAAAATACAATAGCAATGATTTTGCGTATAACATTGATTTATATACACCAAACATTAATTCTCAGTGTACGGCTGGAAGAAGGAACGGTAAAATCTTTGATAGAAGAACAAGGAGTGATCAAAGGAGTGACATATAAGAATAGCGCAGGCGAAGACACAACAGCCTTTGCCCCTCTCACTGTCGTATGCGACGGTTGCTACTCAAACCTTCGTCGGTCTCTTAACGACAACAATGTGAGTACTAATTAAGTATATTTTTAAAATAAAAAACATCAAAGACTTTAACATTTTCCTATAAATGTTAATCAAGTAGAATTGATGCTACTCACTTTGAGTTAATGAATTAGTTAATAAGCATTTATGTGCAATATAATTTGATATGATACAGGCGGAGATTCTGTCGTACCAAGTTGGTTTCATCACAAAGAACTGTCGCCTTGATGAGCCCGAAAAATTACACTTGATAATGGCTAAACCCTCCTTCATCATGTTGTATCAAATTGGCGACACCGACGTTCGTTGTGCTTTTGAGCTTTTCCCCGGAAATATTCCTTCTATGGCTAATGGTGAAATGGTTACTTTCATGAAGAACACTATAGCTCCTCAGGTACACATTGGGCTTATCAATACTACTAGTACTAAATTGCAAGAACGTAGTCATACATATTTACACTCTAACATTTGCAAGTGGGCCATGTCTCCATGCAGAATATGCATTTAACATCTCTTAAATACTTATTTTCTAGGTACCTCCAAAACTCCGCAAAATATTTTTGAAAGGACTCCATGAGGGAGCACGTATAAAAACAATGCCAACAAAGCGCATGGAAGCTACTTTGAGTGAAAGAGAGGGAGTGATTGTATTAGGAGATGCATTTAACATGCGTCATCCAGCAATCGCATCTGGAATGATGGTTTTATTGTCTGACATTCTCATTCTACGCGGTCTTCTCAAGCCGTTGAGCAACCTCGGTGATGCAAACAAAATCGCGGAAGTTATGAAATCATTTTATGCTATCCGAAAGGTAAGCATATATCAAATACGAATAAAAAACATTAATATTAATTCAAAGTGTATGTACAATTTCAAAATATTGAAAATAATACATGGTTTTGTATGGTGAAGCCAATGTCAGCGACCGTGAACACACTAGGAAATGCCTTTTCTCAAGTGCTAATTGCGTCCACGGACGAAGCAAAAGAGGCAATGCGACAAGGTTGCTATGATTACCTCTCTAGTGGTGAATTTTGCACGTCATCGATGATGATTCTACTTGGTGGCATGAACCCTCGTCCGATTTCTCTCATCTATCATCTCTGTGCTATGACTCTATCCGCCATTGGTCAGCTACTCTCTCCATTTCCATCTCCCATTCGTATTTGGCATAGCCTTAGACTTTTTGGGGTAAGTCATTATATATTTCTCATTTTATTATACATTTTGTATGTATAAAATTGTTTTTCTCTACATAAAGTTTTTGTGTCCAACTTTTTAATTTACTATAATTTGACATTGATTTTTTTGGGTGAATCTGTAGATGTCTATAAAAATGTTGTTTCCACATCTCAAGGCCGAAGGGGTTGACCAAATGTTGTCTCCAACATACGCAGCCGCGTATCGCAAAACATATATGGCCGCACCCGCTTTATAAACTTTGTGTCTAAACCGTGAATTATTATAACATTCATATAACTTCTAAAAAAAGTCATGAATAATGATATTAAAATAAAATGCGATCATATTATTGCACACAATGTTGTTGTTACTAGCTAACTACAAATTTTATACACATAAAAAGATTATGATATCAATTTAAATATTCCAAACTCGATATGTCACCTTAGCTATATTAATTATGGGATAGATATAACGTTTATAATTTTTTCATTCACATGTTACTTAAAAAAAATTGTATTATAATTTTTAATCTCTTATATCTAAATTTTAAAAAAAAGTTTGTTTTGATCTATTATAAACTAAATTTCTCTTTTCTCCGAATTTTAAATTTATTTTATGGAAAACGTATATATACACACACACTCTAAAAAATTTGTTAAGTTATGTTGTCGTGTTCATGGAAAGCAGCCAAAAAAGTGTTACTCTCGTAAAGTCTCTATACATTTAGGCCGCGAATGGTAACGATCTGCCCCGCCCCGCCCCGCCCCGCACTGAATAGTTCCAAAAATTTATATTTATATATGTGTATCTAACAAAAATCTATACTTACACATGTGTATATATATTTTTTATTACTATTTGTCCCACATCGCACTTGTTCCGCCCCGCACTGCATTGTCACCATTCGAAGTGTATAGAGACGTTACGAGAGTAAAACTTTTTTGGCTGCTTTCCATGAACACGATAACATAACTTCACAAATTTTTTAGAGTGTGTGTGTATATATACGTTTTCCATAAAATAAATTTAAAATTCGGAGAAAAGAGAAATTCAGTTTATAATAGATCAAAACAAAATTTAAATCATACTAAAACAAAAACGGATGCATGCATCACTTAATCTATTGGCCATTTTGTGTGATCCATGTTCGGACATCACGATATCGACTCGAGCGGCCAAATTCACGTGAGACTAATTTAGAAAGTCCATTAAACAAATTTTGGCATATATATGCTCTTTCTAAAAAAATAGAAGAGTATATATATATGCTCGATTATCTTATCGCGTGACCAATGATAATCGAAATCAATCCTATACTTCTATTGGTGCATGCATGAGCTTTGATCACATCGTATTAAGTTTTTTTGTCGGTTTAGATCAAACCACTGCGTAATCTCTGTTGTGTAAGATTGCTTCAACTTTTTAATCAATATTAGAGCATGTGCATTGGAGACATTCTTATAAGTGTCTCTAATGTACATGCCCTTAAGTGTACTCAGGTGTAGAAAAAAGCGAGGATAATTAGGGTTAAAAAAAAACTGGATAATTATGTTGAAAACGTTGATCATTCTTAGCTCAAAGAAAGCATAGCGCCGACTTTTTGGCCGCTGTTTGATTTGGTCTATCTCTGACAATTTGTAGTTAATTCATTTTTTGTTTCAATTTGAGTAAGAGCACGATCAATGGTAAAAAAACTCATTGAGTTTCTCAAATCTATTATTTTAACTAATTTCTTTATTTGAAAATTTAGTTACAAAAACAAACATCAACCTATCAATTGTATACATACTAAATAAGTTTCAAAAAAAAAATAAAGGTTTTAAAAATTATAAATTTAGAAACCCATCTCATTTTCTTTCTAATTTTTTTGATTAGTTTTTTTTATTAGTATTTTTGGGCTAAAAACCCTCCAGAATACCCCTATTGATGTTGCTCTGATTAACTACAATCTTTGGAGAAACCGTCATCCGGCTTCGCGAGTTATTGTTTTAGTGAATAATATTCATTATTTTATTATACGATGCCTATCGCGTTTACGAGTTATGAATTCATTTATTTCAACGATCTTTTGACTTCTGTTTCCCAGTCAATGTAGATTTGATCTACATTGCATTTACCGAGACTATTCATTTATGTTAATCAGCATCGGATATAGTATAATAATTAAATAAAAATAAAATGTGATATAGTATAATGTTTAATTTTATTCCCTTATTTCTGCTGAATTTTACCGGTGTCTCCACAATCTAACATTACTCTGCTTCTCACTACAACAAGATTGTTAACCTTCTTTGCTTTAGGCTTTTGTTAAACCAATTCCAAACCGGTAACTGAACCAGGTTCAACACACGGTTACGTCATACGTGGCTCTGCATCCCTACCTCAAGCCTTATATCATTATATGTATCAACGAACAAAATCATAACATTCAATATTCATATGAGCTGACTCAAAAAGTATACGAGTCATAACATCCATTTAAACAAGACGATTTTGTAAAGATAATAAATGTAGTACAAAACAACATGGAAATGTGACATCCTTAACTCTGTCCTGTGAGAACATCCTTGTACGGCGTCGGAGAAGACTCGATAACGGCCTCTGTAGCTCTCGCCTTGGAAGGCTAACTGGCCCCGGGGTTTGGCTCTATTGGAAACATCATCAGCTTCTATTTTCCTTATTCTTTCTTCTTCAACAACAAGAGGGCGATATCCTTCTCTCTCTTCAAGAAGCCGGTCTGTGCTCCGCCCCGTAATTTCTCAAGGCGGAGCCCAGAGATCTGGACGAAGTTGAAAACCTTAACAACATTCATTAATCCTCCCACAAACAAACATATTGCCCCGGAAATCCCAAGCGAAATCCATCTGCTCCCCTGTAAAATTATTGTTTAACATAAGAGGCCGTTTTCAAAGACACTTTTTCAATTCTTAAATTTGGGTTTTAAGTATTACAAAAAGCTTCAAGCCACTATGAGATGACCCAGATTGATCAAGGCTATTGAGAACTGCTGAAACCAAGAATAGAAGAGATCCAACTAGGAAAGGAAGGTGAACACATTGTTGTAGAATCTGGACATGACTGTCTGCTCTCTCGTAGATTTGGCACGAGTTGTGAATCGATCCTATCAACCAAAGCAACGGACCCGCAAGAAGCATGTTTAACGCATGCTTCTTTCTTCCAGTGTATTTCTGTTTTCTCTCAGCCTAAAATAGTTGGGGGTAAAAAACACAGAGTAAATAGTTTTGTTAGCCAAAACAGACAAAATCACACCAAGAGTTATTCACAACATCTAATTATTCTATTAGTAATGGTTTGTGACATGAGCAAGTACGATGAAAACAAAATACAATGTCAGATTTGCCTTATGCATTTGGCCATGTCCTTGGGCTATTCATGGCTTTTTTGGGATAAGATGTGATTATTCCACGGATTGTTCAGCTATAATTGTTATAATAATATGATCACACCAAATATGATCAAGTACTTCTTACATATATAACTAGGTATATATGTTAAGTTTTATTTTCAAACCAAAATATATGTCACTTACTTAGGGGGTCATCAAATGTTTAATGACATATGATGAACCCTAAATCTTGCTATAAAAATGAAAGTTTTACCTGATTGAAAACGAACAAGATTCCCAATAAGAAAACAACCGAACCCGCTATCTGAACTAGGGGGACTGCAAATTCCACTAGACCCAATTGCAAATCATACTCCATTAACCTTAACCTGTAATCACATAAACAATTAGCTCATAACTAAAACGTTGTTCTAATTAATCCCCTAACATTTGTGGATACAGTGATATTATACATCTCACAAAAACGGATGCATCGAGCTTCCAAATTTTGTACATGTCTAGAGTTTATATCATTAATGACAATATATATTTCACAGAATCAAATAGCCAAATAACTAAATCAAGCAAGCTTCTTGCGTTCAAATATATTACATATCATACCGGTAATCGATTCCAGCTAAATGAGCCACAAGATCGTAAACATTGACGGCGGTTATAAGAGCGAGAGCCAAAAGAATAAGAACGAGGCCGGATCTTGGCTCCCACGAGAACCCTGTCGCCGTGAAACCACCTATGAGCACGACGGTGGCGAAAAGGTATAGACCTGCATTGATGTACTCGGCTCTGCTCCTCCCGAGCCGAGGTCCGTACATTCTAATCTCACGCGCCGTCGCGAGTTTCACCATTTGATCGGAGAGACAGAGAAAAAGACAAAGAGAGAGAGAGAGAGAGAGGTAGAGATCTGAGAGAGAGGGAGGGAGAGAGAACGATTTACGTGGCTTTGTGCATGGAGTTCTATTTGTGTATAACGTGGCAGATTGTGAAAAATGGCTGACTTTCTTAAAACGGTGTCGTTATTTTACCACTTAGTATTTTATGTCGAGCCTTGTATTGGGCCGGGCTAGGTTCAGACAATCTTACATAACGGTTCAACAAGAAAACGTTATTTTGACTCTTAAAATTTCTTTCCTTATTAATTTGGACGGAACTCCAAATGTAGTTTTATTTTGACTGATCAAGTATGATTGAAGAATTATGGGTGAGAAATGAGAACTGGATTCAAATGAAAAAATTACATTATTTATTCAACAGCTGATGTTAAATTATGCATGAATATTTATCATTCTTCATTGGTTTTAAAAAACTGTCGTTTTAAGTTATCATATACATTTGCTTCGGATTTTTCACACCATAGTTATGGCAGTCATTCCAGCTAAATAAGCAACGTGATCGTGAACATTCACGATGATTTTAAGAGCGAGAGCCAAAAGGATAAGGACGAGGCGAATGTAGAAGATAAAATGAAGCACAACACATATTCAGATAATGAATGTGTATGCAATGCGAACAATAACGAGTAAAGGGGAAGAAAAGTAAAATTTAAACAAGTGGAGTTCTTTTTGTAATATTTAGGAATAGTTTTTTGTTTGAAGTTAATTGACTTTTAATTTTTCTTTTGAAAATTAATCGGTTAATATAAGCCTACGTATATGCTTGCCAAGCCACCAATTTATTTTGGGACCCAATAATACTGAGCAGACCATCCACGTGTATATTACCTGATCCAAACAACAAGTATTTCCTTTTAGGAAATATATCTTCTCCTCCACTACAGATTTGCCACGTCGCCTCTCTTGCACGATCTCCATTGTGTATTTTCGTAACCGTTGGTTTCTTCTAGAGCCTAGTTGGCCGTTAGATCATCCGAGATACCAAACTTTTAATTTATTGGCATTTTTACTCTTATCTTCGAATTATTTGCATACGTAGCCTAACAAAGAAAAGTTGATCTTTTTTTCTTTTTTTTTGTTCAACAGTTGATCTTTTTTTATATCAATAAAATGTATATTTGGTGTGTTAAGTTTGAATAATGACGGAGATGCAACAGTAACACAAAATCACTCTATTATTTAAATTTTATATCTAAATTTAAACGTATTTTTACGAAAAAAAATTATTTACTAAAAATATCTCATAGTGTTAATAAATAAACACTCAAATCACAACATCAAATTGAAAATCTAAAATCTAAGACAAAATATTTTTTTTCGTCACAATTAAAAACTCTTATCAATATTGTGATAGAAGCTTACTTACTACATATTGCTTGATTAGTCAAAAATGATAAATCACATAAAAATTCACTTATTAAAAAGTTGTTAAGAGATTGAGTTAAATTTTCGAAATGTGTATGGTATCAAACAAAAACAAATATATTCCCAATTCTAGCATAAATGGGTTTAATTGATTAATTGAAAACCTATGGCGGTTTATATTAGACTCCAGAAAGATACGGCGACATTTGTCATTAATTTGTGGACAACATAATTTACGTAGCACATTTAGACACATAATTTCGTCTTCCACTCCAATTTTTCTTTCTTTAATTTTTCTTTGTATTTAAAAATTCGTGAACCAGATTCTAATCGGACGAAGAATCTCTCGCTCGGAAACACAAAAATTCTCTCCCCGATACTTCAAAGGTATGCTTACCGATTTGCTTCGTTAATATCGACCATTATGTTCTTCTGATTTCTCAGTTTGAATAGATCAATGTCCGACAAACTGTTGATCACTGGTTTTGTCTACTTTCTGTGTGTTTCTAATCGATGATCACGCCAGATTTCGTCTTTGCATTTAGATTCTCTGTGATTCGAAGGAATTTGAATTTGGGTTTTCTCGATTTCTCTTAAAAATTTAAAAATTTTTTAGATGTCGAATCTCTAAATTACCAATCTTTCGTTTTGATTCGCTTCTGATACATAATTATATGTTCCTGGTTATGAAACTGATATTGTTAGTATGAATTCTGACTATGAGACATGTTGTTCTTTATGCTGCAGAACAAAATTTGACAAAGAAGTGAGCTTTGAAAGATTTCTCATTTTCAGCCTTTTAGATTTGTGATGGGAGTTGTGTTTATTTCAAGTTCAGCTGCAAGATCTCCACTCGGTTTAAGCAACGATCTTTTAACACATCGGTCTTCGATTAAAAAACCATCCATTGTTGCTTTCAAAGCCGATGATTCCACCAATTCGGCTTTGATCATTCCTCGAGACCAAGTTTTGATTCCCGCAGAACAACGAAAGGAGAAGAGAGTTGTAACTAGGAGAAAGCCGTGTAAAACCCCGAAAAAGCCTAATACTTTAGATACGGCTCCTTCGTGTTCGTTAGGATTGGATTACAATGAAGCTGCTGCTAGACTAGAGAGCATATACAAGCTTAGTCCTGCAACATCGGTCAAAGAAGAGGAAGAAGATTGCGCGAAAGTGAAAGTTCCGCGGAGGAGACAGAGGAAAGAAAAAGGTGAGGAGAAGAAAGTTGTTGTAAGGAATAATGCGAAGAAAGAAAAGCGATTGAGTCTTGATAAGCGGATTGCGTTGAAGAGAAACAGTCAAGAGAAACCGGTTATTATCGCTTCTTCGCAGAAGAAAGTAACAAAGAGGCAACAAGAAGAGGAGAAAATCGAGCGGCTCCTTAGGGATTACTCGGCTTCTAATGATGTAGTTAGCTTGGACTGGAAAAAGATGAAAATACCTCCGGTTCTTTCGTCAACCGAACATACTTGGTTGTTTAAGTTGATGCAACCTATGAAGGTATTCTTTGTGTTCTTGAATTTTATCACAGTTGCAATATAGATATGCTCAAGTTGTTTGGGAATTTTGACATTGCAGGCTCTTCTTGAAGTGAAAGATGAATTGCAAAAGAGTCTTGGAAGAGAACCGAGGGAAGCTGAAATAGCCGAGGGGATTGATATGAGTGCGGCTGAAGTGAAAAGGAAAATCGAAATCGGTAAAGCTGCAAGAAACAAACTTATTAAGGTTAGTATATAAAAAAACTAACTCAATAGATTTTTAGCATTACCTTTGCTTAGAGAAGATATTGTTGTGGACATAAATCTTTATCTTACGGGTTTTGGCTACATTGCAGCACAATCTCCGCCTTGTATTGTTTGTTATGAACAAATATTTCCAAGATTTAACCAACGGACCGAAATTCCAAGACCTCTGTCAAGCCGGTATGAGAGGGCTTATCACTGCAATAGACCGTTTCGAGCCGAAAAAAAAGTTCCGTCTTTCGACTTATGGTTTGTTTTGGATTAGACATGCCATCATTCGGTCCATGACAACTTCGAACTTTACTCGCGTCCCATTTGGACTTGAATCGGTATGTTTTTACCCTTTCTCTTTGGCTCTATATAGATTGTTTTGCTGTGACCTTACACATACTTGAAACTATTCAGGTGAGAGTAGAGATCTATAAAGCAAAGATGGAGCTACTGTTTGAGCTTGGAAGACTCCCTACAGAAGACGAGGTAGTTGAGAGATTAAAGATATCACCTGAGAGATACCGTGAAGTATTGAGGGCTGCAAAACCGGTTTTCTCACTAAATTCAAAACATGCGGTTACTCAAGAAGAATTCATCAACGGAATCACGGATGTTGATGGTGTAGGAGCTGATAACCGAAGACAACCTGCTCTTCTCAGGCTCGCTCTCGACGACGTGGTAAACTTTCGTCCTCTCCTTACAATTGGCTCATCATTTTTCAATTTTGGCTTCATGATCATAATTAGTTACATTTTGTTATCAGCTCGACTCATTGAAGCCGAAAGAGAGCTTGGTTATTCGACAGAGGTACGGTCTTGATGGGAAAGGGGACAGGACTCTAGGAGAGATAGCTGGAAATCTCAACATTTCTAGAGAAATGGTGAGGAAACATGAAGTCAAGGCCTTGATGAAGCTCAAACATCAGGCCAGAGTTGATTACCTTCGTCGCTACATTGTCTAAAACCGAGCCAAACCGAACCCACTCGACCATTTGAGCGTACTTGGTATGGTTCCCCGAATTTACGAGATACTTTCAACCGTTTCCTTATAACCGTTGGTATAGTATAGTTGTGTATGTGATATCAGAGTTACTTATTATAGCTGCAATCGTTGTATTATATCATTACTAAACCGATACCGAAAAGTTATACATGTAAAGTTTGAGATTTGTTGTGCATATATATTCACAAAATTGAATTGGTATAACCGTTTTTGTTTCCTGTCCTAGCAAAGCTTTCGATGTACCTAAGAAAGTGGAATCAGTGGAACCGGATTGTACAGTACTTGTATTCAATAATGTTGTAGGGAAATTGAACCGGTATGGATAACAATTAAACCAGTTTTGTGTCCGGTTTGATTGGACTTCGAACAGTTAAAACCTGTTTCGAACGCTGCTTAAATTTCGTAAAAGAGTTGACTAGTGAAGTGACACCGTTGATTCAGAGAGTCTATAACACGGCAACGAATGAACCATTTTGGTCTTTGCCTTTGTAAATTCATAATATTCTCCTTGCCGTATTCTATTATTGATCATGATTGGTTTTGACTTTTGAGGTCCACTCTAATAGTATTCACAACACAATTTTAGATCTAATACTTCTAATTCTAGACGTATAAAATTGAAGATTGATATTACCGGTATATTGTATAAAATGTAATGTATTAAATGAGAAATGTGCCTAAAAACAAATATAACATGTAAGTGTATCCTTTTTTGAACTATATGTATAAGTGTGTCTTTAAGAGGCAGTTTTGATACATATAATTTTCAGTGGCTAATTAACACAAGAATGGCCAAGCCAATATCATCACAAAATCTTAGTCACACTTTCATTTTATTCTAATAACGTTGAATTTCATATGAATTGCCGTCATCACAATTTTTCAAATTAGAAATTTTTTTACCATGTTTTATTTACATCGTAGCATCGTACTTACATGCTATGCTCCCCCCCCAAAAATGACTTCGCTTTTAAGTTTCAACTAGGTGACTGGCCCGCACCGTGTGCGGGTATGAAATATTTTAGATGATTACGTTTTCTTATAATGTTTATCAATCTATTAAACATTAACTATGCATGATTGCTTGTTTTTAAACTTATAGAAAAATATATTTCAATGTTCTTTTGAAAGTAGAAACTTTTAGATTTGTAACTTTTTTTGTATGTGTGTTGAAATAAAACACATGGATAATAATATGTAAATAAATAATTAGATATAGCAAGAAATTGAGGACATACATAAATACAAAACTTAAAGGAAAAAACACAAAACAAAACAAATAATTTTTATTTTTCTTCCTAGGTGATTCATCTACTCCTTGTACTTACATTAAAAATTTGTAAAATTCTATAATACATATTATCTACGCTTTGTTATCATTCATTCATATTATATTTTTGTTTTTTTCATTTATACAAACACTTTTAATAAATGTTATAATGATCTATGTATATGTTGCTTCTTTCGATCTTTGTTTATTTTTCTTCTTGATATTTTCTAATATTTCTTTCGTTTTTTTCTTCTTTTTCTTTCATCGTCTTTGTCTTGTTTGTTTTATCTTACTTTATCTTTATATTTTTCTTCTTGTTTTCCTTAGTTCTTATTTCTTCATCTTCGTCTTCGTATTCTTCGTCGATTTATCATTATTTTTCATCTTTCACCTTCCATTTTGTTCTTCTACTTACGTCGTAAATTACAAGATTTTTCTTCTTTGCAACCATATTTTATTGTTCGACCTCTTTTTTCTTTTTTTCCCGATATTGTCTTCATCTTCTTTTCTTCGCTATTCTAAGTTTTAATCGTTTTCTTCTTTTATTTATCCGTCTCGTCTTTACTTTCTCTTTGTCATTTTCAAAATCTATCAAAATTTTATTACTTTATCTTTAAGAAAACTAATTTATTTGATTAATAACTCATTTATTGTGTTAAATTATTTGTACACATTAATTATTATTTTATTTAGCAATAATCGTTTTGTTCAATATCTATTCAAACCTTGCAATTTTTTATAACAACTAATACATCACTAAACAACATCGTAAGTTACAACGTACAACACCAATATCATAAATCGTAACTAACTAATATTGACTTCCAACAATAATTTTACAATAAATAAAAAAAATAACATATTTTTATTTTAATTTGATATTTTAAGTTTAGAAAAGTAAAATAAAAAAAAATCAGACAAAATTACAACAATTAATTAATCGAGGCTTCACTACAATAATTAAAGAATTGAAGTTAAATACAAAATAAAAAAATAATAAGATTTTAAAAAATTCTATTGGTTGTTACTTTTTCTTAAATCTGAAATCCATATGACAAAAATAGTTGGGGATTATTCATGATTTTATTTGTTTTTATTTTTTTTTATTAACAGAGTTATAGTAATTTAAAATATAAATTAGAGATTTAAGTCATGTCATCATTTCTCCAAGACATGTCATCATTCTATGTCATAGTTTTTTTTAGAGTTAGCCAATCAAATTAAAACACCTAAGCTTTTTTAATAAAACCACTTTGCTTTTAATAGGAAGAGGATATGGTAAATTTTACATGAAAATTTTACCATTTTTATTTATTTTCCGTAGATCCAATTTCGACAACAGTAAACGATCAAAAACCTGATCTGGAAGGAAGATGAATAAAGGTATCCCTTTCAAGGGGGTTCTAGAAGGAAGATGAATAAAGTACATATTTAAAATAAAATTAAAAAAGAAACTGTATATTAAGGAAAAGTAATGATATAAATGGTACTATTTATACATAAGTAATATCCAGTAAACTCTTAGCTTAGCATTTGTTATTTTCCATAAGAGCTCAAGAAAGTGATACACATCTAGAAATATTTAGAACAACTCCTGAAATGTGTTCTAATATTAAATTTGGATTATGGACCCATACTCGAATTTGATCCAAAATCAAATTAATATTTCAGCATATAATAACCATGACTATTAGATATTTCTCTTGATCTCAAACTTAATTATAGAATACTTCATGGATTGGTTTTTGTAGTGTAGATATGAGCATTCCCATTCGCAAATTTGCAATCTCTAAACTAAATACATTACAATTTCTTACAAAAAATTAAAAATTATAATTAAAAAAACTTCCGTAATATTACTGAAAGTTAATAAAGTGATTGCGACACTAAAATAAAAACCATATCGTGTAAAGCAAAATCAAAATACTATATGAAAATCCAATAAGACCAAAAATAAAGGACCGAGAAGCAAAGAACTGGTCAGCAAGTTGGACTTTCCAAATTCATTGACCAAAGACCGGTCTAGCATCTCTCCATTTACTGCCACATTAGCTTTCTTCATTATTCAGTCAAAAAGTCAAAACTATCTCTCTCACTCATAATCCTCTTTAAATTCCCCACTTCCAATTTTTTCACAAGCCATGCACAAAATAAACATAGTATCATCAACAAATATACATGCTAGTTCTTGAAAACACATTTTAAAAAGTAATTTCATATTTCATTCTCTTTTTAAAACATAATGGAGAAAAAGAGTAGTAGTGGAGAGTGGGAGAAAGCGAAGAAAGAGATCAACGAGCTGATGAGAGAAGGAAGAGACTATGCACATCAGTTCGGATCGGCTTCATCGCAAGAAACTCGTGAACATTTGGCTAAGAAGATTCTTGAATCTTACCACAAGTCTCTTACCATTATGAACTATTCTGGCGAACTGGACCAAGATTCCCACGGTGAAGGAAGCCCGAATAGCGATGATTCTGACCAAGAACCACGTATCGCCAAGAGGTACATCCATATCTACAAACTGTAGTTGTCTTAAACTATTTAAAAATCATGTTTATAATTTTTTATGTAATGTGTATTTGATATGTTCAAAGATTTTTTTTTTTGTAAACATTAGAAATTTCAATATAGAAAATATGTTTAAAGATCATTTGCTTTGTCCAAATGCTTCATTTAGTACATGCATTGTTATTATTTTTTTCATTAACTCATAATGATTTGAAAATGTGAAATTTTAAATAAAATGAAGTTCGAAGAAGTCAATGCCAAGGTGGACCCAAAAAGTTCAAATTACCCCTGGTGCTGGTATTGATAGATCGCTTGACGATGGGTTCAGTTGGAGAAAGTATGGCCAAAAGGATATCCTCGGAGCCAACTATCCAAGGTTAGTCTCGTAATTAAAATCTAATGTCTGATTAATTAAGAAAAGCAGAATTTCCAAGGGTAGCAATTCGTTTGTATTATTATATTCACCGACATTAACATAGTATTACACAACTATCAAACTATAATCGTAATATCCAAAATATTCAATTGATGCAATTATTTTTTTGGGTACAGAGGATACTATAGATGCACCCACAGAAAGTCTCAAGGATGTGAAGCCACCAAACAAGTCCAGAGATCTGACCAAGATCCAATGCTCTTTGAGATAAGTTACCGAGGAATACATTCTTGTTCCCAAGCCGGAAATATCGGTTCAACCATTCCGGTGCAATTTCTTGAACCAAACGAGAACCAAGAACATGAAAATCTTGAGAATGCGAAGGAAAGTGTAGGCACTGATCATCACAACTACAATCATCACGCACATATGCATCAAAACCTAAACTATCCTTTGTCCTCATCTACCCCAATTCTAGAGAGTAACAACACGTACATGCTTCAAATGAAAGATCACAACACCGAATTTTTCGGTACTACAAGTCTCTCTAGTGATCTAGGAACTAATGTCAACTACGATTTTCTGGCTTCTCGTGATGTTGGCTCGGCCTCTCACTCCACATCAAACTCTCTCTCCACCGTCCATTTGGAATCTCCGTTTGAAAGCTTTGATCCAAATTATCCATTCGGAGGTTTTGGAGGGTTCTATTCTTAGTTAATCACTAAGACAGGGAACATAATATTACCTAAATTATTGCTTAAAGAGAGTTAATTAAGTTATCCATAAAAGCTAGTCAATTTTCAATTCAATAATCATGTTTTTTGTTTTTTGTTTTTGCTTATTATAAGCCTTATTATTTTGAGATCTACGTTAAAATAAACGAGTTGTACTCTGTATAATCCATGTTATTTAGCATATAATCCATGTTTTTTACCAAATGCTGTTGTAACAAATTTAAACCTTCCTATTGCAAATTTGGGTATCCTATATATTTATCAGTCAATGCCAGATATTTAAATCCGTTGCTACGAATTTTACAATGGTATGATTACATTTAACATTTTCAGTTATAAGACAATGTACATTTTATCAAATATGGAGTATAAGATAGTGATTTTTGTTTTAGTGTTTTCGATATATCACAATCTAATGACATGTAAGATATTGAATATGTGAATGAAGAAATATGTAGCTAAGAAAATGACAATCGATGAAATATATTTCGAACAGTTGGATTCACATCGACTTTATACAAATGAACTTACAAAACTGTAAAAATCGGAAAACCTCTTTGATATCTCTACCACATAAAAAGTTTTTTTGGTCTCTATTTAATTATTATCAAAATGAAAAATATAACTAAATTAAATAGAGACCAAAATTAAATTGACAAAGGGATTAATGGATGAGGTATGTGAGGACCAAAGCCACCAACATAAGGACATATGCTATGCCTTGGTCCATCGTTGTTCCTGCAATATTTTGTGCCAAACATTAATAATCGGAAAGAAATATAATAATTACGATATAGAGAGGAGAAATTGAAACTTTGTCATCTATAAGGTGAGCTTCTTGGTTGTATGGTTTTTGTTTTACAAATCTAGAACCATTGTGAAAATCTTTTTTTTTTTTTTTTTGGGATCAAAAAATCTAAAGCAGAAAGTGAGAGGGTGTACAGTATTTAATAATTAAGAGATAACTACTCATTGTTTTTCTCTTACGAGTAAAAGCATAGGTTAATAAGATATTTCTGTGACTGTTAGCATACAAGTTTTGAGAAATTTATATATATATTCACCACTCTAACTAATTACAAAATATCATATTTGAGTCCGTTTTCGATTCTTAGTCACATTCATTAAAATCTAGTAATGGTTTAAATTAACAATTAATTAGCAGAGATTAATTGATATCTTAATAATATGAACTTACCGTTGCTTGTCGGAGCTGGCGCAGGAACCACAGATTGAGCATGTGCCATTGGCAACAAAATGGAGAAAACTAACGACACGAATGTTATAACTCCGAAGAAAACCCTTGAGGCCGACATTTCGGAAAAAAAAATTGTTTTTAATTCTCTCTTTCTCTCTTCTATATACTTTGATAAATCACAAGTTTTATCTCTAGTATTTTACCTTTGTGATGTTATCGTTCTTCCCTCTCTTAATTCTTTATTTTTTGGAAGAAAAAGGTTAGAGAGGGAAGAACAAAGGGAAAGAGGAAAAAGAGAAGTTAAAGGAGAAACGAGGCAGAGCGATAGAAGAGGTAATGAGAATTATGAGAGTTTCTTTTGGCATTTTATTGAACAATTATTTTCTTCTTTATGGTCGAACCGTATCTCTCGGAAGAACTCATGTTTGCCCCACAATTATTGATTACTATTTGTCACAATGACCTGTTTTTGGAAATGAAAAGTGAAACTAGTGAATGTGATAAAACTACTATAATACTATCATTTACGTTAGAATCACAATTCAAATTTTGGCTGGCCCAAAAAAAGAGAGGTTAGGCTGTTTCCCAGCTTGTTGATTGTGCCCAGCAGATACAATTTCTCGCCATTATTGCAACCCAATTTAACAATAAAAACAACATTATTGCAATTTGCAAACCAAAAACAAAAACATCTGTTGTCGTCTCATTTGTGTTTTTAGTACTTTCAATGATTCAAGGTGATACTAATTTAAGAATATATACGTGTTTTATGGTACAACATTCGCTTGTAAGTTGTAACTTAATAGTATGCATTGTATCATAATTCGGGTTTAAATCTGAGAATGCATGAGTTTTTTTTTTAGAAATGGAACTCACTCTTATGGTTAAAAATCCATAATTTAATTGTTCCAAGGCTAGATTGAAATCATATATATTAAATTTTATTTCCTTACTCAATATTATACCGTACAAAATCCAAGACCTCCAAGTCGTAACACAAATAGTTGAAAATCAATACACATAAATTCTTATGATCTAATATCAAAAGTTTAAGTCTTCAAGCCTATAAAATTTGTGGAACTCGCGTTAAAATAATGCATGGAGCTCCTCCTAAGTTTCATCTAAATGTTAAATACATATATATTAAGTTTTTTTAAAAAAGTTTATATATTTAATGGTAAAGAAGTGAAGCTAAAAAATGGATTGAAATTACATTTGCCATTGATGATATGATGATGCATTTTATTTAAAATCATAAATGCCAAAACCCATAGAATAAAAAATTATTCAATTTGCTAATCAATCCCTCTCAATCTCTTCCAAAGTCTCAACCACTTTCACCATCTCCAGTCTCTTTGTCGGAGCCCTTTCCGTACAATCAAGCCCTAAGTTCACCATTTGAAGCAACTTTTCTTCAATGTTAGGAGTCTTCACAAGCTCCAAATCAAACACTTCACCTGTCCATTGTTTTTTCAAAACCAAATGCACCCATGACACTAGATTTTCGGCTTCCTCTTCATTATCCATACTCGATTTTCCGGTTAGAGTCTCTAGCAACAAGACTCCAAAACTGTATATGTCTGATTCCGGCGTTGATTTCCTCGTATCGGTTGCTTCTGGGGCACGGTAACGAAGTACAGGTCTGCCTGATGGATCTCCCCTCATAACCTGGTTAGATACCGGGTTGGTTAACACAGCTAAACCGGTTTCTGATATACATCCATATTCTTGAGAATTCAAGAAGACATTAGAAGATTTTATGTTGCCATGTGCAAGCTTGTGTTGTGTGTGTATGTGAGCTAATCCTTTTGCTACTCCGATCATGAATCTCAATCGCGTTTCCCAGTCCAATGGAGCGTGCTCCTCGTCGCGGCCGTTCTTGCCTGCCAGAAAAATAAATTTACTTTCTTTAGATGCAAGAAACCAATATTATAATATCAATGAAACCACAACATTATGAAATGAAGCGTATCACTCACTAGCTCAACTGGTAAAATATCTCATACACAACTTAGAGGTCACTAGTTCGAATAGCACTTGGAAGGAGACCATATAAAATGCTATGATCCCCGCCTCGAGGAGATGTATGAGTCTAGGTCCAAACCTCTTAGTTTAAAAAAAAAACATTTACGATTTGCCAAAATATTTTATAGAAAACCGAAAAATGCATATAACGTACCGTGAAGTAGTCTATAGAGACTTCCGGTAGGGTAGTAATCATAAACCATAAGCTTCTCTTCCTTGGAACACACGTAAGCTCTTAAAGGAGCAACGTTCTCGTGCCTAATGTTCCCAACAATCTCCATTTGATGTGTAAAATCCTTCCGCGACACAACTACATTCTTCATTAATCGCTTAACCGCAATGACCTTGGAATCTTCTAGAATCGCTTTATAGGTCATCCCAAAACTACCCTTCCCAAGAAACTCAGCCGAAGCTTTCAACAAATCTTCCAAGTTAAAAGCCATATTGCTTCCTTCAAAGAACATTACTCTGTTGAATTCACTCTTGTCTTCCATGTCTTCTATATTCTTATTCTCTTTTCCTAATTTAGTAACTTCCTTTTCACTTGGTAGCTTTTGTGTATTCGCCTTTGCCGGCGTCAACGTCTCTGGTTTTGTCTCTGTTTCTGTTTCTTGCCTCTTCTTCCTCTTCACATAGAAAATGATTATGAGAACTGCGAGTAGGAAGAAAATCACGAAGCAACCGCCAATCGCTATCCCGAGAACCGCGGGTTCTGAAAGATAGATCCCGCGTTTCTCCTTGGGTGAAACCACCGGCGGAGGGGCATTTTCGTAAATTAAGTCGTTGCCGGAAAAAGCCGGATTTCCGAATCTTTCCAGGGACTTTGGGATTACTCCGGTGAGCTTGTTGTTGGAAAAGTTAAGTCTGCGTAGACCAGAGAGATTAAGATCCGGAATCTGACCGGAAAAAGAGTTCTGAGCCAAGTTAAGCGAGACTAGTCCGGTTAGGTTAGCAAATCCCGCGGGTATACTACCGTTAAACCGGTTACCAAACAGATCAAGAACAATGAGATTCGTCCATGTGGCATAATCGGAAGGTAGTGGACCGGAGAATCTGTTGTTGCTGAGACTAATCGATTTGAGTTTCTTTAGCTGCAAGAAATCAACTGGGAACGGGCCTTGTAAGCCGTTGGAACGGAGACTTAGGATCTGAAGCTCCAATAGACGGCTGATAGTTCCCGGCCGGATCACTCCGAGAAGACTTGCTCCGGGTAAGTGAAGGGCGGTGACACGTGTGCCGTCTCTGTCGCACGTGACACCTTGCCACGTGGTGCATACCGGGGTGTTTGCGTTCCAAGATAGAGACCGAGGATGAGTTAGGTTGTTGAGGAAGTCGAGAAGGGCCTGTCTGTCGCCGGTGAGGTCTCCGGTGACCGGAGAAAACAGAGCCGATGAGCCAATGAAGAGAAGTAAAACAGAGTAGAAGATGGAAAATATTCTACTCATCTTTATTTCTTGAAGAACTGTCAATTCAGTTCTTTTGGCGAATTATGTGGCTTATGTGATGGAGACTTGGTTTTATCTGCATTAGATATGTAAGAATAAAGATTTGTTTTTTTATTTTGTTGACATAATGTAAGAATAAAGATATCTAGTTAGAGATGCACAAATGTTAATCAATGATATTATTTGATGAAAGAAAGACAATTCATATATTTTCCTTCCAATAGTATCATTGACTATCTAAAAACTACACTTATTCGTGGCTAAAATGGCATTTGAATAGAAACATTCCAAAAGTATACTTACCAAATTAATAACCAAGCAAATTCTTCAGACAAAATTGAAGAGAAACAAAAAAAAAAACTTACTGTTAAAATGCGGAATCTCATCTAGGTCCAAGGACTGGCTGCAATTTCCGTTCTTTTTAAATCTTAACTGAGAAAAGAAAATGTAAATGGTAGTATTGTGAGAAATGAGGAAGAAGAGATGAGAAAAATAACACAGAAGTTACTTGTTAGAGCATCTTTAGCGGTGATACTTTGTGGGTATCATATGATATAAAATTATTAAAATTTGAGGAATAAGAGGAAAGAGAGTGTTTGTTAGTAAAAAAATGAGGTGTTTTTAAATATAAAATTAATAAAATTTGAGTAAAAAAAAGAGATTGTTGTTATTATTGGAGAGAACGTATCAATGGGTTGATACTTTTGAGAGTATCAACATGAGGAAGTGAGTGTTTTTAAATATAAAATTAATAAAAGTTGAGTAAAATGAAGAAAGAGAGTGTTTTTATAGTAAAATTGAGTAAAAAGGGGAGATTTATTATTTTTTTAATTTTATGATACTCTAAAGTATCACTGGTGATGATGCTCTTAGAACTTAGGTAAACTATAGGCAAATGAAGCTATTAAAGGAGTTTCATTAAAGGAAATTAAGAAAATTTGGTTTAAGAAAAGTAAAACCGGTTATCGGTACACAACGATTGGTTAGTCACATACCGGCATAACCCAAACGCTAATAAACGTTTCATTTGTGCACATTTCCGGTTCAATGTTTGGGATCATGATTCGGAAGTTGGTCTTTAAAAATATAATTAGTGGGGGGGGTGATGGAGACAAATTAGTAACGATGGAGATGGAAGATTGTTATAACTAATAAATCATTAAAGGCAATATGACCTGTTAATTTTATTTTATTTTTGGTCACCAGTATTACCTGTTTAATCCATTTAACTATCTTTGTTTTTTTTAATGAACTTAAAACCCCTCATATTTTTCAGTTTCTCATAAAGTCTATATGCACGCACATGCATCTGCATGAATAATTTGTATATCTAGTGATTACTTTAACATATTTTTCAATTAAATCATATCTTTATGGGTGTTTGGCAATGTAACTCCACATGATCTGCGAGAATCATATAATCATTGACGTAAAGTTTTCGCCTTCATTAATAATTGCTGATCTATTTAACTAATAATATGTTGTTTGTTGTGTATAAATTAATAAAGTTACATGTGCGGCCAAGGAATGATGACGACCGATATAAACGGGGAATTATTTTTGCAATTTTATTTATTGTTTCCATTACGAGTAACGACCAAATTTATAGTTTCTTAATATATTCCCAGTTGCTTAGTATAGTCGTCTCATAATGCAACATTGAATATTCAAACGTCGAAGGGAAAGTGACAAGAGTTACAACTGCTATAGGCGTTGTATAGATAATTCACATCACAGTTTAGGGTTGTTACGGATGTGTGAATGCTTCATGATCCTAAAGGTAGCTAATTTTCAATGAAAAAGAAAATAGTGAATAGAAATCGTAGTACTTTAGCATTAACCAAGTCTTACGTAATCTGTATAGTTTATCTATTGTTAGTCCAAAAACTATTAATTGTAGTTTTCTTTTTAAAACAACCTAACACTTTTTTTTCTTTTATAACCCGAATTAAACATTTCCATAAATGCTAATTCTCTCCGGCTATTTCTAAAAGGGTTCCTAAAAATAATCCATAAAAATAACTAAACCAATACTCCAAATTATCAGTTCAACAAATCAATCCCAAATTCAGAAATAAATAGAAACTATAGCAACCTAAACACTAGGTTCATTAGACAACTAAAACATATAAAACATCCTATCATCCTCTTCACCGGCTTTGATTCCGCGATCACACATTTCTTTTACCTGCAACACATGGTAATAAGAGTTGCGTAAGTATTTCATAATACTTAGTGAGCCGGTCATACCATCTACTGGCGTAACAAGCAGGCTCATGCAACACAACAAACAACAATAATATAACACAATTCACCACAAACACATTATGGAATTTTGAAGGAAATAATCCGGAACCACAATCTGGTCGTGTCGAGCGACACCAGCAAAGTGTCGATCAACACGACTACTGCACTCGTGTCGATCGACATCAGAATAACGCACCAGAATTGAGTCTCTCCTCTCACAACCCGATTCTGAGAGGAGAGTGCAACATTGCGAGTCGCAATCCTGCAAACGATCAACAACAAAAACATCCACAAACATCACAACAATAACCACAAACGATTCACGTCAAAATCCATCACACAAAACATCACGAAAATATAAATCAACCGTCATAGCCTAGAAACCTATGGTCGCGAACTCACCTTAGCCTAGAAACCTATGGTCGCGAACTCACCTTCGCTAACTACGGTGATTGAATTCGGTTTGAGACTCAAGAACAACCACGAACAGACCCTTCCCAACACTAGGAACGACTGATTTGAGTCAAAAACGCGAAGAACACGACGAGCAAAGGATTCTACGGACTCTAAACGCAACGAGAACGGTTCCTTAAGGATTTCTTTGCAACAATCCTTAAGAACATGATTCTCTCAACCTTTTCTCACTTTTTGGCTCTGACCCGACGACACGATTCCCTGGATCACTTATATACGCACGCCCTAGGGTTAAATCCCTTAAACCGAGCCAAAACCGCAATTAAAAAGTTAATCTCCCAGTTCGGCAAAACCACGTGTCGAGCGACACCCTGACCGTGTCGGTCGACACCCACAAAACCTTTGTGTCGATCGACTCAGCCCTTGTGTAGCTCGACATGAACACTGAAAATCACTTATTCAGTTCGCGGATGTTACATTTTTAAGAAATCATAATGTAAAGGCTATGACTAAATGTGTCAAGGGCCATAATGGCGCCTATATGAAACAATAAGTTTTAAAGATTTTGAAGAATTGACAAAAAAAAGATAAAAAAAAAAGAGTTGGACATACTCTCTCCCTTTCCTTTTCTCTCTAAAAAACAAGAAATAAATAATTCTAGATCTAATCAGTTGTCCGACGTCCGACATCTCACCGGCGTCGTGACTTTAGGTGTAAATAGTTTATGTCTTTTGTCTGTATATAGTTGTTTTCTCCGATCTATGTTCGGTTTGGTTATTCCGGTAAACCAAAAGTTAGTTCTGGTGGATCCTTTTGTTGTAAAGCTTCCGTTTAGTCGGATTTTCTCTTCCGCTTAGACGGATTTCTGTGTTCCGACTAGTTCGGATTTGTTGAGCTTATTATCTTCTATGATGCGGTTTTGTGATTCTCTTCTCTACAGATGGCATCATCCTTCCTGGCTGGAACTTTCCCTCCCCAAAATCCCAATTTCGAAGCCTATAGCTCAGGCGGTTGGTGATTGGTCATGCGTTTGTGATGATCGGTGAAAATTTCTTGGAGATGAGTATTTACATAGCGCGGCATGAGGAGAAAATCAGAGGTATGGTGGCGATCTTCGAGTAGGATTCAATGACTCGGCGGTGATCTTGACGGTGCCCGTAGAGTATCTTCCGGTGTTGATTTCATCGATTCAACCCTAAAACAGACACGTTTATATACATGTGTGGCTCATATGTATTTTCGTTATTATTAATGAATTATTTTGCATTGGGTTTGTATGGATCGCAATATCTTTGTACCGGCCTTTTGGGCCTTCTATTAATATATTGTTTGACGACAAAAAAAAAAGAGTTGGACATACTATTTACTAAGAGCACAATGACAGTAATTTAAAAAGTGAAAGTACTCAAAAAGTGAAAAATCTTATCTGAAATATTTTATTTGAGAAACTATTGAGTGAGTTTTTTCATTTTTAAGACACTCATTCAATTTTATATTAATTATTTTTTTATTACGAAAATGAAAATTTCATGGAAAGACTACCGTTGTACATGTTCTAAGTATATGTCTAAATATATTTACGACTTCGACCATTTTAGAAAATGAGCCACAATGGCCCCTAGTATTTATCAACATTTGAATTACGAACTTACTACGGATCAAAGCTCCCACAGTATATGGATCACTAGATCACTATTTCTTTTAGTGGGCTTCTGAGTTCTGACCCAAATTGCTAAACTTATAAATTTATAATCATGTCCAATTTAGGAAACAACCAGCTTAATTTTTTATTTTATTACAAAGACGATTCTATCATAGATAATTCACTCCGAACTAAATTAGATTTACGACAGACGATATTTCATTTACTTCATACTCATAATGGACGTCTTCTATCTTCACTGCGTTGAATTACAACGAACAGCTCTAATTGCACAGCGATTTCCGGTACTTTTGCCTCCATTATATGAAGATTTATTAATAAATCGTATTATTTGGAAATCGAACTCCGGATGTAGACATTAATTAAATTTTAATAAACCAATAGACCAAATGTGCTTCGACAGAAAAGAAAGATTAGAACCACTAAATTTTTTATTTTAATCCATTTTTTATTAATTATTAGTATATCTTTCGGACACCATTTTTTTTTAACACACTTTTATTTACATATTTCTTTTAAAATAATATTATCCGGTGACATTTTTTTCTAAATGTGAAAAGACCTATAATGACATTTATAATAAAATTGACAGAAATTATCAGTTTAGCTTTGAAATTGAAACTTATCGAATCAAATCACGACAAAAAAAAAATCGAATCAAATGGGTGAATTTGCTCAATAGCAAAAAAAAAAATTATAATTAACCAATTAGCATAAAAACCTAAATCTAGTGGTTAAGATTTTAACACATAGGATCAAATTGGTTAGTTGTTTGATTATTAATTTTTTTTGAGTTATTAAGCAAATTATCCCATCAATTATTGTGTTTTGGTCACAACAATTTTTACGAAGACTTTTTATTTTAATTCAAGAGTTAGGAAGTGCGTTGGTCAATTCATCCACTGGATGAGAGAAGCAGACGTTTTCAATGCGAATTAGGAATTTAATTAATACTTCTCGGTCTTATCTCTAATTCTAAACTTTTTAGATCTTTTATAACGAAAAGTCACGAATTACTGATTTGATTGCCAATTTTTTGGTGAGATTTCTCAGAACAGGTTTGTTAGAGACACAATGAAATTTAAATAGATGTGTCTAATTAATAAATTAAGATTAAACTTTAGATCCATTAATCCAAAAAGCAAGATTAAGTGTCTTATTTATGATTCTTTTTGGAACATTAGACCTAAAAATGTCTAAAAATAACTTTAATTTAATTAAATTTAATTAAAAATGATTTTAAACACCCATCAAAATGTCTCTAAAAAAATTCTCTAATGAAAATGCTCTCATGTTTAATTCTTTGAAGCATAAGTTAGTGGTGAGAGATTCTAGATGGCCTCTCAATGGTAGAGATCTATATCTAGTTTAAGGTCGTAAAGCGGTATAATTTGACAAAAAGAAAAGACATCTAATGAAAGTCATGCAATGTGTGTGAGAGAGACGCGATAAACACATAAATTTTTTTTAAATAAAAATAACATTAAAGAAACAACAAACAAATATTACCTTTTCCTTTAGGGAACAAAGTCTTTTATAAAAGGAAGTTAACCAATAACAAACAGCACAACCAAGAAGAAGACAAAAATTATGACTACCATAAATTTTCTCAAACCAGTTATAAACTTTCTGCTCTTCATAAGCTGCTTTGTTACCAAACCCTCCGATGCAACCAAAGGCATAGCCATCTATTGGGGCCAAAACGGAAACGAAGGTAATCTCTCCGCCACGTGTGAAACTGGCAGGTATGTTTACGTCAACGTAGCCTTTCTTGTGAAATTCGGAAACGGCCAAACGTCGGAGCTCAACCTCGCCGGACACTGTAATCCTGCGGCCAACACTTGCACCCGTTTTGGATCTCAGGTCAAATACTGTCAATCTCGTGGCATCAAGGTCGGTCCATTCACAAACTTATTCATAAAAATAATATTTCCTCAGTGAGATTTTGATCATATAATTAGTTAATTTAAAATTGTTAGGATTCCTAAACAGAGATTATTGACTAATTATCATTTGATTTTGTGTTGGATACTTGTGAAACTTTATATGTTGTTGATCGTAGAAGGGTTCGGTTCGAAATGGACGAAAGAGCCATCATTTTGTAGAAAGACCTCAAGTAATATATAATTAAGGAATATGAGTCAATCCAATATAATCATATAGTTACCAATAAAATCAGATTTTTTTTTTTGATATGATCACATTTACTATATAAAAATTCAACATTGGTTTTTGAAGGTTATGTTATCTCTCGGTGGCGGGATCGGAAACTACTCGATTGGGTCTAGGGAGGACGCAAAAGTGGTTGCGGACTACCTGTGGAACAACTTCTTGGGAGGAAAATCATCGTCTCGTCCCTTAGGTGATGCTGTTCTTGATGGTATTGATTTCAATATCGAGCTTGGGTCCCCTCAACACTGGGATGATCTCGCTAGGTAGTTAAGGAAACATTACAAAATAATATATTTGGTTAAGCATTTTCGTTATCAATAGAAATTGAATCTTTTTTATTATCAAAAGTCAAGACGACATGCTTATCACGAAGATTGTAGATATTTGAATTCTTTACTTTTGTTGGCCTTTTTTAAGTGAAACTATATATGAAACTAATATGATTAATATTGTTACCCTGGGCAGGCTTCTCTCAAATTTTAGCCACCGAGGAAGAAAAGTGTATCTAACAGGAGCTCCTCAATGTCCATTTCCAGATAGATTAATGGGAAGTGCACTTAACACTCGGCTTTTCGACTACGTTTGGGTCCAATTCTACAACAATCCACCATGTTCATACACTTCAGGCAACACTCAAAACCTTTTCAAATCGTGGAACAAGTGGACCACTTCGATCACAGCCCAAAAAATATTTTTGGGTCTTCCCGCAGCTCCCGAAGCTGCCGGAAGTGGGTATATTCCACCGGATGTATTGACTTCGCAGATTCTTCCGACTCTAAAGAAGTCACGTAAATATGGAGGTGTAATGCTTTGGTCTAAGTTTTGGGATGATAAAACTGGATATAGCTCATCTATATTGGCTAGTGTGTGAAACGAATCTTAGTGACCTTTGTATGAATCAATTCTCACGTGCTTGGTTTCTTAAAAATAGTTGTGTGATACTATATTTTTATCTACATATATACTTCATCAACCTACAAATTAAAGAAAATAAGGATCTGTTTTTACTATGTGTGGATACAGTTGTACCCTAGGTTGCATGAAAGCTTTTTCGGAATTAGAATGAGAATCCGAAATTTTCATATGAGCAAAACCGCTTTAAACGTGCAAAAAAACTTAAATTTTCATTCTGAAATCACGGTTAAAACTTGTGTTTCAATTCTAAAGCACAACAAAAGCTTATGTTTATGTTCTGTATATAACTGTAAAAAATGCAAAGGAATAGCAAATGTCTGGTTATTCTAAGTGTGCGTTAAAAAAAACTTGAAAATTAATCAAAGATATTGAAATCGTTTGAAATGTGTTGAAAATGTTCCATACCATTACACATATTCACAGCTTGAAAATGAAATGCGGCACTACAAAATTTTCCATACCATAACACAATTTCACAAATTATAAAACAAACGTATGTTAAACATGTGATAAGAGGTCTAACTTTTAGCAAAAGAAATCAAATTCTGAGTCATTTTCAGTAATTTCTCTAAAAAAGAAAGTATCACTACATTATGGAAATATCATATTTTCCATGATACTTAATGTTTTGATACTATTAAACAAACTAAAAAAATAATAAAAAGGCACAAAACAGATGCCGCCACATCCAAATATTCAATATTTTTAATTATTTAGAACCGACCATTGAGCTTTTGTCAAAATATAGTTCACCCACAAATACACGTGCCACAGTCTCCTTCTTCAAAGTTCTCCCACCAAATCATCTCTAATGCGTTCACACTATAAACGGGTGATATATAAAGAAAACTAGGCCATATATTATAACGATTTTTTAGCCCTTTCTCTATTGCTACAATATTCTACAATGTCTTCATTTCATTTCTATTTTCTTACTAGTCACTTGTTCTTGCTGTTCTTAGTTAGCTCCGTTCAAGTTGGCTTGGCTACTGAACCGCACATCGGTTTGGGCTCAAAGTTAATAGCTAATGAACCGAACCGGGTATGGATTTCGGCTAACGGTACTTTTGCAATCGGGTTCACTCGGTTTAAACCAACCGACCGGTTCTTACTGAGCATTTGGTTCGCACAACTTCCTGGTGATCCAACCATCGTTTGGTCTCCTAATAGGTACACATAATCCCTTGTCATTTTGTTATTGCAATAATCTATATATTAGTATATAATATATAAATATATTTGATTCAACTATTAATTTCTTTATAGCGACTATTGATTTGCGTATATTATCAGATTTTTTCCCAAATTATTTTCACTCAAATATCGAAAAATCTAAAATATAGAAACTCCCCAGTCACAAAAGAAGCCGTCTTGGAGCTAGAAGCCACCGGAAACCTCGTACTCTCCGACCAAACCACCGTCGTATGGACCTCAAACACCTCGAACCACGGTGTCGAATCAGCGGTCATGTCCGAATCCGGAAACTTCCTCCTCCTTGGAACCCAAGTTACCGCCGGTCCAGCCATTTGGCAGAGCTTTTCGAAACCTTCAGACACTCTTCTCCCAAACCAACCATTAAATGTTTCTTTAGAATTAACGTCTAACCCTTCACCGTCGCGCCACGGTCATTACTCCCTGAAAATGCTGCAACAACACACTTCCCTTAGCCTTGGCCTAACCTACAACATCAATCTTGACCCTCACGCAAACTACTCCTACTGGTCCGGACCAGAAATTTCTAATGTCACGGGAGATGTCACCGCGATTCTTGATGATACCGGAAGCTTCAAGATCGTTTACGGAGAATCCTCAACTGGAGCAGTGTATGTCTACAAGAACCCGGCTGACGAAAACCGGAATAACAACAATAGTAGTAATTCCCGGTTCACAAAAAAGCCGGTTCTGCGGAAATTGGTGTTAGAGAACAACGGTAATCTTCGGTTGTACCGATGGGACAACGACATGAACGGTTCAAGCCAATGGGTACCTGAATGGGCAGCTGTATCAAATCCATGTGACATAGCTGGAATATGCGGTAACGGAGTATGCAATTTGGACCGAACCAAGAAAAACGCCGATTGTTTATGTTTACCCGGTTCCGTGAAGCTTCCTGATCAAGAAAACGCTACACTCTGTTCAGATAACTCATCTTTGGTACAAGAATGTGAGACCAACATTAATAGTAAAGGTACCTTCAAGATCTCGACAGTGCAAGAGACTAATTATTATTTCTCGGATCATTCTGTTATCGCAAATTACAGCGATAACGGAAACCTGAGTAAATGCGGCGAGATGTGCTTGTCGGATTGCAAGTGTGTGGCTTCGGTTTACGGGTTAGAAGAAGAAAAGCCTTATTGTTGGATTCTAAAGAGTCTGAATTTTGGCGGGTTTCGAGATCCTGGTTCAACCCTTTTTGTGAAGACTAGAGCTAATGAATCTTATCCCTCCTATTCAAATGATAACAATTCTAAATCGCGTAAGAGCCACCGATTAAGACAAAAGGTTTTGGTGATTCCTATAGTTGTGGGGATGCTTGTGCTCGTGGCACTACTTGGAATGTTGTTATACTATAATGTAGACAGAAAGAGAACATTAAAGAGAGCCGCAAAGAACTCGTTGATCCTTTGTGACTCTCCTGTGAGTTTCACTTACCGCGATCTTCAGAATTCTACGAACAATTTCTCTGAATTTCTTGGATCAGGTCAGAATTTAAGAATCTTCATTTTAATGTTTATTACAAGGTTTAACGTAGGGATATTTTAAATCTTATTTCCTCTGTTTTGGCAGGCGGATTTGGAACGGTCTACAAAGGAAGAGTAGCGGACGAAACGCTTATCGCGGTAAAGAGACTAGACAGAGCATTATCTCATGGCGAGAGAGAGTTCATCACTGAAGTCAATACCATTGGTTCAATGCATCACATGAACCTGGTTCGCTTGTGCGGTTACTGCTCCGAAGACTCACACCGGTAAGACAAAAACATTAACTTTAAATGAAATTTACAATACAAATTTACTCTGTTTTTAGACTTTTACTACAAAAATTTCTCTATTTTTTAAAGCAAAAATATTTGAGAAATATGTATTTTTTGTGTGGATACTACAGGCTTCTAGTTTATGAGTATATGATAAATGGATCTTTAGACAAATGGATATTTTCTTCGGATCGGACGGATAAGCTGCTTTCTTGGCGAACACGATTTGAGATAGCAGTGGCGACTGCGCAAGGGATCGCGTATTTTCATGAGCAATGTAGGAATAGGATTATTCATTGCGACATTAAACCCGAAAACATCTTGTTGGATGAGAATTTTTGTCCTAAGGTATCGGATTTCGGGCTAGCGAAGATGATGGGGAGAGAGCATTCGCATGTGGTTACGATGATTAGAGGGACAAGAGGGTATCTAGCTCCCGAATGGGTGAGTAACCGCCCGATCACGGTGAAGGCCGATGTGTATAGCTATGGAATGCTTCTTCTTGAGATCGTTGGTGGTAGAAGAAATCTTGATATGTCCTTTAACGCTGAGGATTTCTTTTACCCTGGATGGGCCTACAAGGTAACATCACAATTTACAAAAAAAAATCTGTCTTAATTGGTGTTTAGACGGTTTGTTTAGCGTTTGGACCGCAATTATTATTGAAATATTTATAATGCGTAGGATGTCTTTAGACGGGTTGTTTAGCGTTTGGACCGCACTTGAACGTCTCTAATTAGCGCCTCATGATTTTTGAAAAAATTGATTAAAATGTATAGGAACTAACGAATGGGACGGCCTTAAAAGCTGTGGATAGGAAGCTACAAGGTGTAGCAGATGAAGAAGAAGTAGTGAAAGCACTTAAAGTGGCTTTTTGGTGCATACAAGACGAAGTATCGATGAGACCATCAATGGGAGAGGTGGTGAAGCTTCTAGAAGGTTCTTTTGACGAGATAAATCTGCCCCCGATGCCGCAAACGATTCTAGAGCTTATAGAAGAAGGATTGGAGGATGTGTATAGAGCAATGAGAAGAGAGTTTAATAATCAGCTTAGCTCTTTCACTGTGAATACCAACACAAGTACTTCTCAAAGTTATCATTCTTCCTCTCGGTCTCATGCTACTTGTAGTTACTCTTCAATGTCTCCTAGGTAGTTGGTTTTTTGTTGAATTTTTTTTGTTTGAGATCATTTATCTAGGTTTCTTTTTCATATTGGGCTAGTGAAAATGTGATCTTCACTCACAGCATTATGTGCTTTGTTTGAGTGAAGACATCGATGATCAATATGAATAGAATACTAGTCAAGTGGAAGTTAGAAAATGTTATTAAAGGTTTAATGTAAAATACTTTAAGGAAACCTTTTTGCTATAGCAGAGCATGCACATCAGTGAATTGTTTTGGGTATCATAACCTTTACACGTGGAACAAGAGAGAAGATGAATCTGTTTTTGATTTTTTCGGATTTTTTTTTCTTCTGTTTCCCAGAAAACAAAAACAGTCCGTCCAATCCTCGTCTTACACGTGCCCGTGATACGGTATCACAAGGCTCACCGAGCTGATACGTATCATGCCCAATTTAACTCTAAAAATTATTTTTTTATTCATTTTGGGCTATTGATACCCATTAAGTATCATCAATAACTAAAAAAAAAATTATAATTAAGAACATAAACAAAAAATCTAAATCTGAAGCAATCATTTTGTTTCATAATTATAATTATTTTTAGTGTTATTGAGCAAATTATGCCATGACATAAATCAGGATTACGCCATCTTATAATTTTTTTTTTGGGCTAAATAAATAGACCATCTTACATTGACTTTATAATATCTTAGTTTAGTTATTGAGTTCATCGAAGACTAATAAATGATAAGAAATAGTGTTGACAAAAAAAAGTGACTAGAAATAGCACTTGTGACTTGTATAAGTAGTTAAAAAAAATCTGAAGTCCCATGCTTAGCGAAGGCAAAAGGAACTCATAGCTTCTAATTATAAAATCATCGGATCTTTCTCTCGGTCAAAATGGACTTGAGACGGTCAAACCATATTCCAATTTATATTTATCAATTTCTATTACAATGTTTCCAACGTTGGACGTCTGTCACGTCTCGAATCTATTACAAGCCTAGATATGATAAAACAAATTGACATATTACCGATTTTGTATTTTCAAAATTATGTAGATTTTTAATATGTTTACGATATATGAACATTCTAGTAATGAATTATGAGAGAGGGACTTTTAAAAATATAATTTCTTTTGTTGTTGTTGCTTTTATGTAGACCTATTTTTATATCAAATAGATGTGATTTAACTAACTAATACGCCAGGTGAAATAAAAAGAAAGCCGACTAGAACACAACTTGTAGTTGTTTGTTTTTTTATAAACAATAACTTGTAGCTGTAGAAACCAAGTTGTAGCAAATTTTGGAAGAAAGGAAGTTTGGATTTTGAGAAATGGTGTTCTTTAAATAATTTAGTAGATGATGTTTTTATATGCAAAAACAAACCATGTTGATATGGAAAATACAAATTTAAAATAACGTAGTTGGATTATAAAAGTAACCATTTACACACATTTATGAGAAATGAAATACCAAGTCTTTTGATTAATTGACGCTTAAGAAAGGACAAGTTTTCAGCAATGCGTTGGCTTATAGTGTTTTTCACTCCTTACAGCTAGATTTTGTTACCAGGTTTGTGTTTTCTAGTATATACATACATATTTATTTATACATATTATCATATATTTATACTCCCTCCGTTTCATTATATAAGATTTTTTTATTTATTTCGCGAGAATTAAGAAAACAATAAATACAAACATACTCTCATTTAATAATTAATTAAAATTATAACTCAACCAATCATATATAAGACTACGGAATTTCAAAGGACAAAAATATCAAATCACATTAAAATTTGTATAGAAACTAGTAAAACATCTTATAAAATGAAACTAAAAAAATTATCTTAAAAATTTTATATAATAAAAGGGAGGGAGTATATACTTAAGCATTTTCCAAGCCAACCGTTTAATTATGAATATTCAATTCGCCGACCAATTTGTCTCATGAGACGTTGATTGTAATTTTCAAAACATAAGATAGAATAATAGAACTACGTGCCTATAGGCTAGAATCTTATCATCATGACTGTAATTTAAGGTCGATATGTTTTTTTGTTGTTGTTGAATATTTAAGGTCGATACTTGTGAATAATGTCTATAGACCTATTAATTTGTAGGATGTCAGACTTTTATAACCTAAAAATAGAAAGGAAAGATTCATTAAAATTTATTCGATACTTGTGAATCTTTATGTGGCAATTTTGAAAAACACTACATGGTTATTGGGAGATGGATTTTCATAGAGTTGATAAATTTCAATAATCAAAAAATTTATTAAATTTGTAGAGAGTTGTGTCGTTTTAGAAAATTTAGTTATAAAAATTCTAAGAATTCAATAATTTTATAAGGCATTCTCAAAGTCTTGTTTAATGAGTAAAATTATATGAAATCTATCTACCAATAATACTAGATTCTAATAGATTTATTAAATCAATAAAAATTATTTTTTAAATAACAAAGGATTTTGAATGGAGTTTAAAAGTCATCAAACCAATAACAAATGATTTCATTTAGAGTGTCATAATCCATAAACCAATAACAATAGTTTCTAAGAATTTTAAAAATTTTTAAGAATTCATCTACCAATAACCCCTCCCCAAATAAAATGACTAATCATTCGAACGTGGGAGGAAATGGTTTCATATAAATCCGCGTTTGCCCCACACGCGCTTCCTTGTACTGCACATCAAACGATCAAAGTCAAAACGTAATAACAATTTTATGTATTGATTAACCGGTTCAACCACGTGGACATGCCACTCAAGTCAAACCTTATATATATCCCTTAATCATCGACCACTAATCCATATCTCTTAATTCATTACATTAATTTTTTTTCCCTCTATCTATTTATTTCTAGGTCTGATACACAAATAGTAGCTAC
The DNA here is from genome assembly GCA_963576765.1 of Draba incana. NCBI lineage: Eukaryota > Viridiplantae > Streptophyta > Magnoliopsida > Brassicales > Brassicaceae > Draba > Draba incana. Next base: position 6,510,775 of record OY755203.1, on the reverse strand, counting down.
TTTGATCTTTTAGTCAAGAAAAGGGAAATACAAAACAAGGGTTTTTGTGGTGGAATATTTTGTCCTTATTTACAAAAATAAATGAGGCAGTTTGTGAAAAATTTCCCACTATTGGCCCTGGTAGTCATCATAAGCTTAGCCGGAACGGCGATAGAGGCTGCGACGGGATTAAACCCTCCTGTGAAGCTGGTTTGGCATTATTACAAAATTACTAACACTTGTGATGATGCAGAAACTTATATTAGATACCAAGTCGAAAAGTTCTATAAGAGTGACGATAGCATTGCTCCTAAGCTACTTCGTCTCCTCTACTCGGATTGTATGGTTAATGTAAGTTTATAAACTTCGTCGTTTTTTTTTCCAATAACTAGAACATAAACATTACCTTCATTTTTTCTAATAACCTATGGTGTTTGTTCTATAGGGATGTGATGCTTCGGTTCTTTTGCAAGGACCAAACTCAGAGAGGACAGCTCCACAGAATCGAGGGCTTGGAGGTTTTGTGATAATCGATAAGATTAAACAAGTTCTTGAATCACGTTGTCCTGGTGTTGTTTCTTGCGCTGATATTCTCAACCTTGCCACTAGAGATGCTGTTCACATGGTATGTACATTTTTTTTCTTTAATTGAATGCAAAATTATATTCAAACCTTTATCTTTACGTACATATAATTGCATGTTCTTAATGTGATCATGTTCTATGAGTGCATTGATTATTGTAGGGTTTGTAATATATGTATTCTACTGATTGTTGTTTGTTTTGATCATGAAATTATGATTAGGCCGGAGCACCGTCGTACCCAGTGTTTACCGGGAGAAGGGACGGTGGGACGTTAAATGCAGACGCCGTGGATTTACCGTCACCGTCTCTCTCAGTCGATGAGTCATTGGCATACTTCAAATCTAAAGGTCTTGACGTTTTGGATATGACTACTCTTCTAGGTAACTAATATATTCTTTGTTTTTTTACTTTAGTCACAACTCACAAGCATATATTTTCATTTTTCAAACGTATAATCCAAGTGCTTACTACTACTAAAACTTCAATTTTTTGTTAACGTTTCATTCGTGTTATTTTTTCAAAATGAACCCACGAATGATGAATCACAAGTACCATAAGAATTTTAAGCAAAATTTATAGTAAACATAATACAACGCCAACCAAATGGGTTATTTCTGAAATTTGGCATTTGCATTTTCATTTTTTTTTTCTAATAATTTGAAAATGTTTATATTTTCAAAATGGTAACCTTTTTATTTACTTTTCACATGTAAAATCTTTTATTAGAAGCATAACATAGATTAATTAACCAAGAGTTATATAAACTGGAAAAAAAATTCAGAGTTTGTAATATATGGTTTATGTGTAAATAATGTTCCGTCGGAAAAGACGCTGTTTTCTTGTAGTGAAAGTTTACATGATGATTACAAATAATTGGATTAAACCTCATAATATTCAACACTAGACCACTATAAAATTTTACAAGACGGTTATAAATAATATCCTATATATACTCATAAGAACGTGTAGCTAAATATGGAATTCTTTTGAGTGAATTCTAACAACTTCTAATAATTATCTTATTTATGATGGAACAGGAGCACACTCAATGGGGAAGACACATTGCAGCCACATAGTGAACCGACTATACAACTTCAAGAGCACAGGGAAACCAGACCCAACCATGAACACAACCTTGGTTTCACAACTACAATATCTTTGTCCACCAAGAACACAAAAGGGCCAAACAGATCCACTAGTTTACCTAAACCCGGAATCAGGATCGAGCAACAGATTCACAAGCTCTTACTATTCACGTGTCTTGTCTCATAACGCTGCTTTGGGTGTGGACCAAGAGTTGCTTAACAACGATGACTCCAAAGAGATCACGCAAGAGTTTGCTTCAGGTTTCGAAGATTTCAGAAAGTCTTTTGCTTTGGCAATGTCTAGGATGGGATCTATCAATGTTTTGACTGGAAAAGCTGGAGAGATTCGCCGAGATTGCAGAGTTACCAACGCTAATTACGCTGCTTAATTAAACTATATACTAATACATTATTTTATGTGTTTGTGTATTATGTAATTTAAATATAAATTATTTGATAAATGTAATTATCAATAAGAATGGAGAACTAACTACTGGAGATCCAAATTATTTAATTTATCTCTTGTAATAATTTTATAACTAAACGACTGACCTAAGAAGAAAAGAAATATAAATACAAGTTATAGTACTTTTAGTTTAGTGGTTTGATCGGAATGATTCATTAATATTTTTACACCTATATGAATTGAGTACGAATTTCGTATAATACAAATTAATGGAAACAAAGATTTTCATGAGAGCCATTCGGAATGGTCCCGGTCAAGGTTAAATTGTCCGTAGTATAATCATTTGTCTAATTGTTCTCGTAATATGTAATAATTCATATTTGGAGACTATTAATTTAAAACAAAAGGTATAAACTGTTATGGGACTTGTGACCAAAAAAAAAAAAAAACTGTTATGGGATCAACTGTTACAGATTTAACACAATTTTAACGCAATTAGGAGTAACACAAAGTTTCGTAATCCTTAAGTTAAAACGTTTGGTGGAATGGAACCAATCATACCCAAAAACGCAGCGTTTCAAAGAGATAAACCTCTATGGACACTTGATAGCAAGTAATAACCAATTGAAATAACACACGTCATCACAAGTAAGCAAAAATCCCAAAGAGATATTTTTATACCTGTGGCTCAGGCTCCTCCCCTATAGGCCTCACCTTCCCGATAATTAGGTCCGTCATGGCCGTCGCCGGAATATTCTCTTCTCCGCCGCTTCTCCGTAATCTCTCTCAGTTTCATCCCCAAAGTTTGTGTTTTTCCTTTTACTTTCATATATTGAATCCCAACATATACTTGTGTTTTGCTTGCAGAGTATCGTCCTGTAGCCAACATAGAGGATGAATCAAGCTTCTTCCATGTCGCCACTCGCCAAATTTTCCATTCTCACAGACTCAACACTATTGCTGGGTACTGTATATTCCTTAATTTGAAATAAAGTTGAGATTTTTGCATTTGAAAGTAAATTTGTGAGATTTCTTCAAGTTATTACCTTTGGCATTGAATTTGGTTCAGAAATTGTTCACCAATGTTTATGTGTTAATGTACTGTTTATATACACACTATTAGTTAGGACCAAAGCTTGAGCTGGGGAATATGAATATATGTGTTTTCTGGTAGTACTTGATGCATTAGATTACTTTCATCTGTAGAAGAATGATAACATTGTAAGATGTGAATATTATTATGCTTGAGTTTTCACTTGTAATTTACTAGATTTCAAATGGGGTTTTATGTGTATGTTACTAGGAGTGGATTTCTGAAGTGTAACGGTGACTATTCCGCGAGAAAATGCCTGCGGAAGAATAGGATTCAAGCTATAGCTGAGTACTTAGGTTCAGCTTCGGATCCAAAGAAGCCAACAGGGAAGTCAAGGTATCATCATTCAGAAGAAATCAGAGCATTTGTGCCAGAGAATCATGGAGATTCTAGGCTTCCACCTCCAGAAACAGCGAGAACCATCATTGAGGTATTATATGTCATCTTTCAATCAACAGAAGTTAAATCTCTGGTAAACAACATTGTAGGACCAAACTATAAGTCACACATCATTGTAGAAACTTTATATGTTTCGACCATTTTCCTGTTTGATCCAGACTTTGTTTTACGCATCTGACATTTCTCGTAGTGTGTCTTGTTCAGGTGAACAAAAAGGGAACCTTGATGCTCTCAGGTGTACTAGGTATTGGACTTCATGAGAATATTCTCTGGCCAGATATACCTTATGTAACAGATCAGCATGGAAGTAAGAAAACCTCTCTTTTTTTTCCGTTCTTCGTATTTATTCAATTGGCTTATTACTGTTGAACATTGAATTTAATCACCATTTTGCACTGCAGATATATACTTTCAAGTCAAGGAAAACGAGGACATAATGCAGACTGTTGTTACTTCTGATAATAATTATGTGGTATGTTGTCTTTTACAGGCATGTCATTGCATATCCTGTTACAGTTTACGCTATTGTTTTCTCTGTATTGACTTGTATAAATATGCGATGCAGCAAGTAATAGTAGGTTTTGAAACAATGGAGATGATCAAGGACATGGAGCTAAGCAGTCCTTCTGGTATCGGTTTTGAAATTGAAGGAATCGAAAATGGTATAAGCGAAGTAGAAGATGAAAACAAGGGAGATGAGGATGAAGCAGAAGACAAAGAAGACGAGGTTTGAAAATTTTAGTTAATCTTTTGTCTTCAGTTTATTAAAGAACACTTCACAAGAAACTGTGACCGTTAACTTCAGGAATGGGTTGCTGTTCTAGACGATGGAGATGAAGACGATGTTTATGGTTCAGATTCTGATGATACGCTTGGAGACTGGGCGAATTTGGAAACGATGCGAACTTGTCATCCTATGTATTTCGCCAGGAGAATAACCGAGGTTACTTTCAGTCCCATAAATTGGTTTATGATTTATGAAATATCGTAAAAAACTTCATGTTCTTTGTTTGAATTAGGTTGCTTCAGATGATCCTGTAAACTGGATGAAGCAACTGTCCGCTGGCCTTGCCATCCAGGGTCTCTTGAGTCGTGTCTTTGTGAAAGATCCTTCAGATATCGAAAAGCATAGCTCTTATCCCAAGTCTATGAGTATGGACAAAAACAACGAAGGAGAAAACTCGGAAGAGAAATTAGAAGACATTTGTACTACAAGTGGGGATGATTCTAGAAATGCCATATCGTATTACAAGCTGGAGATGATAAGAATCCAGCTCATTACGCCGCAGGGGCATCAGGTTTACGATAAAGCCTCCCTCTTTATTATATACTGTTTTCTCTATGACAATTTAAACACAAAAAAATTAGTCCATGTTCTGAAGAAGTCTCTGTTCTTCTGTTAATAGACTGTAGTGTCAAGCCTGTACTGTTTGGTTTGTAAGTCGTAAATCTGGTAGCTCCCATTTTTTAGTATTGATTCTTATGTAAAGCTTTTGCTCGGTTGTGTATTTTTGCTTTTGAACAGACTGAAGTGGAAGTGGAAGCTGTCAGGAAAGCACAGCCTGATGCTGTTGCTCTTGCATCAGACGGTATCGTGAGTGGTCTAGAAGAAGATGGAGATAAACTAACTGAAGCCCTCAAATCTCTGTGTTGGAGACATAACGGGATTCAAGCAGAGGTAAAACGAAACTGGAACTTTACGTAACATATTGGAATTTCGATAAAAAAAGTTATTTAGCTTTCAGGACTATGTTACCATGATCTTAAAATGTAGGAAGTGAAGCTCATCGGGATAGATTCACTTGGTTTCGACCTCAGGCTTTGCTCGGGAATGCAAATTGAGACATTACGGTTTGCATTCTCGAAAAGGGTATGTTGATTTTCCTTTACTATTTTCTTAAGACTCCATTTACTTGATCAATGAGATTATCACAAACTCTGTTTTTTCAGGCAACATCAGTACACGATGCAGAGGGACAGTTGAGAGAAATATTATTCGCTTCAACACCTCTGAAGCTACAGAAGCCAAAGCGAACGAGCCAAAAGGAATCTTGGTAACGTTGTAAAATCCCAAAACACAACAAGAAACAAATTCAACCGCAAAATTTGCAGTTCATCGGAACTGTCCTCACCAGTCAAACGATAATGACCGCTTGGTTTGACAATTAATCTTGATGTTGGCTTGTTGGAGATTGGTAGGATGAAATCGCGATCTCCTGATGTACAATGTTTTCTTATTGATTTCTGATGCTGTATCTTTGTGTTATGTTGTTCAAGTCTATGGGTTACTCTGTTCAAACAAGCATTGAAATTTTAACCCATTTACACCATATTATATGATCTGTGAGCTTCAGTTTTGGAATAAGTAGAACTTGTTACAGTTTGATGATCAAGCAAGAAAGTCAACACATGTCCTTAACCAAGAAAATAACAGAGAAAGTCAACACGTTTTAGTTTTAGACATCTGATCTCCTCTGTATTCTCAGATCTAGTAAAGAGGAGAAATTGTTCTACATAGTTTGTTCTTAAGAAGAATCACCAAGTTTATGATTCTTGGGAGTTTTTCATTTCAGGGACTCGCCATGTATAGATCAGTCGATGAGCGTTGGACTGACCTTTTGAGTAAAACCCGAGTCAATTTTTGAAAGCAGAGTTTTGTTTAAAGGTAAGTTTTAAGCCATACATTGCACCGGGAAAACAACAGTGGTAGAGCCAACGCTAGATGTGAATGCGTTTCAACGGCCAAGACCTTGTGATAAGACAAGAAAACGTTGGGTAAGGTCCTTACCGTAAGGATAATATCATTTTAGATTTGGACTTGACTAGCGAAAATCGAGTTTCTAATGTTTTCAATGGTGCTAACGGTCTAGTTCTTTGTGTTCAAGTGTTCATGACCTTTTTTTGTTGATCATTTTTTTTTAAATGCATGTTAAATTATATCAAAAAGAATATATAGGGACAATTGGCATGTTTGTCAAAAAAAAAAAAAAAAAAATTTAAATATTGTAATTTTATTCTAGTGTGATCAATGTTTATAAGGACAATTGCAAAAATGCAACTCTTGATTTAGCTTTTAACAAACATGTCGCTTTTTAATTATTTTCTTATAAACATGCCACTTATAAATGTGTTTAGAAAATTTATATCTCAAAATTCTTAATCTTAAAATTTTTTTGATCTCTAAGAAACTTTAAACCCAAAAAACTAAACCCTAATATAACATAGTTAACCCAAACATAAATGGTTTTAAATTTTGAAAATAGTGACAGTGGTATTTTTGCAAATTAGCATGGCAAAAGTAGCATTTCTCATGTTTATATAACACATTTCCAACAGCTTGTAAAGCCAGGGGACAAACTCCTTCTAGTAAAGATTTCTAGTAGAGATGTGCACAAAGAACCGATATGATTTTCCACGTACAAAACATCCGTGAGAAGAAGATATGGTTCGAAATATCAAAGTTAGACGAGGAGAGAAACGATTGGGACCAAGTAGAAGATGTGGATGGTCGCGTGTTGTTCTTGGAGCACCATTGTTCCTTCTCATGCTTGGCTAGTGAGATTCTTCATGGACATTTGGGGAGGATCTAACTTATATGAACATGAAAGCATTCTCGTGCTTTAATACGATAATCAAGGCGTTAGATATTTAAGAAGCCTACCGGAGTATATCCAGATGTTTCCAACTCCCCCCTGGCCCCTGGTTGGGTAATCTCCAGACTCCAGTGGATGATCATATTACTCTAATCATGTTTGACAAGAATATTATTAGAGTATATTTTTCTTCTTCTTTTGTATGAACTAAATTTTTGTTTCTTATGTTTGTAACTAAAGGTTGGCTGCTAATTACGCTTTAATCTGTTATTTTGTAAATCTCAGACGAAAAGTGTATGTTTGATGGGAAATTATGGATGTTTTTACAATTTAGATTTTTTTTTTGTTAGGCAAACTACTTAGAATTTTAGGTTGCACGAGGAATTTTATATGGACCGACACAACTAGTAGATGCCAGTTTAACTTATTATGATAAGGACTCAAAACTCGTAATGCAATTGACAATTGAAAACAGCACTTATCAAGGCATATGGGTCCTGTATTTTTATTAAAATTTATTCACTTTTCCCTAATTTTTGTCGTTCACTCATTTACCAAGTGGTAGGAAGACGGAATAAATTTGGTCTCCCATTGCTATTTAGGACTGGGCAAATTATCCGTTAGATTTGCTCCGATCCGTGATCCGTTTTGATCCGATCCGAAAAATTCGAATATCCGTTATAAATCAAAGCAAAGCAAATAGTAAAATCTACGATCCGTCTAAAGCAAAGCAAATCATAAATACTAATTTTAAAAATCCGAATATCCGATCCGATCCGTAAATTACATATATGTACATATAATATGATATACCTACAACATATATTTGCATTTTTTAACCTTTTCAATACATTGAACGGATATAGTTATAGTAAATTTACGTAGTTACTAATTTTGTAAATCAGTTGTCTCATATTTTTATCTAAAAATAATAATAAATGTTTCGTAGTCCACCATTTTTTCTTTCACTTTTCATTTTATTTTTAGTTATATCAAATAAAATTATCTAACTTATATTATTTTTTCACTAATTAGTTTAAAATTTATACTGAAAAAATAACTTTTTGAAAAAATAAAATATTTTTCTTTCGTTTTTTTCAGTTAAAACAAATATCCGCAAATATCCGAATATCCGCAAATATCCGGAAAAAAATCCGGATATCCGTAACTCCAAATATCTAAAATTTTCAAAGCAAAGCAAATCGGAAAATTTAATATCCGTGAATAACAAATCGAATCACAAATACTATAATTTTTCCGGATATCCGATCCGCGCCCAGGCCTATTGCTATTTACGAATAATATATCTCACTAGTTTTTGTCTTCTTTCATAATCCATCCAACCAAAATAAAATTATTTTCATAAATTGACGACATCCAAACAATAAAACTATAAATCCAACAAACAAAAAACGATACCGTAAATTACGATATAGTTCAAGTCATTTTCACCTAATACTTTGACTAATTTCTTACATTTTGAGAACAAATACTCAATGATATAATGCTTCGATGAGGTTTCACAATTTACATCAACCAAGTAGACCAAACCTATATATGATAAACTATTTTAAGAGGTTAACCTTAAATTATCAATCATGCAAAACGTTTGCCGGTGAGTGATCTCTTTTTTATTATTATTGTAACTCGTTATGATTATCTTTGGCATTATCAAGATGTTAGATTGTCAAACCTAAGTTTTGTCCGCTCTAAAGACAAACTCATGTACAGCGCATGAAGATAGGAACCAAAAATATAACTAAATATAACAAAAACAATTTGGTGACAGCTAAAATCGTAATTCAAATCAATGAACCGAATATACGTACCCAACCAACGACACAATCTTTGTAAAACCAAAGAGGTTTCGTCCTCTTTCCTACATTGATACAAGAACAGATATGACACGATCTATGTATTTTGTTTTTAATACAAACAATAAACTTCAATTTTACAAATTTATGTGAAAATTTTCCCAAGTTGCTTTTGTTTTTTTAACTTTCTTCTTTGTCCTTTTCGTACAATGTGGTCCACCTTCTGATGACCAATGCTTAAAAAAGTGAATAAATACGACTAACAAAAAAAAAATTGGTTAAGATTGAAGAATGACTAGTTAATCAACAAGAAGACGGCCAACACTTCTCACTAAAAAAAAAAGAGAAAAGTTGCTTCCTCCGCCGGACGTCGGAATACCCGGCGTCGTGGTGTGTAAATATTTCCGTTTTAGTTTCTTTGTTTCCGATCTCTCGGATTACGGTTCGGCTTTGACCGATTTTTATTTCGGTTTCGACCGATTTTAATTTCCGACGTTGTTCGAATAAGGTTTTCCGACACTGTTCGGATTTTGTTTTCCTTTTCCTTTTCAAGATTAGGATTAGGAAGCAAGATCCCGGCTTACACCGGATCTTGTTGATTTGGGTTTGCTCTTCCATGGGTTTTAATTATTGTAAAAGATCCATGAAGTAATTTTCAGAAATTTATCTTCTCTTTCTTTGGAATCGGTCCTTCATGGCTGGGAGATTAATATCTCTCCAAATTCGCCACTTTTAGAGCCTTAATCTAAGGTAAAGGGTGATGGGTCATGGTAAGTGATTGATCGGCGGTGATGTTTAAAGAAGGGGAGTTATTTTCTGAATTTGCTTAGTCTGGATCATTAGTATGGAGGAGTTTCGTTGGTACGACGATTCAATGATTAGGGACAAGTTTTTTTAAATTTCTTCATGAAGAATATAGCCGGTGGCGAAATTTCCGATGTGATTTTCTTTAGTTCCGGTGAAGATCAAATCTGACTGGTAAAGCTTGTTCCTGTTCCAGATTGGCCAACACATGTAAGATGCAGATATAGAGGATACAACATGTGTCTTTATTTTATTTTAAGCTTATCTGAATGGTTGTATCTTTATCCCTATGTTTTTGATGGCCTTCGTTGTACACAACATTTAAGCCCATTGGGCTTTAATATCAACAGTTGCCGACAAAAAAAAAAAAAAATCAACAAGAAGACGGCCACGTTGAAAACTTACATTTACAGCTATACATAAACATATTCATTCACTTCCGTAACTGTACTTACGTGAATGCTTATTTATAGACCAAAGACGTGTTTTGTTTTCGCCCAAACCAACTCGATATCTTTTTTCTTTTCTTTTTTCCACCTTTGTCTTCGCTTCTTCTCTTACAAAAAAGAAGACCATTTTTTTTGTTATCTCTAGAAGAAACAGAAGATCTATCTAGAGATTTCAAATCCCAACATTTCCTCGATTTTTACACATAATTATAACAAGCTCTACGTACGACTGCAAATCTCAAAATCGCCAGGTTAGTGTCTGTTTTATCTTTTACATCTTTTCTTTACGTTTATGCATAGGTAATAATACGCGAATCTGATTTTAGGGTTTAGATTACGAACTGTTAAAATGATGAATTTTATTTGCACCTTTATTGTTCTCTTTTATTCCTAAACCCAGGATACTTCAAGAAAAAAAAAAATTTGAATAAAAACATTAAAATGCCAGAGGATGCAAGATTTAACATTTCCGGTTTACCTGAATATGTAGTGTGTTTTTTTCATGATCAACCGGTTTTCACATGGTTGAACAATATTGATTACCTTTTACGCACGGAAATAAGCACACGGCTTTTTGGCCGGTCCGGCCATAACTATGAAGTGGACCCGATGAGTTGATGGGTACACAACACCGCACCATTCATTTAAAATCTTGGTATTATTCTGTGTATATCTTTTGTGTTGTTTACATGAATTTTTGTTTCGTTGAAACCAATTAAGTTAGCTTTTCGAATATTTCCTAATTTAGAAAAGTTACACTTGATATTTACCAAAACAATATTGTTAAAACTAGGATGTTTGTGAATTGGCTTAGCTTAGATCATTTGACGTGGAAGAAAAAAGACACATAAAATTTGAGAAAGCGAGAAATGAAAACATTTCTTCTCTTCTTTCTCCTTAGATTTTTTTTTTTAAAAATATATATATATTTTATGATTTTTGTTTGATTTGAGGATGATTTTCAATGGATCCCAAATGCACATATTTATACTTATAGCCTAGAATAATCCACTAGAGATAAGTATAGTCGAATTACATTAAGCTGAAAAACCAATAATAGCCTTTGCATTTAGTGATATGTTAGGAAGATGTTTTATAAGTGGAGATTTTAGGTAAAGGTGGATATTTAGTGGGTTGGATAATGCCTTTCTTTAAATAGAAAAACTGGTTCTACTTTTATCATTTTGTAAATTTGGAAAATATATAACCTAAATTTACTTTTACAGATCATGTTAGAATGATATGCTATAGTCTAGAGCATAGATAAAAGAGAAGTAGGAAAAAGGGTAAAAATCTTATTGATCAAGAATTCGCCACATATCCAGATATCCTCTCCATTGCCACTATTTTATTGGGAATATTCCTATTTCATAATTTTCTCTCCCTCGTATATGCTTTAATTAAACCATCTAAGAAGAAAAAAAGTGTAATCAAATGACTCCAAGAGTTATACTTGTCAATCATTTGTGTTTAATGAATGAATCAATGATAGAAGTCACAGTCAGAAGATTAATTATTCTTCTAAATTAAAAATGCATATCAATCTTGTAGGTGTTGATTTTTCATTTCATTTCATTTCATTATAAATATCTTTAATTAAATACTTTTCAAATTCAAATAATATGAATAAAACCGAAAATTTGTGTTAAAATATTGCATGAAAACGGCATTCTTGGTCAAACAAATTTTGAATCCTAAAACGATATGTTATATTATAAAACATAGTAACATATGATTTACCCTAATCAATTAACATTGTTTGTAACAGGGAAAAAAATCTTATTAACTAATGGAGGAGAGACCAAGTTGTGTGATACAAGTAGAAGAGGAGCTCCCAACTTTACTGAGAAAAGCCACAACAGAAGAAATGATTGGCTTTGACAATTACAAAGAGAATACTACTCCTCCTCTTCCTCACCTAATCAGTCGTTTTCATCCTTCTCATGCCTCCACGACTACTTTGGTATAATTTATTCATATTTACTTACTTTCCACGTTCGCAAAAAATTAGGTTATAACATATAACTAAATCAGAGAAAATCATGTTCCATAAATGTATGGATATATAGAATGGTCAAGAAGCATCAAGATCAATAGAAGAAACATTGGAAGATCATTATATGAATTACAATGAGGATGTCAAAGATACTAGTCCACCATGGGTGATGATCACTCATCAAAGAAAACCATCAATCTCAATGCCAACTTCACCAAATGTTCTCATGATGATCTCCGATCCGATATCATCGTCTTCCGACAACAACAACAACAACAACAGCAAAAGTGGCTCCACAGGCAAATCCGTCAAGTTCCTCTCTCAACCAATGCCTAAAGTCTCATCTCTCTACATAGAAACCGGTAACGATGAGGATAGTAATCGTAGTCGTCATGATAATCATCAACGTAATCAGAGTAGTGGTCATCATCAAAATCAAAACCCGGCGATGCATAAGCTTAAGGATCATAGGTACAACTCGTTCAAGACTTGGTCAGGGAAACTTGAGAGACAATTCACAAGAAAACCAGTTTCTGTTGAACCGGAGACACCGAAGGGGTCTAACCAGAATATGCATACCAATGAACCCATGCCTGTGGACCGTTACTATGATGCCTTAGAAGGTCCTGAATTGGAGACTCTCCGGGTACGTTCCTACACATTTTTTATACACTTATTTATTATTCTATTACCAATTAAAAGAATTGTTACATCGATGGTTTTACAAAGTAGTTGCAAAATGATTAAGCTATGAGATATTATAACTCTTTCCATATTAAAGTATTTTCATTAGTTTTGGGTTTAAATCTTGTTTTCGCGGAAATGTATGATAAGAAAAAAAAACCGAAAAAGCCTAGCTAGGAAATCGCGGCATCAATTTGTCATTCAGGAGATTACCAATGAGACTAATGTAAATATTTAGGAGAGACATATTTTCTAATCCTCCTATTATTATTCTTTGGACGTTGCAGCCTCAAGAAGAGATCGTTCTACCAAGTGATAAAACGTGGCCGTTTCTTCTGCGTTACCCGATCTCAACCTTTGGTATGTGCCTCGGTGTAAGCAGTCAAGCCATAATGTGGAAAACACTAGCAACCGCGGAGCCAACCAAGTTCCTTCACGTACCACTTTGGATCAACGAGGGTCTTTGGTTCATCTCAGTCGCTTTAATCCTCACCATTGCCAGTATCTACCTCCTCAAAATCATCCTCTACTTTGAAGCCGTACGCCGCGAATACTACCATCCAATCAGAATCAACTTCTTCTTCGCTCCTTTCATTTCCTTACTCTTCTTGGCCCTTGGTGTTCCACCTTCAATAATTACAGATTTGCCACAGTACCTATGGTACCTCCTCATGTTCCCTTTCCTCTGTCTCGAGCTCAAGATTTACGGTCAATGGATGTCCGGTGGTCAACGTAGGCTCTCCCGAGTAGCCAACCCGACAAACCATCTCTCTGTCGTCGGGAACTTTGTAGGGGCCTTACTTGGTGCGAGCATGGGACTTAAAGAAGGTCCAATCTTCTTCTACGCGGTTGGGATGGCTCATTACTTGGTTCTGTTTGTGACTCTCTACCAAAGATTACCGACAAACGAGACTTTGCCTAAAGAACTTCACCCTGTCTTCTTCCTTTTCGTCGCCGCTCCAAGTGTTGCTTCCATGGCTTGGGCTAAAATCACTGGCTCCTTCGATTATGGCTCCAAAGTTTGTTACTTTATCGCCATTTTCCTCTACGTCTCTTTGGTACGTTTCATGTATAGTTTGAGCTCATACATGTTTCCTTACTTCAGAATAGTATTCACTAATACAACAAATCCTCTCTTTGTCTTGCACAAATTTACAGGCTGTTCGGATAAATTTCTTCCGAGGAATCAAGTAAGTTCCAGTTTTCATATTTCAGATGTTCGATCCGAATTTCAATTGGACTCACCGGCTGTTTTCTTATCATATAGATTTTCACTGTCTTGGTGGGCGTACACATTTCCAATGACCGGAGCTGCGATTGCAACCATCAGGTACGCAACAGTGGTGAGGAGCACTGTGACTCAAGTGATGTGTGTGATCCTCTGTGCCATTGCAACGCTGGTCGTTTTCGCACTACTCGTGACCACCATCATCCACGTCTTTGTCCTCCGCAAACTTTTCCCCAATGACCTCGCCATAGCCATCAGCAACCGCCCAAGACCCAAACAGACTAGCCACCACCGGTGGCTTGACCAACTGAGAAACGTAAGCTCAGAGAACATCGAGAATTACTTGAAATTCACAGACTCTGACAGCACTCAAAGTAATGATCTAGAAGCTTGCAATGGCAAAACTCAAGAGAGTGATTCGGCATAATCGAAAAACCATAAACAGTTTTCATAACCCCTGATATAAATCGAGTCGTATCCCAAGTTTTCGTTTTGATTTGTTGTCAGTGTCTGACACAAGTGAGGAATCTAGGAACTTAAATGTTGCTATGTTTCTAATGAGCATGTGTCTACAATGGTGAACCGATCTAAACAAACCCGGTATCAGCTAAACCGGTATCAAATTACAGTGTCCTACATCAGAATCTTGTAAGAGTATGTAAAAACTTGTTTTGTTTCAATAAATAAAAAGTTTTGAGGTTATCATTGTACCCAACAAATTAAATAGTACTCAAGCCAATGAAATTCAGATCAAATCAGCTAAGAAAATGAAGTTCTCAAAACCATTTGGCATAACAACTTGAGATATATTGGAAAATCTCAATTTTACTTAAACAGGTACAGAAAACATAAATCAAGAACTTCAAGAAACAAAATGCAATAGAATCAAAGCTTGAACTCAGCAACAAACTAGCAGTAGAACTTCATAAGTCCTAGGAAGGAATCTAAATTCTCAACAAAATCTTCAAAATCTAGTTCCTGTACAAAAAGAGGATTTTGATGCATACATACCCGAGGAATTTCAGTTCATTTTCGGTCTCGGTTCGGTTTCCATTTGGGTTTGTGAACTACTCAACCACCAAAGAAAGAGAAGAAGCCACGTTTCTTAGGCTCTTCCTCCACCATAACAGCCTTCATACTATCTTGCTCCACTAATCTCCAAGCTGCCTGCTCAAACGCCAATCCCGCAAGCGTCGGAGGCTTATTCAGAACAAGCGGAAAGCCACGATTCGTGCTTCGTATAACCTCGGTATCCTCAGGAATCACACCGAGCAATGACAAACCCAACATCTCCTGCACATCTAACACAGACATCATATCTTCTCCTTTAATCATATCAGTCCTTACTCTGTTCACAATCATCTTAATATCTCGAATTCCGTCGCATTCGAGCAACCCCGTAACTCTATCTGCGTCTCTAAGCGCCGTTATATCCGGAGTCGTAACCAATACAGCTTCGTTCGCCGGAGTAATGGCGGTTATGAATCCGGCGTCGATTCCTGCAGGACAATCGATGATAATGAAATCCGGTGAACCTTCAGGTCTAGTTTTGAGAGCATCAACAAGCCATTCCAATGCTTTTCCACCAAATCCCATTGGAAGTTTCGATCTAGGTTTCGATATACAAAGCAATTCGAAATTCGACCAACGCTTATCGCGTACCAGAGCCTGGTCAAGACGGCAATCTCCGTTTAGAACCTCGACGACGGTGTAATTGACTCGATTCTCTAACCCTAGAAGGAGATCGAGGTTACGGAGACCGAGGTCGGCGTCAATGGCGACTACTGAGAAACCGTAACGAGCGAGAGAGAGACCGACATTGGCGGTGGTCGTCGTCTTTCCAACACCGCCTTTACCGGAGGTGATGACGACGATACGCGGCGTTTCTCCGGCGAGTTCTGGTTTGCGATTGAATTGTAGAACGGATCGGATTGGACTCCGTCTGCTAGGGCTTTTGACGAATCGTGGTAACGATACTATCGGTTTTGAGAAGAGTGATGATTGAAGAAACGGAGATTGATGATTCGTGGAGAACAATCGCAGAGACGCCATTGATACTGTTCTTCGACTGTCCCGTCTCCAGAGAGGGTTTACGGTTTATCAATATCTTTTCAGATTCCGGTTTATACCGGTTCAAGTTTAAACCAAATTACACACAAATCATTCGTTCGTTTAACCGGTTTATGATTCATCCCTCCCTATTACAATAGTTACCAATTTCCAAAGTTAAAGCCAAAACCAAATAATACCAACATACAAACCGAATTTGAAATACCGGTACACCATTTTGGTTTCCCGGTTTATATATTGTTGTATATGAACACTATAGAAATGATGTTTTATCTGCCTGCGGTTGTCATTAGTTGAGAGAAGACTTGACTACTATTGATTATGCCTGAACTTCCATCACCATTGTCTCTGTAAGTGTTCGAGCCACTAGACGTACCTTGCCGAGCCGTTCCCGAGCCGGTAGCGTCTCCGTAAGCTTCTTCAGGCTTGTCCAATGGTCCGGATTCTTGAAGCTGAAGAACATGTTCCAAATTCCATAACACATCGCCCATTGTCGGTCTATCCACGCCGTAATCCGCACAGCATTTCTCTGCGGTTTCTGCGTATTTCTTCAACGAGCACGGTTTGATCTGATCAGCGATATTCGGATCGATAATTTGATCGAGCATTCCTTTCTTTTGCCACTCGATAGCCCATTCCGCTAAATTCACTTGCTCCCTAACAAGCAACGGATCAACGGCGGGTCTAGCGCAAAGAACTTCGAATAGAACAACCCCGAACGAATAAACATCGGATTTATCCGTGAGCTGTTGTCTTCTAAAATATTCAGGATCAAGATACCCGAAGCTACCTTTCACGCCCGTGCTGACATGAGTCTCGTCAATACAAGGACCAGATCTCGAGAGTCCAAAGTCTGCAACTTTGGCTACATAGTCGTTATCTAGTAAGATATTAGTAGACTTTATATCCCGGTGGATGATTCCTTGCGAAGAACCGGTGTGAAGGTAATGAAGACCTCTCGCTGCACCAATGCAGACCTTAAGGCGTTGTTTCCAAGATAAAGGCGGATTAGCGGATCCGTATAAGTGACTTTTAAGCGGTCCTTTATCCATGTACTCATAAACCAGAATCATTTCAGATTGTTCTTCACAATACCCAACAAGCGAAACTAGATGTCGATGACGGATCTTAGAAAGAATAGTTATCTCGGATAGAAACTCCGGTAAGCCCTGTCTTGAACCGGGGACGCCTCTCTTCACAGCTACTTTGGTGTTGTCTTTGAGAGACCCTTTAAAAACCATCCCAAATCCGCCCACTCCGATTACTAGACTTCTATCGAAATTATTAGTTCCGGATTGTATTTCCGCGAAAGAAATTCGTAGAGTTTGATATCCATTAGAACTAACGGTTCTTTCAGTTGTTCTACTTAAGGAACTACCTCTCCTCCTTAAAGGCATCCATCCCGTACTCTCTGAACTCTTCGTTTTGGCGTTACGCCTACACAAGCACAAACCACACAAGACAAGCAGACACAAGAACACCAAACTTCCCAATACCGAGCCAACCACGATCCAGATAACGTGTTTCTTCCTAGAACCGACTTTAGAACTCACAGGATTCATAATCCTCATGATCTCCACTCCATTCAACAAAGCATTAGCTCTCGACAGATTACTAAGATCAGACGGTCCAACGCTAATCCTCAACATTCCATTACGATCAGACTCAGCAACGAAATCAATATACAACGGAGACGCAAGCACATGGAAAGTAAGCGAGGAGAGATCAACATCTTTAAACGCAAGATAATCGTTAATAAAGACGTTGAAATAAAGCTGATTAAGCGACGTACTAACGATATCGCAGAAATGCAAACGAACCAAATGAAGAACTCGTTCCGATCCAACCGGAAAACCCCAGCTAATATTAAACCTAGCCTGCAACTCCTGATTATCTCGATTCATCTCTTGAGCAGTCATATAAACATTATCCGGAGCAATCTCTCTACTCGCACCGCCTTTCTGATAATTCGGAGGATCAGTCGTCACTGCACGTTTCGCAGCTCCTTTCAGTAAAAGATAATCATCATCAACGAACCAAGTCCTCCACAATGTATCGTTAAACGGAGTCAATTTCAAACCACCGATGTTGATTCTGTGAACTGTCTCAAGAACTTGAGATGACAAATTACTGAAGATTTTAGCAGAGTCAGGGATTACAAGCTTAGTTCCTTGATCGATTATGTAATCGTTAGGTGCAGTGAAAACTTCAATCGCGTTAACGAACCCAAACCCAGAAGATTTCGTAGCTATAAACGAAATTTCCAGAACAGGTTCATTGATTCTCAGTGTGAATTCCTTAACAACGACGGAATCAGTACTAAAACTGTTCATTACAGAGAACCCATTGATCAAAACGTGAAATTTCGCGGAGAGTAGGTTAAAACCTGGAGATTTAAAGGGCGCGAAATGGAGACGGAGGAAGAAAGTGTGTTGTTTGCTTGAGACGCGGAGTTTATAAGAAGGGGAAGATGATCGGCCGGGGAAGAAGATACGAGCTGTGTGGTATAATTCCGGCGAATCTGGAGGTGGGTTTTGGTCGGAAAGAGGAATGGATCGATCGGCGGAGAGAAAGTTTGAGCCTTGCCGTGAAGAGTCGCCGAGGAAGGAGCGGATTGAGAAGAAAGTTGCGTTGGGGCTAGAGCCGCAATTAAGAAGGTAATTATCAGTTGGAGTGAAAGCAGCGAAGAGGAAGTGAAGAGTTGAGAAGGAGAAGAGAAGGGTAAGGGTTAGATTTATGTGAAACGCCATTGGAAGCAAGCTTTTTTGGATTGAGAAAGTTTTTGTTTGCTATTAAAGAGAAGGGAAAATGGAGAAAGTGCGTATTCGCTGTCGTTTCTCTGTATTTCACTATAAGGTTTTTAGTGAAAGAGAAAGTGTTTTGCAAAAATCATGATTAAGGAGCGAATTTTTGTCAACTATATAATGGGAAACCAAAGTTTTAGGATTTTTGGCTTTAAGATGGTTTTGTTGTGATGATAGGTGGCAATCATTTTCAAAAGTTTTGGCTTTTTAAATCATTAATTCTACTGATTTGGTAAAGTCCCAAAATGAAACTAGTTAATCAATTCTTAATTATACGCGATTAGTCATAGTATTAGCCATAATATTTGACAAATAAACTCAACAATTTAAAGATTTTATCAAAATTTTGCAAATTATTTTTGGCAGTTCTCCCAATTGTTACTGAACTTGACAATTTTTTTGGTAAATTATATAAATCGAATTCAAGAACATTAATTGGTAAAATCTAACTGTCCTCCTCTATGGCACACTTATTCACAGTGGTGTCACCAAATCCACAATCGCGCCACGTGTCACCTTCCCGTCACTGCTTATCGTCGATTTCCAACCGCCGGAAAAAATCGCCGGAAAAGCTCTTCACGCCGTCTCCACCACCGCGAACTGCTTCATCCACTCGGCGTGTGAAGGTTTTCTCGCAACTCCGATTCCCACTAATTTCTCCCGACGATCACTGGTCTCAATGGGCTACTCTCTTCGCCGCCGGAGCTTTCGGTGTCTGGTAATCAGCTCAAATATCTCTTTTGATTTCAACTTCTCATGGACCTTGTAGACTGATTCTGTGAAATTTAAGGTCGGAGAAGACGAAGATTGGGAGTATGATGAGTGGGGCTTTGACTAGCACGTTGCTTGGTCTCGCCGCGAGCAATTTAGGGCTTATTCCGTTCGAAACGCCGTCGTATTCCTTCTTCATAGAGTTTCTATTGCCTCATACGATTCCATTGTTGTTGTTTAGAGCTGATCTCCGTCGTATTATCCGATCTACTGGGTCACTGCTCATTGCTTTCTTAATTGGATCTGGTAAGAGTTTGGATTCATGCTTAGGATCAAATATAGTTAGTTTTAGGTCTTTGAGAATCAAGGGTTGCTTTAAAATTCAGAATGTTGTTTAAAGATTACTCATTTATGAAGTTGCATTGTCATTGATGGTGCTCATTTGTGGCAGTTGCGACGATTGTAGGGACGGTGGTGGCGTTTATGCTTGTACCGATGAGATCGCTTGGTCCGGATAACTGGAAGATTGCAGCTGCTCTTATGGGGAGTTACATTGGTGGATGTAAGTTTGTCTAGAGCCTCCTCATTGCTTCTTTGGCTTTTTAGGTACTCATTGTTGATCTTCATCGGGTTTTTGCTTTACTCGATTCTCGCCGATTGTCTAAAGAGGAAAATCTTGTTGAATTGGTATGATTAATGGTGGCTCATAGTGAGAAAAGATAACAAATCTTTGATGGTTCTTGTGTTTTTTTTTAACTCTGCAGCTCTTAATTTTGTTGCGATATCGGAGGCTCTGCAGATTTCTCCGTCTGTGGTAGCAGCGGGTGTGGCTGTGGACAATGTGATATGCGCGTTATACTTCATGGTTTTGTTTGCGTTGGCCTCAAAGATACCACCTGAGACCACCTCATCCTCTCCCTCTGGTAAAGTTCACATTTTATATCGTCTTTGTAAACATTTTTTCGTAAGGTATGTTTCAATGAGAATGATTTATGTGTAACAGTTGGACTAATTAGAGAAGTCACCTAGACTGTAGGGTTACTTGGTTAGGTTGTCAAATTGATTTGAGTGGTAAATTATATAGATAGAGCTATAAGATGTGTTGTATGTACAACAAGGGTCCATAGCTCAGTGGTAGAGCAATTGACTGCAGATCAATAGGTCACCGGTTCGAACCCGGTTGGGCCCTTTTTTTATTTTTATTTTTAAATGAGGATGTGCCTGTTTTGATGATAGATTCACAATACTTTTTTGAGTCTTGACATTGTTACAGAATCATTTATCACTTCTATTGGCAGATACTGATGTGACGAAGGATGATAAACGCGAGGACAAGAACAGAGTGGTTTCAACTTCGATTGCATTATCGATTTCTTTCCTCATATGCAAAGCTGCAATTTCGATAACCGAGCTATTTAAGATCCAAGGAGGCATGCTTCCTGCAGTAACAGCCATCACTATCGTTTTAGCTACTTCCGTCCCTGATTTATTCAACTCACTAGCACCTTCTGCTGAAACCATCTCGCTCGTTCTCATGCAGGTATCACTTTCTTTATAATTTTATCCATTAGAACCAATTATGTAACATATATATCATTGGCCATATTCATTTTCATTGGTTCAGGTATTTTTCACGATACTTGGAGCGACAGGGAGTGTATGGAATGTAATCAATACTGCGCCGAGTATCTTCCTATTTGCCGCAATTCTAGTAATGGTTCATCTCGCAGTGACTTTGGTTTTAGGAAAACTATTTTGTATCGATAGGAAGCTACTGCTTCTTGCATCAAATGCTAACATTGGAGGACCTACCACTGCGTGTGCCATGGCAACCGCTAAAGGATGGAGTTCTCTTGTGGTCCCCGGGATTCTATCCGGCGTTTTTGGAGTCTCCATTGCAACTTTTCTTGGTATTGGTTTTGGAGTTTTTGTCCTTAAACGATTATAGATCTTTAAACAAGTTTAAGATTTTTTTAATGCATTTTGTCTCATGAATAAACAATAACCATTTCTATTGGTTGATCTTTGAATATTATATTGAAAAATGTAAACTGTATAGTATCTATAGATTTGGTATATAACTAATCAATCTAATGGTGATGTTATGTAGATTGTACTACTGTACTGCTCTTTCAATATAAGTCAACTGTACTTGAGTTCGTAACTCAAAATGTCAATTGTACTTCTCATGTTTAATCTGGATGGTCAACTCTTCCAGATCAATAAGATTCTCCTTTTTATTTGATTTATTAAAGATTAAACGTACATTGACATGGTCGAAAGTGTGTAATCATTTCATAAAATTAATATGCCTATATGGAGGGCACAGTTTTGCTAATTAATGTACTAACATAATCTTTTTTTAATGCAAATATGAATGATCAGCTAAGAATTAGTAAAGATGTAGTACACCAAGTACCAATTTTGTCCATGCATGAATCATGCCTTTTTGGCCTTTTGCCTTGTAGAATGTTCTCATATCTCAACTCTGTGAAGGAAACATAGCTTTAATTATTGAAGGTGTAATAATTTGTTCTTTACTTTAAAAGGAAATTGCTAATAATGACCTAAAACTTGATTTGAAATGCAAAAGTATCCCTTTTATCTCATGTTTGGCAAAAATAACCCAAAGAGATAGTGAAATTACAAATACAGCCTTAATGAGCAAACAAAAAAACGGAATGCATAATGACCTTTTTAGCCTTTTGACGTCTACACCGAAAGTCTACACAGTAGACATCAAATGACGTCTACTTTAAGACTGGAAAAAGTCTACAGCGTAATTAAATCTTGTATTTAAAATTTATAAATTGGAATAAAATATTTTTGTAAAAATTTCTTAATCATAATCAAACTATAAAAATTGTGAAGTATGAAAAATAAATCTTCACAAAATTGATTCAAATTACAACAAAAAGACAAATAGCATTGAAAATGAATGGATGAGTGAGTTACATATGGTCTACACAGTAGACATCAAATGACGTCTACTTTAAGACTAGAAAAGAAGTCTACATCGTAACTAAATCTTATATTTAAATTTATAAATTGGGAAAAAATATTTTTATAAAAATTTATTGATCACAATTAAACTATAACAAATTGTGAAGTACGAAATTTTTTTTTCACAAAACTGATTCAAATTACAACAGAAAGACAAATAGCATTGTCAAATGAATGAATGAGTTAAATATGTAGACTTCATATGAAGTCTACATAAACCTGAAATTTTAACCTAACCGGATAATTTAACCCTCTATATATAACAAGTTAACTGGATACCAACCCTAATTTTGTTAAAAATAATTGCAACCACACTTCCTCTCTCCAACGGCGTTTTTTTGTTCCTTTCGCGTGGAAGATCTTCATCATTAGTCGTCGTTAACCACCGCCGTCTCTCCTATACCGAGTTTATGTAGTTGTAAGTGACATAACTCTTCTTCATTTATTCTTTCTCATAAACTTTTCGTCTTGATATGATTTACTTGTGGTTTATGCAGATCTGGGACACCGCCGCCACTCCTTTACCGAGTTTCTCTAGTAAGGTTTCAGATCTGACTTTCATTTTTACCTTGTTTCTTGTGGTATCTGCAGATCTAGGGCATCGTCTTCTCTCCTTTAAGTCAGATTTTGTAGTTGTAAGTGACGTAACTCCTCTTCATCTTTTATCCCTTGTCTCTTATCCTTCTTTGGTATAAACTATTCCTCTTCATACTTTTGTGGTATATGCAGAGCATATGTATTTTGTCACAACTGGTAAGGTTTCAAATCTGAGTTTCCTTTTTATCCTATTTACCTAATTTCTTGTTTAAAATCTGTTTATTTCATTATGTTTCAGATCGCAGGTGCATTCATTGTTGCAGATCTGCTTCACACTTCCGTCGTTAACAAATTTATTCAGATCTGACTGGCAATTTTATCGTTTTTATCTTGAATTTTTTTTTAAATATGTCCATTTACATCTATTTCAGATCTGGCCCATTTACCTGTTGATATTTTTTTTCCAGATCTTCATTGTTGCAGATCTGAGTCACACTTCCTTCCGTCACAAGTAAGATTTGTGTGTTTTGTTTCGTTATTGTTGATAGTGTGATGCTGAAATCGTAAACAACATACTACAATATTAATGTATTTGTCCAGAGAAATATTCAATGCAGCCTACGTAAGAAGTCTGCAACGTAGACTTCACTTGCAGACTTCACTAGACGTCTAGTATTTATTGTGTGTATTTTTTCATTATATGGTACTTAGTTCTTAATGTATTACGTAATCAGGTATTGGGCAATATAGCTACACACAACCGTCTAGTAGTTCTGCAAGGAGTGTGAGTTCAACTGCTCGTCGTAGCGCAGCACGAATTTCTGGATTTCTGACGTTGTGTAAGTGTGCTTTTGTGGCAGTTCTTAAAACCTCCACCTCAATAGATAATCCGGGTCGGAGATTCTATGGATGTGAAAAACATGCTGTACGGTTTGTCTTTTTGTCGTTTAAATTCAAATTAGTTGGTTTTGTTTGTGATTCACGTTTTAATATTATCTTGGGTTGGATTATGTCCTTCTGTCTTTCTATAGGATGATCTTTTCCATATATTGAAGTGGTGGGATGAGGCTGTTATGGAAGAATTCGAAGAGATGAGGCTGGTGGTGGATGAGCAGGCATCTTTAATTCGCCATTTAACATTTAATCAACGGCACGCCATATAGATTGTGGATGTGGTGCTAGGTCAGATTTGGAGACGATTCGAAGTAACCTTCAGAAAACAGAGATGTAGTTAACTCGACTAAAGCTTCTTGTGAAGAAGCGTTGCAGAGGCGTCGACGTTAAGGACCTTGTGATGGTTTGTTTAATTATTGTATTTGTGATGAATTTCTTATATGTTTGGTGGACAAGTTCTTAGTTTCTCTTATCCATTAGTGTTGTATAATATTGAAATTAGGATTGTAATATATGGAACAAAGCCTCTGATCTTTTGCCTCTTTATGGGTTGTCATACGTGTTCCTATTGTAATTTTGGTCTCTGTTTTAGGTGGATCCGACGTTGGGTTAAGAGATGCATTTTACGGATATTAGTAGAACTATGATATATTTTAGTTTTTATGTATTTTGGAATCAAGAATTATGATTTTTAGATTTTATGTATTTTGGATTCCAAGGGTTTCTATGTATTTCCGATTCAAACAACATCTACAATTACATAACAAACAACAAACCACTAAACCCTTAAGAACTACGAAGCAACATACTAGATAACAAACTTGTACAAAACGACAATTACCACAACAAACAGAACCATGTTCTTTAAACTCTAAAGCTGCATCTTGCAATCTTTAATTTTCTGTTCAATACCATCTAGCTCATTCTTAAAATTCCTTATCACAACTTCACAAGTCTTTGTCTCCATTGTCAGATTTTCCATGGTTGATTCTGAAACTGCTAAACTCTTCTCTAAACTCAATGAAATTCTTTCAAGATCACCAAGCTTTGGTTTCATTTCTTCAATTTCTTCAAGCATAGATTCATCCGTCCATTTGAACAAGTGAAACTGATTTTTCTACAACATACAAGAACATTTTCAATCGACTATGAAAATGTCTCAAACATATTCTCAAACCAAAATTTTGTACCTCATCTCCATTTGGACAAACATGAAATGGCCTCCCTGGGTTCGTCGACGTCCTTGAAGTCAACAGTCTTACACGTTCACCACATCTACAGTTAGTCAGAATCCCTTTTCCTCGGTGACTCATTGTTGTGTCACCGATTTTCCCCAAATTCTTCTCTTTTTGAAATTGGCAAAGAACGAACAAATAAGAACCTAATTTCGAGACTCAATTTTATCCCCAAATCGCAAAACTATATCATTTTAGACTAACATATCCAACCTAATTTGCCACGTGTTGTACGCGTTAACAAGGTATTTTGGCAAACATTTGTAGACTTTATTGTAGACTTCATATGAAGTCTACAACGGCGTAAAATAACAAAATTAAATGACAAAATCACTCCGAATTTATGTTTCATGTATGTTCACACTTCATCGGGAAAAAATATTTGGCAGGTCATGAGTCAGAACTTTTACACGTATGATTTAAACTGGCAACATTTAATGCCCACTTTAGTCAGAACTTTTACACGTGTAAACGTTTTCTCCTTTTAAAGTCGGAATATTTATTGGCTTTGACTTCCTAAACATTATGTAGACTGCAACTGAAGTCTGCAACGTAAGTAAAGCGTTTATAAATTGAAAAAAATACTTTTATAAAACTTTCTTATTCATAATTAAACTATAATCATTTGTGAAGCATGAAAAATAAAATATCACAAAATTGAATAAAATTATAGAAAAAGACAAATTGCATTGGAAATGAAATGAATGTATAACATGTTGTATACTAAAGTATACATGAATACCAAACGCTTCTACTCCATCGCATTCTAGTTAGCTATTGAAACGATTTGTTTTTCTAATTTGGTGCATATAAGCTGTATGAGTCATAAACTCTTCTGCTTGTAGTGGGTTTATGTTTTGGTATTCATATAGATATTTTAAAGTTTAGAGTAATTGTAGTTGTAATGTAGGGTTTGATTTAAGGTTCATAATTCCTACATTAAAACGTTGAAAAACATAAACCTTGCACAAAATTGATAAATTGTGAATATATTACATGTTTGAATGTTTGATACAAGATTTTATTTAAAGATTTGAATAATCCATTGAAAATAATCAATTTAGGGTTTCGGATTGTAGACTTCAATTGAAGTCTACTTCATAGTTGTAGACTTCATTTGCAGTCTACAGAGTGTTAGGGTTTTGATTTAGAGTATAGGGTTTCGGGTTGTAGACTTCATTTGCAGTCTACTTGAACCGAAAATTTTAACCTAACCAGATAATTTAACCCTCTATATAACATGTTTACTGGAATTCCAACCCTTATCTCTTCATAAACTATTACTCTTCATTTGATTTTCTTGTGGTTTATGCAGATTTGGGACACCGTCGTTCTTATATTTAAATATTGTCAAAATTGAAGTTACAAAGATCTTTATCATGTAAGTATGTGTAACCATTACGCTATTGCAATTTTGTCATTCCAATCACGTCTATTTCAGATCCAATGGCTATTGTTTAAGAGACAAAGAGAAGTCACCCTTTAAAAAAAAAAAACAAAGCAGAGACGTGACTTCTCAGTGAAACTACTACTACTTTATTCACTGTCACTGTCACTGTCACATAGTTAATGTCATAACTTTTGAAACGTTTGAGAAAAAGTGGTCAAGTAACACTGACACATCAACTCGGATAGTAGACTTATATAGTAGACCTGTAATGACATTAACTCGGATTATGGATGAACTATTACAATGTAGCCTGTTTTAGTCTACACCGGAAGTCTACATAGTAGACATCATAACACGGTCTACTTTAAGACTGGAAAAGAAGTCTATATCATAATTAAACCTCATAAGTAAATTATAAATTCAGAAAAAATACTTTTGTAAAACTTTATTGTACATAATTAAACTTTTTGGGGTTTCCAACAATAATATAATACTCAATAGTACATTTTGTTTTATGTTCCCCAAACCTTTGATTTTTGGGCAAAATAAGTACTTGGTAATAGGAAAATACATTAATTAATATCACTACAAGAAAACAGTTAATCTGTGACGAATTTTTGTGACTATTTTTTCCGTCACAAATGATTGCGACGGATGTGGGATGAAACTGTGACGGATTTGTGACGAAAAGGAAAAACGTATCAAATCCGTCGCATATTTGTGACGAACAATTCTTGTCATAAAAGTGTCACAAATTAGCGACGGAGTTGTGACTATTTTATTGAACGTCACACTTTTTGCGACGGATTAGCGACAATAATAATTCTGTCATTCATTTGTGACACCTTTGCTACTAATTAGCTATGCCCAATTGAATTTTTTATTTTTTTTTCAAATGTGTATTCAAGAACTTGTATTATATACAAACATATATTATTCACGTGTGTACTAAAAATCTTACATCTAATTGTTAAATTTTCTATTTCCAAAAAAATTATAATTTCCATATTAATCATGTTATATATAATATAAGTATTATTACTTTGTAATCTTTGTAAATTTTTTTTTTTATAATTAGAAATTTGAGTTTAAAATTACGTAAAATAATTATTCAAACTAAGATCATATAGAAAAATTAATTTTAACTCATAAACTTACCAAATTTACATTTAAATGATAAACGTAAAGTTTGGTATAAGTAAAATATTTCGTGTAACATTCTTGAATTATTATGATAGCCAAGTGGTAAACATGCATATTACAAGTGTTAGAGGTACTGAGTTCAAGACTGCCCAGTTGCATTATGGGCTTTTTTAAAACCATGAAAAATAATTCGTCACAAAAGTGTCATAAAAGCGT